>JAHREE010000417.1:1777198-1996503 GCA_033628505.1 Tringa tobata | reverse complement strand
GCCAAAAAGGAGAGAATTTGCGCAGTTTCTGTTACAGGAGGAACTGTAATGCAAAAAGCACTGTCAAGTTTCATTTGTATGGAAGGTCCTTCTCTCTTGTATCAGAGTTTCAGAAGGTAAATATGCCCCTTGAGAAATTAAATTGCAAACCAGTTTTGTTTCTGTTTCTTGATTCTTTGAGTGGGAATCGGGAAGCCCACATGTGGTCTGTCCCTCTGACACCAAACTGACCCCGTGGCCTCGGTTTCCAACACACAAAATCTTCGTGATTCTACGTGTTGGATGTGTCCCTCACCACCCCATCCCAGGCAGAGCCACGCTCCCAAAGCCAGCACTGCTGGAGCAGCAGGTACCAACCACGACTGGGAATACAACACACCTCTCTGTTGGAGAGATGTGAGCTCACCTGAAAAGAGTGCTTGTTTTTGTAAGACAGAAATCAGAACTTTATCTTTCTTCTGAGCTGCCCAGGTTGGGCTATCAGTCAGGAGGGTGAGGGACACCGAGTGCATTGGGGATGGCCTCCATCGACGTGATGCAAAGCAAGAAACCTGGTACTAAATGAGACGTATCAGAGACCATCACTGCCTTTTAGAAAGCAAACAGCGCTGAGGATCAGGTGGAGCAGGGCCGGGGTAAAACTGCACCCCAATCCCAAGCTCCTGTAAAGAACAGAAAGGTCCTTTTGTGATGTTTGACTTATTTTTCCCACTGGGGTGCGTGGCAAGGCCCGGCTCTACCCCGTTTGTTTTGGGGTACAGCTTCCCGACGTCTGGTCGCCAGCAGAGAGGGCAAGCCCTGGGCTTGTAGCTTCTTTCTCTCGGTCCCTCAAGCAATCTGGCACCCATGGGGCTGCCACCACCTCTCCTGCACCGAAGGGTTTAACTCCTTGCTGAAAATCTGCGCTACACCTTGTAGACTGAATTTTGCATACAGAGCTCGTTTGCAGGGAAACGCAATCGCAGTAAATAAATAAGTAACGGGAGCCAAAACGGCAGCGTGGTGAATCGGCAAAGCTTCTTCCAGATAAATGGAAAGAACTCGCGGTGACAAACGTTTCCTTCGAGCCTGGTACTGCGATTGTAAGAATTTTGCATGTCTGCATAAACTGACTGATAGCAAAGGAGTTTCTAGTCCCCCTCATGGCACACACAAATGTCTGTTAAAGACATAAATATTTAAAAACAACAGCTAGACTAAGAGGGTTAGCTTTCATTTCATCTAATTTGGCAAGCATTAGATACACCCACTAGAAATCATTTTATTTTGTGTAATTTAATAGCAGATCTATTGTAGCATCGCAGTTTCTGACATACCGAAACAAATCAATGTGGCCTTTTTTTAAGTTCAGAATTAATATAAGGCTGTATTTCAAATGTTAGATGGAAATCAATAAAGATTAAAACCTTTCTGTGTTATTCACTTGTTTGCAGCCTCTGCATCCTCTGCTGCAAAGTTTATTTGCCTTCCTGCATGCAATACAGAGACTTTGATCCTTGTTCAAATATCTCTGATTTTTTACTTCCCCCGTGTTTGATCTGGTTCTCAGGTGAGAAATATTGGCAAAACTTGTTAGAGTTACACCTGCCAATGGCAGCACACAGGCGAGCAACATGAAATTATATAAATTGTACTCTGTGTGCCCTTTGGGTTCTTACACATCAGAATAATATTCCCATAGAAATCAATCTGAGATTTTAATTTATTAAACCTGCTCTCTTCTCCCCGCCCCCCCATCCTTAAAGGGATAGATGGAAATAGGGAGGCGGAAGCGAGATAACATCAAATAAACCAGGTTTAGAATGGTCATGGATGACCTTCACAATATGCGTTTTGCAATTTTGGGTGGATTAGAGGGAAACTAATGATGGCTTTGAAATGAGCTTTTGGATAAAGCTTGGGAAACTCTAATCATTACAAATCCACTACTTAAGAGAACAATTCTGTGTAACACACTGCAGCTTTAAAGCGTACACGTCTCGTTCTCCTTCCTCCTCTCAACAAGCTTATTTTGCTTTCACTTATTCTACTCTTCTTATAGGAGCCCAGCGACTGGTTTAATTTTCTGCCCTGCCTTTTAATTTAAGGGAGCCTATTGGGTTTTTTTTTGCCATTGCATTGCCCTTACAGTGCCTTTTGCATTTAGTTGAGGACTCATAGAGTTAACAGGCTGGGGAACAGAGAGAGAGGGAAAAAAAAAAACCCCACTTGCATTAAGCCTGAAGCCTGTCACCTTTTCTTGGCAATTACACTGCTAATGGCTGGGTCCCAAGCAAAGTGGCAAAGAATATCTCTTCTCACGTTCCCAACTCACAGTGCATTCCCAAATACCAGATGGTGTTTTTGGAATCCATTTCACTATGTTTGATATGACAATACTTTTGTATAATGTTAAATTATATATAACCATTTCAAATAGCTGATATCAGGACAAGGCAAGGCAAGGAATATTAGACGCAAGGAGGAAAGAGAGAAACCGAAGACTGAAGGTTCTCATCTCCTCCTGTTGTATCTCGTGTCTCTCAGATTTTTGTGTAATTTGAACAAAAGAGGAAATAAAAGTGGTCCAACAGACCGGCTCTTGCGGCGGTACTGTACAGAAATGGTGTTGTTTCCTTCCCAGAACTTGGTGTACATCTTAGGATGCCTGCCAGCTCTACAGGAGGCAAGTGCAAGATCATAAATAGTGTGGAGAAAGCAGAAAAAAAGAAAAAGGGGAAAAACCCCAGTCCTGGGTAAACAAGTCCCACCATTTTCTTTACAGACTTGTCCTTGAAATCTTGGGAAAAACAAGGCCCAGAAAATTCAGGAGGGGTAAATTGGTACATCCCCATTAACTTCAGTGGAGCTACACCAGTTGACAGTAGCCAAGCAATTAGCCCAGAGTATTTAAGTTGAAGTAATTTGGATCTATGCAGGAAGACATCTATACATCTTACTGAAGGTGAATCCAATGATGAGCCATTTCAATTTTATCTTAACACTGAGAGACTTAGAGGGGTTGGAAAATACGCACTGGAACCAGGCCGCACATTCAGCTGCAACACGATTCATCACGCCTGAAGTGAAGAACAGAAGCAGCTTGGCCATTCCTCAGGAGACAACCAGGACCTCAGCTTTAGGAGGGACAAAGATTTTCCTTTTGTTGGCCACACTACAAACAATTTCTTAAGAAGAGGAAGAAAATACACTACCAGGGGAAAAAAAGTATTCGAGGCAATCAGTGGCCCGTCATTCTGCCAGTGATGCCATTTTCATTAGCAGAACCCCATCGGTTAAACGCTGGTTACAGTTTCGTGATTTCTAAACTTAAATTGTTTATTTTAACATAGCCAGAATTTTGTTTTCTTCTCAGTTGCAGCTCAAGGCGCATTTTAACAACCAGCAAGCTTTCAGGATAAATGCTTACCAACAAAAAAACACTTCCCAAGCTTAACTGTAACATGAATATTGAAACTATAAGGACACAACTTCGCAAGAAATTTGTCTAGTTCAGGCAGGTTTTTTCCCCGCATATGCCGTAAACCTGTGGCACACGTAATCCAAATGGAGGTTTTGTTCATCTGGCTATGCAGGAGCAACTTACCACGTCACTATTTACTTTTTACACACCAAAACCCTGATTTTTCCCTCTTGGTTCCTTCCACTGCCGACATACAGTAAAGATTATCAACCCCTGAAAGGATCATCCAGATCCAGTGACTACTACATAATTAACAATAACTTGTAGTAATGCAATTTAAGAGTCTCTTTAATGGGCATAGATGGCAGAATGTATAGCCCATCTTTCTTTGTCATCCTAGAAAAGGGGCCCCATGCGGAGCTGCTGGTTGCTGAGTGATGCTTTGTAGTCTGTACCAGACAGTTGCACAGTACCAGCTGCATTGGCAGGTAGCCGAAGTGCAAAGAGATAGCTGCCAAGCTATGCTATACAAAGGAAGTGGTGCCAGAGAGAAAGGGACCTTTGCGTGAAGTCACCTTTGACCCCCGAGCCAGCATGGATCCCATATTCATCAATTCCAGACAATTGCATCTTTCATTCCACCACAAACTATGATTAGAAAGGGCCCATTTGTGATAGTGATTGTTAGTTTACAGTTCCCAGAGATTGGATTATTTAATCTTTAGTTCTGTTGGCAGCAATATTTTCCCTAACCTTTTGTAGTGGCATGCCAGTGATAATCTAACATATGTATATAGGGAGCTATACACACACATACACACAGGCACCTCCTTCCCCACCAAAACCGGATGAAGATGCAAAGAAAAGGGAAAAGCCGCAGCACACAAACTCACGTTGTTTGGGCAAACACCGTGCTATTGAAAATTTTCAGAATTCAGTCTGGAAAGTGCAGTGCACTCCATTGCAGCAGTATCTCAACTTCTGGCCACAGACCTGACTGTCCTACAGCTCTTTCCGTTTGATAGAAAAGCTTTTGCTTGAGAGAACTGAGATCTATCAGAGGCGCTATTTTCAGACAATTGCAGATTACTTTTTTAAAAAAAAAAAAAATTCTATAAATATTGAGTGCTTGTAGTACATGGAAAAAGAAGAGGAACATTTAACAGATTTTAAACAGGCTCATGAGAAAACCCCCCAACGACAAGCCAACCCACTATCTGAGGGGTGTGGGGGGGAGACAGCACACAGAATAAAAGCAGCAGGGAAGCGTCTAGGCCTGGTTCCTGCTACTGCTCTCCTGTGTGTCTGGCTTTGATATCGCGGGCCCTATTGAAATCGATGGCAGAGCTCACAAGGTAGCATGTATATGTCAGCATTTTGCAAGTTTGGGATCTTAGCAAACGGGTCTTCGATAGCAAACTGCCCCCATCTGCCCCCTCTAAACTTCACACAGCACTTCCTGGAGCAATAAAGCAAGTTGCTGGAACAATCAACAAATAAGTAAAGAATATAAGATCTCTGAAAGTATAACTCTTAGCAATGACTTTCTATAGTGTTTAGGAGGAACAGGGGTAAAACCCCCACTAGAATCACATGAAGAACTTACACTTGCAATTGGAAGTGGAGAGAAAAGGGGAAAAAAAAAAAGAAAAAAAACAAAAAAGGACGGGCGTCTATAAAACTTTCATGAAAATCTGTTTTGATCTCATCCTTTGGTCTTATCTCAGAGATGTTAGCTGAAGGGAAAAAATCCCTCTACCTGAGGGCTGGCCGTATTGTGCTGCACCTGACTTCTGGCTCACATGCGAGACCGTCTGTTCTTTATTTTCACTCTGTATGAAGCTAATGGAATTTGCAGTTGATTAACCTCAAATCTGGAGTAATGATCCAGCCTGGGACTGCAGCTGGCAATGCTGGGGCTATTTGTACTTCTTAACTGAGTAAGACAGCAACAAGTCTAATGGCACAAAGGTAAGGATCCCAGATAGATGGGCAAATGTCAGAGGGGCATTTAAGGAGTTGAGAACATGACTCGAGTGAGCAGACAGTGGCCCCCCTCCCCACAGAGAGGTGGGAGCACCAACTCATAGAAAAATTAATCATGAGATAATACACTAAAAAGTATATGGCTCCACTTATTCAGTGATATTCTATGGGGGACAGTCAAACCACAAGATTTACCCTTTCTGCACACCGAAGCCATGCATTAGAAAAAGGTCATCTACGGAGAAAGAGCCTCGTAGAAAATTTAGGAGACACATGATCCTAAAACTTCTCTACATCTTCACTTCGTGTGATGGAAAGCAAAGTCTTCATTAGGTCGGCACCGCAAAATGCAGAGTAGAATTGTACTGTATTATTTGTATTTATTTATTTGTGCCGATTTAATTACTCTGTCTGAAATATGAAAAATGGCAGCTGAATGGCTGCAGATGAACACCACCAGAAAACAATTCAAGCATTTTTTTTCTTAATAGATGTGTTTCTGTTTTTTTCCCTTCACAATTGTTTAAAGCTTCAATGAAAAGAATTACACAAATGTGCACCAATCCTCGGAACTAATTTAGTTTAGCAAGTGCTTCACACATCTTCATTTACTGAACAATGTTACTTTCAAATCATGACAACATTCTTCCTTCCTCGCCTCATGACTAATACAGTGTTATTCAAGCCGCTCCTCTTCAGACACTTCAGATCTTTACAAATCTTTCCCCCCAGCTTTACCACCTGATTTCTAATTAAAATCAAACTGAGAAAGTTCCTTCCACTCACATAAATCCTGCAACCCCAGGATGGCGAGAGGCACTGCTGAAAAGGGCATTGCCTGG
The DNA here is from genome assembly GCA_033628505.1 of Tringa tobata. Taxonomy (NCBI): domain Eukaryota; kingdom Metazoa; phylum Chordata; class Aves; order Charadriiformes; family Scolopacidae; genus Tringa; species Tringa tobata. The sequence goes on along the minus strand of JAHREE010000417.1, from coordinate 1,990,272 downwards.
TGTTCCTTCCATCCCATCGTTTGGAAAAGAAACTTCTTCAAAGTTAAAATATCTAAAGAGTTAGTTAAAATGAGCAGAGAGCTGGGATGAGCTGTGCTTGGTCTTGAGCTCTTGTATTCCTTGTTGAGTAAATGAGTCTTAATGCAATGTAGTGAAAACAATTTTTCAGTCTGAGGAAGATCATTCCATCCTATATAAGACTTGTAAAATTAATGACGACCAGTGGACTTCCCTAACACTACATTACTGTCTGTATTTTATTTATATATCGTGCATGTAAATATACATGTGCACGCGCACACACACACACACTGTGTGTACTATATGTCAACAACTAATCAAAAATTGTTTGCCCACAAGCATATGTGAAAAATTCATCTAAATAATTGTACATTTAATTTTTAATGAAATCCCAGTAATCCACTCAATTTACCAAACTCCGACTTAATATGAAAAAAGTGGCGTGAACAGAGATCTCTGTGTCTTACACGGTGTGAGCGTACACACCACTTCAGGCATCCTCAGTCAAGTTTTATTACAGTATTATCTTGATTTTGAGATCACTGCTTTTACTTGTGTGCAGAGTGAAGAAGCATATGCTATATGAGTAACCCATAGTGTTTGGCTTAAAGGCAAAATAAAAGTCAGCAATAAATAAACAGTAAAACACAGACTGCTGGTAGATGGAAAGAATCCACAGCTTATGAGGTCCTTCCTGCCTTTAGTTCCCTAATTCGGCAAAAGCTTATATTCATAAGTAACTTCATTTTTTATAAAATAATGCACTGCAATTATAGAATTTGTCTTCAGATAATGTTGGAAACCCATTAATTAGCATCTAACACCCTTTTTGAGGTGAGTGAGTTTATTATTCTGCTCCATAGACGGGGAGGGTGAGACGTACAGAAATTAGAATGATAGATTTGGCAGACCTCTGCAGAAACCGAGGGAAACACGTTGCGTATCTGCATGTAAGAACACACATTTAAGCAGGCACCTGCATTTTGCAGGTGCAAACACCTACAGCACACAAATAATAATTCTACACCATGCTCGTGCACACCCGTCCTGGAGCGTGCACCCAAAAAACTCGTTAGAACAAAGAAATTTGCAAGCATGAACACATACATGGAAATGCAGGTGTTTGATTATTTCAACCCAAAGCACATGAACAGATGTTTGCATCAAATTGAAATTGTCACCATCGTCAAAGCTCTGCAGCTCTGTCATTCCACCCTTATCAGTCTGTTTATTTCTCATATTCCAGAAGGCCTTGTCTCACACTGTTTTTTAGGGTACAGGTTCTGCTCATTTTGTCTCCAGCCCCTTATCCTGTTGAACGGGAAAATAACAATTCCCAGCCCATCCATCTTTCTGTTCTTAGGTAGCCAATCATTCACTTTTGGACTAGATAAATGTTTTTTAGTTAAGGTTTTGTGCTCCTCACCAGTGTCACTGCATATCACTATTGTGAAGATCTTGGTTTTTATGCAGGATCAGTTCCATGATCCCTGGAGGTATTTAAAAGATGGGTCAGAGAGCTTAGAGACATGGTTTAGTGCTGGTTTTTTATCAGAGTTAAGCTGATGGTTGGACTAGATGATCTTAAAGGTCCCTTCCAACCTAGCCAATTCTATGATTCTGTGATCACAGAGCAGCTCTGAGAACAGATGGACAAGTCACAGAAAGGTGGACTGCACTGTTCAAAGATGGGAACAACTGGTTCCATAGGGGCATGTAGCTCCTGAGGTTAACGTGCTGTGAAACAACAGACTTTGTCAAACTTCAAGTGGGAGACACCAGGATGGGGACATGATGCACAAAGGAGCATTAGACTTCTCCGAATCCCAGTGCCACAGAGTCAGCCTGGTCTTTGCTCCTTTTTCTTTTCCTTTTCTCAGTTTTCACTAGGGTTTAGAGCAAAGTTCCCTAAAATATTCTCTGAAATTTTGAAATTGAGCAGATGCAATCAAAAGCGGTTGCGTTGCTGATCATGGGGGACTCCTCATGGAGCTGGCACAGAGCCTTGCTTTGTTCGCCCACTGCTGTTGTCCTGTGGCTCTTTGGCTTCCTGCTACGGAGTTGCCTCAGTGCAGAAGAGTTTGGGCAAATAAGCTACTAATCTGCAATTCAAACCATGCCTCTGCATCTGAAGGGAGGAAAATAAACCCACAAAGTTATTTGTTTGTGCAGTGGTCCAGTGACTGGAGGACCAGAGCAGTTGGTAGCCCATATGTTACTGAATGGGATTCTAAGTAACAAAAAAGAAACAACTTCAAAGAGAGATTTGGAGGAGAAGGAGAGAAAAATCTTGTGATCCACTCTGTCCGTTGGCCACTGCTCTTCACAATGCCAGAAAAAATAGTCTCATACCAAAGCCTGTCCTCCTTCCTGTCTCCTTTACAGTGCCCAAATACCTATGTTTTGGCCAATCCTTTTCTTTCCATTCTTTAGACTTTCTCTTCTCAACATAAACTTAAATTAGAAACCAGCAAATGTCATTGCTTGCCAGGAGCCAGGCCTTCACTAAGGACTCCCCACCATTTTAGGCCTATGTCCTCTCCCTGTGTGCCCACGTATCTGTGCGGAAGTTATTTTCCATGTTTCTCTGCGGAAGGTATTTTCCATGTTTCTCTGCAGAGAACTCTTAGAAACCTTCACTAAGAATGAAAAGAATGGGTGTCCATAGGAATATAATAAAATTTCAACAACTCTACATATCTCTGTAGTGAAAAAGTTGGATCCTATAAAATCAGGTGTGACAGTTATAAGCTGTAAGAAAGTTCCTATTTTCTTTTAAATTGTTTTTTATAATTATTCATCGATACTTGAACATGAGGGAATTCCTTGGGTGTGGCAAATAATGTCTTCTGCTACAGTTTCCTTCATTGCATGTGGCAGACAGACAGCCAGTCTTTTAAGCCTCATTTCCTTAGGAAACCAAGATAAAAGGAGAGGAAGCAACAAGTCCTAATGAGATGCCCATATGCATTGCAGTTTGTTGAAACTGTAAGTTCTCATTAGCAGCAGATCACCAGTAAATTTGAGTTTTGCTTGCGTTTGCTTATAATCCTTGAAAACCTGTTTTTATTTGCGCTCCTGTAAAAATCTTAGTGATTCACCTTTCAGCCACCGCCTGAAATAATCCATGTTTAATCTACTCTTCTTAACCTGCTCTTTCAAGTAACATCAGGAGAGAAAATTTCTAGTAAAAAAATAGATAAACAAAAGTGTACATGCATGTTGTTTCTATTTGTTGCCGAGAGCAAGCATAAATATTGACTGAATGAACAAGCAAATGGGACAGTTATTCTCCTTTCTTATTGGACATAAAAGGTTAATCTGGGTCATTTTGGAATACTCTATATTTCCTTGATGTAAACCAATAAGCTATGCTCTACTTTCCATTTCCATTTTCTTGACTAAAGATGACTGCTTATGAGTATCAGCATATTTCCATGCAAAATCAGGTCCATTTTCTCCAGCTTAATTGAATTCTGGATTTAAAAATAATACAGAAAAACTCCTCTCTAATTTACTCACAAACTCTCTCAGTTGTGGTGCTCCGTCAGTGACCACTTCCACCCTGTGTCTTTTGAGTTAGTCACGTTTAAAGCAGAAAGGCCTATTTGAGAGCCACTATTTGTGCTCTTAATTTCCACACTGCCCCTATTGACAACCTCAATCCTTGTGTGCGAGATTCCAATTGGGTTGTGAAATTAATATGGCTGTTTGCGTACATCAAGGGCAACCTGCACTCCTTTGAAAGCAAGGGCATTGCAATTATTGGTAGTAAAAGTCTACAAGCTTATAGTGCCATCTGTACTATCCAACACTTCCACCCATATCTAGTTGTATTGCTAACTTTGCGTTTCACAGCCTCTGAAAAAAAAAAAAACCTCACCAAAGAACAACAGACATGCTTATACAGGCAAAATATTTTGAATCTCACTCCATTAGCCAGCACATCTATTTCATCTGTTCTAATGACTTTTATCTTATTGAGAACTACTCTTCAATAATCCACTCTATGGAAAATAGATGCAGAGATCTTCGTCACAGTGAATGGAAGTTCTAAAACCTTTGCGCAAGAGAACTGTATCGGGCTCGTCCAGCGCCTGCTCTGAAGGCACCTCAATCTGCCCGGCTCCTGCTGCTCTGAGATCAGTCAGATTTCTTGGGAGTGTGGCTTTTTTGAGGTGGATAAAGTATGTGTGTATCGCGCACTTAAAGTGTCTGTATGTACGTGTACAAAGAGCTCCAGCAATGGCAATAGCTCTGTAATTATTACCTGCAGCACTTGTGAAAGAGAAGTTCCTGGTGACATTAATGGAAATGACACAGATGTTATCAATCCAAAACAGGCTGCTACAAACTAGCGTATTTGTCTTCAAATATCAAGAAAGGTTTGATTCATCCTAAAATCACCTTTAAATGTTAATCAGTGTCAGTGACCACATCTGAGGGAGAGGAGTGAAGCATGCTTGTAGCAGCACAGTGAGATTCTTTTCACACTGGAATTAAAACATGAGGAACCTTTCAATAAAGCAAAAACATTACCTTTTTTCTTTCATATGAGGTAGGAAAAGTAAATATTTACATCCTTATAAAAAGTTTCAGATTGCTTTTTGTTTGCATGGAAACTACTGGGACTTTGCCAGCAAAAAGTTTCAGAATATTCTTTTATTTTCACCTCCATTTTCGATTACTCCCAGTATTGGTGAGGGCTTGCCTAACGTAGCAGGATCAGACTGCCAGAGACCACCACAAACACCCCAGTCAATTTAAAGATCCAGTCCCGGTGTTTGAACTGCATTCTATGATTAGTGTCGGAGCCTTTGGATTCAGATCAAGGTGTTAAGACCTTTCAGGCAGTGCCTGTCTTTTTTGGTTTTCTTGCATGATCTGGTGGTCAACACAGTCTCGACACTTTCAGATCTCAATCCAGTGTGTAAAATTAAATGATGGTGAGTGGTAGCACAGAGACACCTTAGGTACAGCACGGACTGAGGTTAGAAGTCCTCCTATTTACCCTTCACAAGATAGGTCCTCCAGATTGTACAATTACTTGCTTTTCCCAACTATCGTAACGATTTCATAACCAAGGGCCACGACAAGCTCTGGGAATAACACATGGGCATCAAGAGGGAGAATGAGCTGGCCCTTAAGGGTACAAAGCCAGGCTCTTCTTCCGTCTCCTCCTGGTTAGACAGCTTTCTACACAACATGCTTCTCCCCGGTTAATGCTGGGTACGGATGTTGGACCTCCGGCTCCTGGCTCAGAGGGTGGCACTGGAAGCACAGGCAAAGTTTTACGGATAAACTGGCTTTCCTTTCTAGCCCTTCCTCAGGAAGTCCTACGGCTACCCACCGTGTTACAACAAACACAAAAGTTTCTGAGGGTTGAACAAGGGTTAACATGGCGCGATCTCCTCTTACTAAAATGATGTCATTTCCCTCCCCCCTCCCTGAAAGTATCTGTTGCTTGTTTACATACTAAAGTTAATTTAAAATATATATTATAGACCTGCATGGTTTAAAATTGAATGAATTCTCATATCTGAAGACATTTATACAAATTTAATTTAAACCTACCGTGCTTCAGTGTTATTAAAAACTATTGGGTTTTAGCCACAAACTACCCATTTTCCTTGTTTTCCGCATTTTCTCCAGAAAAATTAAGACTAAGAAAACAGAAGTACTGATACATGGTAGAAATTGTCCCAATGAGTTTATAATCCAGTGTAAGTTACACAGTACTGATAAGTAAAGGAAGTTCAACCAGACAGTTTAATCCTCCAATTTCCTGTCTTCTAATCAGCCACTGACTCCTCTGACTTTAAATTAGAAACATTCATGGCAATATTCAGGACAGGTGAAGGAAAAGCAGTAGAAAACAACCAGGGCAAATACTTGTAAGCAAAAGAAGGCAACATATAGAAAATGAAGATACTGTAAAGTATGTAAAATGATGCACTGAATACATGTGTTTAAGTTATATACGGAATTTAGCAACTCTGACAGAGAAGGAATAATTTTATTAAAAACATTTATACAGCAGCTGAGCAACGCATGAACATATGAGAGTTCCTGTATAAAACAAAGAAAATCCATGCTGCAATGTTACACTTTGTTCACACTTTGTTATTTTTATAGAGGCAGAAGCAGGATAGTTATTAATACATGTATGCTTTTTGATATTCAGAAAAATATAAGTAGGAAGCACAAACGAGCAAAGCCATGTATGTTCAACAGCATGTGGGGATTAACACGATAAACTTGGATGAGAGTGTATATATGCATGTATGTATAGATACGCTCAGTGATTTAAACAATAAATACTACTTTTGAGCGTTTCATGCTTCTGGACTTTTTTAGCTTCGGTGGTAACGATTAGCTTTCCATCTGATGAAATTAAATATTTATTAGATGCACCATTATTTTTAATCTCATTTGTGATGGGATTTATAGTGAGGATTCTATTAATTCTTAATTGATGGAAATGCTAGTAACATTTTGAATTTTTCTCTTTTATTTACTGCATAAATTACCTGAGCAATTTCAGCTATTCCTCTGAAAAAACAGAGCACAGAAGTGTCAAAGAAAAGTATTTACCAACAACTTCAGCGAAGAAATGATGTTGAGTTCAAAACCTTTAAAGCAACAACACGACCACTTCAAGTCCAGTCCTACTATCTATAATAAATTCTCTTTTAACTTATGGCATCTAAAGGAAATAGAGGCATAAGCACCAAACTATGGATCGACAGTTGGATAATAAAACTAGACAACAATTATTTCAGAAAGTGACTGGAAGATCTGCTTTAACTGTCATATTCAATAACAGCAGTTTGCATGCTAACTCATACATGGAGTCATTTGAAATGGCTTCTTATTTATTAATGAGGCTTTCTTTTTTTTTTTTTTTTTCTTCAGATATTTCATGAAGGAAAACAGTTTGGGGTTTGAAACTGTTTGGACTGAGACAACTCAAATGCATCAAAGTTGGGTCTCAGTCATTCAGGTAAGTAAACCTGGAGTCGTTCCACTTTTCCTGTAGCGACTCCAGGCTCAGGGTGATGTAAATCTGGAGCAGAATTTGGCCCAGGGTCTTTAGTTTTGTGTTGTCATTGAGAATTTTCCTCCAGTATATACCTTTGCTGCACATGTAGTTCAATAACCCCGTGCAAAGGAATTTTGCAGACAATCCCTTATTAAGCATATATAATATTCACATCATATTGGCTTGCTAGAGCAAATAATTAAAAAAAAATAATCAGCTTGAAATAAATGTTTATGAAAGTAGCGCAGCTGCACATATTTTTTACAAATGCAAGACAGAGTACCGAAACTTTTCTATGACTAACCCTTTAGTGTCTCTATGACAGCATCAAATTTAAATAAAAAGTGCCAATGACTACGGAGTAATGATCATTTTTGCAACAAACTGATTTATCTCATATCTTCAGGCTGCTACACCAGTTAAAGTATTTGCTATTACTTATATGTTAAAGAAAATAATTCCTCCTTACACAAATTTACAGTATTTTGGCGGAAATTTTCTGCTAAAATGTCACATTGCAATATAGCCAAAATAGTAACTGTTTCTGTGTTTACTTGATTAAAGTGTAAGAAAAAATAGATTAGGTGTAAAAAGACTGCCTTAAAACTGTGGTGACAAATGCAATTATTGCTGAAACATACAAATCCTGTGGGTTCTACCGAAATAGTTTGAAACATTTATAACTGCCTACCAGCAAGAAATATAATGTTTTTCTTTACTTTGACCTCTTGCTATTTTGGCAAGTAAGATAAAATATATTAGCCATTCCATCAGATGGCTGGGTAGAAAAACTAGCTGTGATGAGGAAAAACGAATTAAAGGAGCATTAATAAAGATTATCTATGAAAGAAAATAAGGTCAAAATTAGAACTCTGCATTTTAAAGCCACCTTTCAAAAATGCAAGCTGCTTTGCCCAATGCTAAAATCCATTCGTTTTACTAATCATGCAATCAACCAATCTCCATTATCTCCAGCTAGCTATAAACATGCTATAGACTGGAGTGAAAGAGGGAGAGTGTGAGGTTGAGAGACAGAGAGAGAGAGAGAGAAAGAAAGAAAGAAAGAGAGAGAGATTACTACACCCAGCCTTTTATAAAGCCGTTTCTTTCATTATAACAGGTCTTTTCATCAAAATGACACAGAACCTTTAAATTTGGGCATAAGACTCCAGTACAGTACACAGCTCTAGCTCAAAACGGATTTAGAACCTGCTCCAGAAAGAAAACAAACTCCCTCCATTTGACACATAAATTGTTTACGATTCATTAAAAAGCAAAATTGCATATCACAGGGCTGGCAGCTGAGTCCATATGGGTGCAAGGGGTATTCACTCATCTCTTTGTATGCTGGCAGTACCAAACCGAAGTTTAGCACTGCGCAGCTGAGATTGTGTGCAGCCAGACGAGGCATGAGGTAATTTTAAAAGCTTTATTTGTCTTTAAAACATTAAAATCTGCTCTCTAGCTTACTTTTGATTAAAAGAACGTGGCAAACGCGATGAGGTTTGGGGGTGGGGGGGAATAATAGATATCTACTTTTTGTCATATGTTTTAGATTCACAGACTGTATGAAAAACTGCTTATTACTCCATCAATAATTGAAACTTTGTACGAAAATTATTTGCAATTAACACATCTATTGTAAAGATCTTGAATTATTCATTTCAGTTAAAAATAACATCTCTTTCATCTAGCACAACTTCTACAAAAAAAAGGCTATTTTAGTGATTTTTTTTTTGTTCTCTTAGAAAATAAATGGTGTGACGTTCAAGTTTAAGGAGAACTTTCTGCAATGTTTAATCTAAACAACAGCATGTGTGGTTATAAAACTGTTTATTTTTAGGCAAGTGCATTACTAAATGTTTCCAGCATTTTTACATATTATATTCACAGTACTAAAACATCTGTGAAATAAATGTGACTGAAATTAAAACTTCCTCGGACACTTTCTATAGGGTGATAATAACTGCCTAATAACATTTGAGGATACTTATTAAATAATAAAGACGGACGTACCTCATCATAAAAGCAGCCGATAGACAATAAAAGAGGAGCGGTAATAAAATATACAAGTGGCTTAGAATAAGGCAAAATCACAGCATGATATAAATCGTGTGGTTAAAACAGGCACTTGAAAACTTTGCTTTGAAAATGATAACTAAGAATCAATAGACTTATTTACAGGGGTTTTAACAAGCTTTAAAAAAAAAAAAAAAAAGTCACATGAATAGTCAACAGTTTATGTGCATGCAAATACCCCTTCCCCCTCCAACTTCCCCTGGCAGAAAGTCTAATTGGAAAATCAGTACTATAAGTAAAGCGGTTAGCCTTCCCTATCCCCATTAACCAAAAGCTGTATGTTACATTTCGCTGGCAACCACTGGCAAACCTCTAATAGACGGTTAAAAAAATTAAGAGTTTAGACAAAACAAAACGGAAAAAACCCGAGCCCAAACACCTTTAAATACAAGCCACATGATATACACAATGGCCACCACCAAGCTGCAGAATAAAAACCTTCCGGATCTCACTTTTAAAAGTCTTTCAAGTCCTCAGAGGTCTTAAACTTTCCAAATGATACCAAAATTGGTCCGGGGCGGCGAGGGGGAGGGAAAGCCCCCGACTTGTTTCAGCGTATCATACAATGAAAGTGATCATGCCTTGTTTTGTAATTCCACTCGCCAGTCCTTTTTTAACTGATATCTATGTGAAATGAGCTGAGGTTCACGGTCCAGTTAGGAGCGGATAATACATTCATTGTCCTGGCAGCAAACTTTTCCTCTCACTGGAAGAATTCACGCTTGCCACAAGAATAATAATTACAGAAAACTAAAAATGCGCTGCTAACGAATTAATCCCTAACGGACAACACGCTAACGAGGGCAGTAATGATTTGAGGACTCTCTTCCTCACAACAGGACTTGCATCTTCTGCCACAATGGGCTATTGTGCATCCTCCTAACTCACTATACCTCTTATAGATTCAAGATGTCAAAGGTTGTCTGGCCCGGCTGACCATGACATGCTAGTTAACTCGTTCTACGGAGCACGTTTGGGACTTTATTGAAACTTTAATTGCGCCCAAAAGCGGCTAGAGCCAGAGTATGTGGGATCTGTAACACATGGCTCCAGGTCAGCAGAGCCCGGTAACCTGTTCTAACGTAAACAAGCGGAGGGAAAAGTTAGATGGGGGTCTCCGAGGAAAGGCAGCACCTCGCAAAACACGCTCCTCTCACACGTGATGATTTTACACCACGACACTGCCGCACCGTTCCAGGCTTTTACAGTCATCAACTCGCTTTGTAACGGACTGAACTTTCCACCTCCCCTCTTTACAAAATATTGCATGGTAAAAAAAAAAACAACGCACACGGACACGAACGCTTGAAAGCAGCAGATAAAGTAAAACAAACTGAGCGTTAGGCAGCCGACTGAGACAAGTTACTCTGCACAAGGCTTTTTCAAACTACTTCTTTGCATACTTTTTTTTTTTTTTTTTCTTTCCCTTAAGGAGAATTGAAAAAGCTTCCCTCTGGAAACTGTAGTGCACATTAACGGTCTCCTGTTACACAGGGGAAAGCACACAAGTGGGACAAGTGTGAGGCTGCTCTACTGAAGAGTGTGAAAAAAATCAAATGTTAATTTGATAAATGTGAGGTCTGGGACATTTTGTCAAAGAGGGAGGGAAAGTAGAAAAGGGAGAAAAAAAAAAGCAGCCCTGCTGCCAACTCACCATCCACCAAGTTCTGGCCGAGATGTCGTAGCAGAGCTGCCATTTGATGGAGCCGTCGGAGGTTTTCCCTGCCATTATGCTGTCAGCAAGCTTCATCTGATGCTAACTCACGGGAGATAAGACACCTAATTGAGAAAACATTTGCACTGGCATGTTGGGCAACATGTAGCCCGGTCCATACCATATGGAATCATGGGTAAAAAAAAAAAAATCTCCTTGACAATGAACCAATCTCTCACAGACCCAGTGGCAAGGTGAAGTGGAGATGAAAAGTCATCTGCTCCTAGCACTGTCTTCTCCTCTCTCTCTCTCCCTCTCTCTCCCCCTCTCCCTCTCTCTCACTCACTCCTTTTTTTTTTTTTTTTAAATAAGAACCCACTGCTCAACATCAAAGAGAGGCGGTCAAAATTAGGGCTTCATCACTCAGATGATTTTGGTCTGCAAGGTTTTTCTTTCCTTTCCTCTTTTTTAAGGAGAATAAAGAGATTTAATAGGACAAAGGCAGGTAGTGGACTGCGGAGGGAGATCGCCACAGGCTATTAGCCTAAAATTTCTGCTTGACAGATGGAACTGCTTAGAGACTATCATGCAATGTTTTGGGTGTTTTTTTTTTTTTTTTTAAAAAAAAAGACTTTCAGTCTGATTCAGTATCTGTTTATCGCAGCTACTTTTCTCATGTACGTGACCGGGGGGGGGAAAAAAGACTGAGAAAAAAAAGAAAAAGATTGCATCTTTCTTTTTCTTTCTTTCATAATTGCACATATAATCATTTAAGCAGTGAAAGGCAAAACAAAAGTATAAACTGCTGAAGTTTATTTCTCAATGCAGTGATACAAGCTTTCTGAAGGAATCAAATGCTCTTTCATTTTTTTGAGACATTAAAGTTTTGGCTTTTTGTTCCTTCTTGATTTTAGATACTGGATCTTATTGTTTAAAAAAATGACTTTTCACATGAAGGTTCAAATGGCTTAAGTCTTCCCCCGGAACTGAACAATTCCCTTTTTATCTTTTTTTTTTTTTTAAAATATTTTTTTGCTTCCATTTTTTTAAAAACTGGTTTATAATGTTATACTTTCTAATACCATCAGGTGATAACCACCAAAGCCACACAGAGGTTTGTTTCTCCCTCCTGCAAAACTTCTCTGCAACATTCGAAATTTACAAGAGGAATTGACAAATAACTTGGAAAAAGAGAACTCCAGAACAAACACTTTTGAAAAGTTATGAAATCCCAGTGCTGTCCAATATTAAAATCCCTTTCCTGGAAAGCAAAGTAAAAGATAACCGTATATTTTCCCATCTCTGTTTCCCACTTCTCCTGGTGCACTGTAAAACCAACAAAAGTATTACTTTTATGACAGCTGACTATTAAACAGGCAGTGAATGCTTTCCATTTAAATCACCCCGCTGCATCACACGGAGCGACGGCTGCTCAGCTATGACCACCACCACCACTTAATAACGGGGCACTTCAAGCCATACAGTCGCGCCTTTCCTCAAGTGCTGGAAAAAATGAACTTCTGAACTGGCAGATGAACTCTCGCCAGGGCTATTCCTTAGGTCTGTAGAGCTATGGCCGGTAGACTTTGCTCCCTCAGAAACAGCTACACTCGGCAAATCCTTTCGCGATGTGGACACAAGGGAAAATGTATTTAAAATATCCACTTTCTTTTAAACAATATCCATTTATATTTGTATCAAAAAGGGGAGCTCGTGGGTGCACAATTCTTCGTTTGATTGTTTTGTGTACTAACTATTGTTTAACTATTTGGCTACAGTAAAACGATAATTCCGGGCTGCACAGATTACAAAACTGTCATTCAGTACAGGACAGAACTAACTTTCATTGAGCTTCAATAATACCTTCAGATTTCTGTGATGTGCAAGACGATAAGCAAATGATTTAGGGTAAACACAAACTGCTAATGTAACACGAAGGGCTTAGTCTTTGTTTTTGCCCCAGCCTTAACAATCTGTTCGGACTGCACAAAAAACACGTTAGTGCATCATCTATGCAATTTCTATGCAATTACTTCCCATCCCAGTTTGCTTTTTTTTTTGCTCCAGATAGCAGGTACAACCCCACTGCCATTTACAGGGAAGGGTCTGACTAGCACGGGAAGTGTTAAGTTTTAGTCCGAGTCCAGGAAAAAAAAAAAAGGACACTGTGCCAAGAACTGTCCTTGCACTGGCTGCCCAAAGCATTTATCGTCTTCTGTTACTGCAGGTTCGTTAACGCTACCTGTCCTTTCTGTGGCTTACTGCTTAGTGAAAAAAAAGCAACCCTCCCTCCAAATAATCAGGCAAAATATAAAGTAAAATCCTTAAGTAACAATCAGTCTTTGAGTCGGTGTCAGATTCAATTTTATGCTGCTCTCTCTGCTCCTACCTCTCAAACCGAACAACTTACCCACCCTGCTTATTATTTATTTAGTATTTCATACCCAGTTATGCTGCGTCTCATCCCAGTCAAGTTCTGATAAACCTCTATTCGGTCTATATGGCTTTCCATCACCTGATGCAGTTATAGATCTACTGACAAACTTTCTCCTGGTTGCTGTATTAACCACTGCTTGGAGAGGACTTCCGTCTTCCTGTGCCAATATATGACTTTACTTCCCAATATTAATTATAAACACACCAAAACCCCTTTTTTTTTAGAAGAGCGTACGCTTTTCAGCTTATGAATGACAGAAGCATGAAACCATTTCCTTCCTGACAGTATAGTAGTTATGTGCAAAGAAATGAGGAGTGCTGTTGGTTAACAGCGTTTTAAATTCAGAACAATTAGGTGCAGTTAACTTTGCCATTGTTCTTTCTGATGCTGGGGATGGTGGATTCTTACCCGTAGAGCAATTATTCCTTTCATAAGCGGCTGTTGTTAATACCATTAAAACAAGATTAAATACAACATGTTAAATATTGCAATTATTGTGGAAAATAAAATTATTTGGTGAGCATAATGGGGAGCAAATCAAGCATTTAACATGATCCAGGAAATGCTACTCCAAACAATTGCATTTGTTTTATGCAATTTTTCCCCTTTGATTGCTGACAGATGCCGTTTTGGAAACAAACATCTAAGTAGTTTTCCTTCAATCAGGAAAAAAACCACACACCAGAAAATGGCTACATGTTTTGAATTTAACTCTTGTCAATCAGCATTCTGCACAACACTCCCTGTGAATAGTACTGGGACAAAACGATGCCTTCCAAAGACTAATAAGCCACAAAGATGTTTGCTTCTAAATCAGACTGTTCCGAAGAAAGAAAAAGCATTCGTGCGGCGTAGACATTTGTGCAGACACAGCTGCAAAATAAAAACGCTTGCAATATATGAGTGATATTTCAAGTTGGAAATAAGTTAGGTGTATTTGTTCGTGGGCTACGGGAGAAGAGATTTGTTTTCCGACAGCTTTAGGCCTCAAGCAATGAATTGAAGTACTTGCCAGGCGCTTTCTGACTTCCCACTGGAGAAGTGGCCAACTACCCCAAAATAATTTGCTTAATTGCTGAGCGGAGTTACCTGTGTGGCAGCACAAACAGCGTGAGCCTGTCCCTCTCTATCTCCCCTCGGTAGCGCGTTCGGATGAGGTCATTGTTGCTACCAAATGCATGAAACCAGGAATGAATGCTAAAAAAGGCTAATAAAGTATATTAATTCAGATGACTATATCAAGCTGGCATTTTACAGTCTACTGGAAACTGAATGCATGAGAGCATTAGAAATGTTGGCATAGCGGGTGGTTTCTCCAAATGTTGGCTTCTACTGTTCACATCGGTAAAAGAAATGCGGCAGAACGGCGTGTAGCTCCCCGTGCTAGACACATCTTTAGGATCTTGGTACTTTTTACTAGATTATCTATTAATTGCATGGTGTCTACTGCTCGTTAACCCTTTCTTTATTCCCTTCGCCTCCCCCTCTATCTTCAGTTGCAATTGCTCAGAACCCTTTCAGCTGATCGCAACAGTGTGATTTTAGATCTGTTCCTAATTTGGGAGGCGTTTTCTTTGGGAAGCCTGAACTCAGATGAGTTACCAAGAGGATTTCCTTATCTTGAATAGTGACAATTAGTTCAAGTGCCACGTGAGAGCAGGCAGTTGATTTTTGGACAGCCTCTGAACTTATGCAAAGTTGCTGACAACGAGTGTGTGTTCTAGCTTTTTGGAAATCCTATAATCCTGGCTTCAATCAAGAGGATCTGCTGTTGCTGAAGGCGTAAACAAGGAGAGGAGCAGCATGTGACCACTGCTCCTGCACCTTTGAGGACTCCTGAGCCAAAAGGAGTGCAACAGTAAAGCTTCTACGGAATACTCAAGGTGACGCACACACATTTCGGATGATCTTGCCGAACCCAGGGAAAGAAGTCCTCTCCCCTCCCCAGGAAAGTTGTCTTTGGACTCTGCATTTCCACCCCCCCGACCGTAGCTCTGCTGTGTGTATTTCTCGCCGCTCCTCTCTCACTCCTCTGATTTTCTCCTTGCCATCTGTATTCCCCTTTTGCCTCATCTGAAACAAGCATCAAGATCTTGTTTCTGACAGAACGGTCTGTCAATATGGAAACACACTGACATCACAGACAGTGCTGTGACTTCATGTCTGAAAGAAACAGGAGGAACAGATGAAATGAGTGAAGGGGAAAGAATGGCACATACAAACATTTCTAAAAAATAAGTAAAAATTCTTCGCTATCAACCCAAAATGTAAAGGAATATAAAACAGATTTATTTTTAAGTCTAAATATAACCAACTATTTCCTAATCTGCGACCATAACTCAGCACAACATTTCAACCTGCTCTTCATCTGGAGAGGTACCCGTCCCCCAGGAGCATCACTTTGCTGGCTCAAGGCCCCTCTGACAACCAACACGACCTCTTGAGAAGGACTAAACAGGGACTAATCTGGAAAAAAGCTAGTATCAGATCTGGGAGAAGCCTTCAGAGGGGAAGAGGGACTCCTGCCCAGGATCAATCTAAAACGTCTAAGTAAATGCAAACTCAGAGAATTAACAATAAATGTATTCATCAAAACCACAAACTCAGTTTTGACACAACTGGGTCAAAGAGAGCATTACCTCACTGAGGTGGGGATACACGACACATCCAGAAAATATTCTTATTAAGTAAATGGGCACGGAATATAACCTTACAATTATTTTCTTTTTTCATCCTAGAATGAAACATTAACAAAAATATCTAACCATTATTTCTATTGCTAGCTTTTTTTTTTTTTTTTGCATAAGGATTTGGTAGGAGTTAAAAGCTCCGCATTTCCTTCACTATTTGAAATACTTGTTTTAGCTCTAACATTAGAGGGCAGCCAGAAGATATTGCTTTCCTGCCATCTCCAGAGCCACTGCAAAACTCTAATAAGGAGATTCATAACTAGTAGGAGAGGAGCTCAAGAAAACTAAAAGGTTAATATATTCTAACTAGATGTTGGGTATAGAATGTCAGATCTGTCAAATTTCATTACAGTTTGCTGCTCAATGAAAAAGATTTGATTTCTTTTGCCACTGTCCTACTATGTTCAAGTCACACAGTGCCAGCAGCAACCAGCCAACGACCACAGGCTGGCACTGAGCGGGCCCGAGTGGGAAGCCAGCCGCAAGGACCATCTGTTTCCGATTTCTAGCGAAGCCAAGATGTGCAGTGAAGTGCATTCCATTCACCCAGCCAGCCTTCTCCCTGCTCAAGTTATTAGGGTTACAAGTGAAATTATCTTTTCCAAACAGCGGGGGAGCTATAATCCTTACGGAACAAGACTTTAAAAAAGGAAAAAAAAGAGGAGGGGGGAAAAAAAAAAAAGGACTGAAAAAAGGTCCCTCAACCTCCCCCCCCCTTCAAACATCTTTTGTTAAAGTTGTCAATGACACTGTTTGTAAATTTAATTGCAACATTCATGGTTTTTATATTTTTAAAGGATGTTTTATTAAGAACTATATCCTCTAAGGGAAGAATGTGTATGTCAGTTCATGGGATCTAATGGAATAAACCATTCAAATATATTTAAAGTGTTATTTATGAATAAAGTTAAATGTGACAAGATGAATGCTCATTTAAGTCTCTCTAACATTAAGTGCCTTGAAAAACATCATAGGTTTTAAAGTATAATTTAAAGTGAGAATGCATAAACAGTGCTAATTACATGCTACTTACATTGTTTCAATATGTAATGCATATGTTTAACCTCTCAGAGAAAGGATTGGTCTTGGCACAGCAATTGTGGGGATTTAAGGGTATGCTAAACTGATAACTGTAGAATGAGCTCTGACACAGGATATTGGTCTCCTACTGTTACCTAAATGCCAGGTGAAACCAAAGGATTTATAGAAGGGCGGGTGGAAAGGGGGGGTAAAAAAAAAAAAGACAACACAATGAGGTGAAACTGAGAAGTTTATTTTCAAAAGGGGAAACATTTATCCTTTGACACCATTCCATTCCAGTGACTTTATTTCTAATATACCATGAGATTAATGATGTGGCTACTGTCACCGTGTCTGACGAACACTGGCAGAGCTGTGGAACAGTTGCTGCCTCTACTATTACGGGACATATTTGTAAATTGGCATATATAACATGAACTTGTTCCATGTGCCAGCCAATTGGAAAAAATCTTATTCCGGAGGACAGGATTTTTGTTTTGCCATTGAATTCTATATAATATACAGTTGGTCTAAGATTGGCTGATTTAAAAATTTGTTTAAATTAACAATGTTTGGCAGTTTTCATATCATATAATAATCTCAATATGACTTGTATGCAAATCAATTGCAGATAATTAAGGAAGTAAATTATCATCATGAAGCAGATTCCTGACATACCAGAGGGAAGTCAATATTTAAACCTTTGCTCAGGGAAGGCACAACTGCTGAAGGGAGCCATAATCATTCACCATCCTATCCCCAAATGCTTTACTTTTTCAAAAGTAATGTCATCATAAAAGAAAATACAGAATAGTTTGTTCCATCATTTTTCTTAGTCTCAATTCGCTTTTAAAGGTCTGAAACTATTGCCGTGAGTGGCTGACACTACACATTAGGAATAACTGTTAAGTCACTTGAAACCTAATTACTAGATGAGCCCCTTCATTGGGTTTTATCTTTTCTCAGTGTCTTCAGTGGTGCAACTGGACAGTGGTTGTTGTTGCTTCAGGACATTATTTGAGCTATAGTGAGTATTAAAACAAATCATAACCTCATTCTCAATTTTCTGTCTGTGTACTCAGAAACAGCTATTGCTGCATACATGGCCTGTCTTTACAATGTTCTGTTTTGCCATAAGTAAAATATATTTCAGGTTCTTTGGAGCTGTGAGAAACAGCCCTTCTGGGCCTCTCCGTGCAAGCTTGTGATCATGGAAGTAAAGTCCGAAGAGGAAGAGGGGTAAAGAAGGATCCAAAGACCATTAGGAAGACCCAAAGTGGGAACTGTGGGATTTTTCCACACAGTTCCTATACTTGAGGTCTGCAGAGAATGGGAAGAGAGAGAGCCCAGCGGGTAAAAATCATGACGCTCTGTACACTTCTATCATTATGTTTGTCAGGCATTGGAGGCTGAGTACCAGTGCTTAATGTATAGATGACTAGCGTAGACTATCTATTTGCATAGGCATAGCCAAGCTTCATGTCCCCTTCTTTTGAGTTTGTAGGTAATGCCACGGAACTGAGGACTACCTTTGGGATTCAAAGATTCAAATGTCACATGCCCTAGAATCACAGAATCTTCTAGGTTGGAAGGGACCTTAAAGATCATCTTGTCCAACCGTCAACCTAATTCTGACAAAAATAAACACCCACACAACAAACAAAAAGCAACACCATCACTAAACCATATCTCCCAGCACCACATCAACCCGTCTTTTGAACACCTCCAGGGATGGTGCCTCAACGACCTCCCTGGGCAGCCCAGTCCAATATCTGATAACCCTTTCGATTAAAATTTTTTTCCTAATATCCAGCCTGAACCTCCCCTGGCACAACTCGAGGCCATTTCCTCTAGTCCTGTTGCCTGTGACTTGGGAGAAGAGACCGACCCCCACCTCTATACAACCTCCTTTCAGGTAGTTGTAGAGAGCAATAAGGTCTCCCCTCAGCCTCCTCTTCTTCAGGCTGAATAACCCCAGCTCCCTCAGTCTCTCCTTGTGCTCCAGACCCCTCACCACCTTTGTTGCTCTTCTCTGGACTCGCTCCAGCACCTCGATGTCTTTTTTATGGTAGAGAGCCCAAAACTGGACACAGTACTCGAGGTGGGGCCTCACCAGTGCTGAGTACAGGGGGACAATCACCTCTCGGGTCCTACTCACCACCCTGTTCCTGATACAGGTCAGGATGCTGTTGGCCTTCTTGGCCACCTGGGCACACTGCTGGCTCATGTTCAGCCGACAGTCGACCAACACCCCCCAGGTCCTTTTCTGCCAGGCAGCTCTCCAGCCACTCTGCCCCAAGCCTATAGCACTGCCTGGGGTTGTTGTGACCCAAGTGGAGGACCCTGCACTTGGCCTTAGAAAACTAATTTCTGAATATTATGCTTGGAATTTTTTATTTATTCTTCCAGTTTCTGATAAGTATTTGCTGCAAGTGGCTCATAGTGGAAAAAAAAAGATTTTACTATTAATCAGGATGGATGGACAAATGCCCAAAGTCTCCCTGGAAATGGCTTTCTCACATAGGACCTATCAAGGCCAACAGTACTGTTAGAGTTTCAGGCAGCTAAATTGGTACCTTTTACCATCTATAGCTACATAAAAGACTGCAACTACTCCTTCCTAATGAGAGACTTCTGCAATGCTCTCTGCTTAGGGCTGTTCTTGAGGAATAAGGAATCCAAGACAGATGTGGCAGTGACCATCATATTAATCTCAAAGACCAAATCCCTCAAAGCAAAGGAAATATGAACAATTAAAACAATAAATACAGTGAATCATATGAATTTCCAGTGCCCTCAATACTAACTCCAGTTCCACACATTAATTTGTAATTCTTGAGCCATGAATAAGTAAATCCTCTTTTGTTTAGAGAACAAGATTAAAATGCCACTAATATTAAAACCACTCCTGTTTGCTGGCTCATATGTCTATTTACATGCCTGCCTATTTCTTTGCTTCACCTCTTGAGTGTCAAACTTATCCTCCTGATAGATAATACCAGCTGAATGGCAGCCAGGAGGCTCAGCACTGTAGGTAAATACCTAGAGAAGCGCATTGGGAAGGGCTGAGCTGCACATAAACAAATTTTACAAGCAAGTCTGGTATAATCCATTGAAGCGGCTCTGGATTATTGACCATTCTACAGCAAAATAACACTTTGGTGACCCTAAGATGTATTTACACTCTTGTGTAATCTATGCCACTGGACATCACATCGCGGAGGAGAAATATCTGAATGAAGTTTATTCAAAACATATCACTATAAACATCTTTTTTTTTTTTTTTGAGTTAACTAGTCATACAGACAGTGGAACTTTGGAGATGAGCTCTGTAGCACTAGTCTCTTGTGTGGTTTCTTTTATTTTTCAAAACAGATCTTAAAAATCTGCAGGAGTCTTAGCTGATCAAAAAACCCAAGCCACCCCAAGAAGGGAAAAAAAGTTTTCCCCAAATGTTTTTCCCCAAGAAGGGAAAAAAAGTTTCAATTAATCAAGATGAAAATTTGTCATGAGTTTAGAACTAATGAAAATCTATTACTTCAGACTTTTGAAAATCAAACCTAATGTAAAACATCATGTGCTGCTGGCAAAGAGGAGGTTATACAGAAATTCTAAGCTTTATATTTTTGCTTGTATTCATTGGTCATTTCATAAGACAATATATCCATTAAAAACCTAATTCTTGATTGCCTTAATTCTGAAGACCTGACTTCTTCCTTGTGCTGAGAGACTTCCTTTTGCAAAGGATAACTCCAAGTGACAGATATGACAGCACCGATCAGCGCTCCGGGACACAGATTAAAAGGTATGAATGCAGGGAGATTATAGAGTTTGCTTCGAAGCGTTGGAGCCTTTCCTGACACAGGGACCCACCATTAAGAAGACGACGCTTTCTGTCTATGAAGGCTCCTTTAGAGGTGGGGCAGGGCCAGGAAAGTTCCTGGGATTGGCCAACAAATAACTTGCACCTTATGTTCAGCCTAATCATGACTCCCTTCTGGCCCACACTGACAACTTTTCAAAGTTGACTTGCCATTTTGAATGTCTGTGGATAAAACAGAGGTGGTGGCCCTTGTGCTGCCACCTCTGTCCCTCACAGGCTTTCTCCCAGCTCTGGGCTGGCAGGAATTTGTATGAACCCAGAAATCAGTCCGGGTGCTATGACATCTATCTTCATAGATGCCAAGTAAGGAATAAC
The DNA here is from genome assembly GCA_033628505.1 of Tringa tobata. Lineage (NCBI taxonomy): Eukaryota > Metazoa > Chordata > Aves > Charadriiformes > Scolopacidae > Tringa > Tringa tobata. The sequence goes on along the minus strand of JAHREE010000417.1, from coordinate 1,969,131 downwards.
CGTGAACTTGTCTCCATGCTCAGGATCAGATGTGCTCGGTACTGTAGAGCTCAGGAGTGCTTTCAAAATGTACTTTGAAGTCTATTTGGTGGGAACAGCTGGAATGTATGTCTCTGTTACCAGCAAGCTGCTCTGATACTGCGAGCAAAAACACAAGCTGAGTCACAGTAGATGACAATGCTGCTGACAAAATGTTTTAAACTGCAAACTAAAACAACAATAAGATTATTTATGGACTGCAATTCTTATTCTAATGTCAATAAATGTACTGGATAAATTCCCCTTCATTAGCTGGAAACCTCAGAAGGAAACAGAAATATTCTGGTAAACCACAAGCTTGTTCTTAGCAAATAACATGGCTACATTTCCTCTGCAGAGGCATATCCAGGCTGTTTCTTCACTGGGACAATAAATCTCTGGGAGTGAAAAACAGAGTCTATAAAAGCAAGACCTACAAAGGAAGGGTGGGTGACACATGGCCCTCAGGGCTCCAGAGGATGACAGTGGAAAGTATTGAGAGTAGCTCTTTTTTTTTTTTTTTTTCCCTTTTTATGAATGGAAAACATGTTTTCATTCAACTGAAACCAAATGGCTGGAGTGAGTCCCCTTCACTATGGGAGGTGTTTGCTCTCTTATCTACTGGGCTGCAGACATCCCAGAGAGAGCAAGGTGGTTTGACTGCTGTGTGCAGAAAAAAAAAGGAAAAGCACAAAACCAGAGGATGTTACACCTCCCTGATTTCCGAGATGCATAAGCAGCAAGTATTTCCTTGTAAAAAGTAGCTCCATAGGTACTAATCAGCAGTCTGCATGAATGCAGGGTGCTCTAGTCCTTCCTTGTCCTACCTTCTGACACCTCGCTACTGCTAGAGGCTTCGTGGAGAGAAAGAGAAGACCCAGATTTGCCATTGGGGCTCTCCGGTTATGGGAGAAACTCCAGTAGATCAGGTGTGGTCAGCTTCTGATTCCTTGAGACTGATTTTCAAAGGCAGATAGAACAAGGCACAACATCTTGCCAAATAATACTGATGTCTCCTCATGTTTCTAGAGGGAATAGTTTCATCTCAGGATGGAAAATACAGACATCATGGTTGCAGATTGCTTTTTCCTTCTGCTCCTGAGCACTAATCTTTACTTTTCCTTTCTAAATGTGTGGTTCTATATCTTAGCCTGCACCTAATGGCTTGCAAGCTATTTCCAGAATTGAAAATGGGGTATTCTCTTATCTCTGTAGCATTTTGTTTATTTATAGCATGGCACTAATGACACTTTGAATTTACTTCATAGTTTTTTTTTCTTATTGTAAAGACAAGACACACGAATAATTGTGGCTGGGTCTAAGTACATTCTTAACCCCATTCAATTCATTTCAGATGCTGAGTCCTCAGGAGGAGAGACCAATGACTAATAAATCAGGTGGTTCTTCCTTCAGCATATATCACATACTGGGATCAATAAGCAGAAGAAAATAGTTCTTTCGTTTACATGAGGTAATGCAGACAAATAGCAACATGTAGTTGGTAAGAGCATATTTTAAGCCCCACACTTGGCATACGGTCTAAGCTTATCAAGAATAGCTTGTTGTATTTCAGCAAGACTAGAAATCTATTTGACAAGAAGGAGATAAAGGAGATACATGGATAAGAATATGGCTTACATCAGAAGGTAAAATGAAGAATGCAAATCCTTCCTCATTAGCTTTCTTTTGAGCCTCTGGCTCAAAAGCCATATAGCAGTATTCCCATTTCAGAGATCCCAGACTTCTCACAGTCTTACACCTATGAACTTGATGCTCAGCTGAACAGGGACCAGAGCAGATTTCTGGGGATGGTATTGGAACAGCCCATTAGTGCTACCTTGTATGGGATGCATTCTCCTACCTGCACAATCTTCCCTTTCTCCCAACTAGAGCCAGGTCATTGCTGTGTCCTCAACCATCTCAAGGCAATCCAAAACCTATCACAACACCAGTTTATTTTCCACTGGATAAAAATTCTCCCACTCTCTGTAGATAAGCAGATACTAAAGAAGCCCTGCACAGAATGCTAAAAGCTACTAGTCACAACTAAATGTTTACACAAAATGTTGTTCCAATTATTATTTTAGAAAATAAATCTCAGTAAGGAGGCAAACCTTACAAGCTGTGGACAAGTCAACTGGGACCATGCTTCCTTTCCCCTCCATTCTTCTCACAAAAAATCACCCTAGACTGGTGCTAAAACCTGTTTTTCATTCAGCCTCACAAATTATTTACCTACATATTGGCTAGACTATCTTGCTTCTGGGTCCTTACCAGAGCCAGAGCTTTTACCATCATAATATGAAGATTCAATGCAAATAATTGGCACAGAATTATGTTAACATGAAACATAAAGCAACGAGATGCCTACAAATTACAGATACTTCTCAGGGAAAATCCTGACTCTTGAAAGTGAAATAGTCATCACAGGAAGCAGAGGAGAACTGGTTATCAAAGGATGGGAAAAAGCTTCACCAAACAAGTGCAAGTTCACAGGTTCCCCTGATGTAACTAAAATAACAATGATGTTTTTATAACTAAAGAGAAGGTTGCTGCAAGTAGTGCAATAAGACCAATTCCTTCTAAGGCCATCCACAAACAGGTTACTGGTAAATGGCACACATTATATCTATTTGCTTTCATATGTAAACATGCAGACAAGCTTCCATGGTCTTTATTCAGAAGTTTACATAAACCTCATACTGAGTCAGGCTTTCAAACCTACAGTATTTTCCAAACAAGGCAAAATGCGTTATTTTGCCCCTCATTCTGTCTTTGTAAAAACATAGAGCAGCACCATAACATACACACACTCTTGCAGTCAGGACCAGATACTGTTTTGTCTAGAGCACCTCATTTTCTCTTGAAAATAAACAAACAGAATCAGGCTTCTTCTTGTAATTCTTTCACCTGAGAATATAATGATCACCTTCCTAAAGGGAAACGACGTTAACTAGAGCTTGTTTGTGTTCCTGTTGGAAGACCAAGGCTCCAGTGGCACCATCCAAAAAAATATTCCACAGTAGATTAACCCAGAGAGTACTTATCAAAAATGTCACACCACAAATAAGAGCCAAAAATACTTTACTGGGAGAGCTGTCTGGACCAATGTAAAATTACAGAAAATGGGAAAGTATTATGTATCAAACAATGCAAAACACTTGTATCATCTGTGAACATACGTTACTATAACTGCCTTTATATTAAATTAGACTACGTAAAAAAATTAAGAAAACTAAACCCTGTCCCCATCCAGCATTTCATCAGATTGCATTATACTGAGAGCTCCAAAGGACCTCAATGGGTCTTGACTCTCACATTCTCCACTCATATCTCTGCCAATATCTCACTGACAGCAGTAGCAGGTTGCCATCCTCCCTGGGGATGAAGGGACATTTTGCAAGTCCTACCCTCTCACTTCCGTACATCCTCTTGTTCTACCCTTTCTGCACTTCACTATTGCTCAGACCTGCAGTCATTAGTTTCCCAAGTGCAGATCACTTTGCTCAGCAGTCTTAGCTGCATTCAGTAGCAACACAAATTTATCCCATAGGTATTCCCAGCTCTCCATGTATCCAAGCTTCTGCTCAAACATCCCTTGCTCCACGACTCTAGCCTCTTTGCATTCTTAATGTATTTCTGTTTTCTTTTCCTCCCACTTCATTCTGTTACTTCCTTTGTCCTGCCCCACTCTCATCCTCTGGTCATCCCCTCTCTAGCTCCTGTGACCTCCAGTCCAAACCAGTTAGCTTTTTCCTCATGTCACTTCGACACCCATTCCTGAAGGGACAGAATGGAAATATTTGGTAAAAGCCTCTGCTGCTGAATCCAGGGATGCAATTCATTGAAAGAGAAACTCTTGGTTTTTTATATAAAAAAGAGCCTTTGAGAACACAGTAATTCAGCCCAGGCTTTAGACTGCAGTTCCATCTTGCAGAATGGACAATGAAAATATCAGAAATACATATCAGAAAAGTCACTTACACCCTCAGCTTCCAAACCCATCTCTGTGGAAATATGCAAGGCAGAAAATGCTTGATTCATCCCATTTAATTGGGACAATATAATACAAAGATATATAGAGACAAATACGGAAAGCTGAATGTTTTCACCAAGCTCTGTGCCTTCTGCCTTCTAACAACACAGATTATTTGTGGTAGGGATCTTATTAACTCTATTTATACTGCACCTAACACAAAGGGGACCCGAAAATGGATTTGGTTTCTGTACAATTTCATACTATAAAATAAATTTTATGCTAAATAAATACCTACAAAAAAGATACTGGTAAAATCTGTCCTATTCTAAGATTTAATAACAAATATACTATTTGGTGCATAATAGGCAATTCATTTTGCTATGCATTTACTCTATTTAAAACATAAAGCACTTAAGGATATTTGGAGTATGGAAGGCACTATTATAAAATCAATTTCTATTCTGGTTTATAACCCAACCACTTTAAGTCTTAATTTGCTACAATTCACTTTCTCATACTCTGACTCGTTAAAAGTGGGGCCAGCTACCTCCTGAACTCTGATCATGTGCTTCTTAGAGGCAAACTATTTAATTATCGTCTACCACATCCACTGTCTCCACTTGCTTATTGCCTACATTTACGCACGTACAGCGCCAGTTCAGGTTGTTTGCACTTGCTTGAGAACCTGCTGCCTCTTTTTCTGAGCCTTGAAGGAGGGAGACTTTGGTTTCAGTGAGCGATATCCCTTTACGCTTTACAAATAAACAAACAGGAGAGTAACTGGCAGGAAGTCACGGCCCTTTGGCGAGCAGGGCTCCGGCTCAGCAGAGGGCAAACGAGGCAGCATCGTTTTCACTCCAGCACAAAGTGTCTATTCTTGACGACTTGACCAAAGGAAGCAAAAGCAGAGGGATGACTAGCAAAGCACATCTGCAGGGCTGTATTTCACAGGAAGCAATGCAGCTCCTCTGCAGATAAGTTTCACTGAAGAACAAAGACTGATTTTGTTTGGTGCTTCGAGAATGTTGCATTGAACCTGGACCGAGCTTTTCAATCCCTGAAAACAAGGCTTAGAGAGTGAAACTTAATTTCTCCCTCACCCTTGTTCAAATTAGCTGCGTGATTTTCAAATTAGCCCTATACTTACCATATGAAGAAAGCTTCAAAGACACCCGCTAATCTCCAACTAAGTTTACACGTTTTATTTATTGATTTTGCAGACTGCACACAAGTTAGTGCATGTGAGATAAATGTCAGAGCAACAATGGCTAAACCAGTTACACAAAACTTATCCCCCAATGCTGAACTGCCTTAAAGCTTTAGAAGCAAAATATTTATGACTAAGAACAAGATAAATAGTGTAACAATACAATAGCAGGCAACATTGTCACTGATTGCAAACATATTTTGAGCTTACATCTTTCCTTCGTGTCATAGCCTCAGAGGCATACTACGCACCACAATTGGTTTTCCAGCAGCTCAACATTTAACATGAGATAATGAGGTGTGTTTTTGAATGATACAAACAGCATTAGACGTAGTGGGAGCCAAAAACATGATCATATTAAAAGCAAATAGCAGAGCAAAGATTACCTTTTGCCCTCTCTTTTAGCTTGAGCAGCATATTCCAATAAGTGCAGAAGAGACACTGTCAAGTACTTCTTTATAGTTTAATTTTCTTTTTTTTTTTTTTAATCTCCATTGCTTGCAATGCCCTTGCCCTCTTTAAGAGCTGCAGAATAAAATTCCTTTCTCTGTCAATTTTGTACGTTCTCTCAGCAAAGAATGACTGGGGAATAAAAAAAAAAAAAAAAGCCCCACCCTCAAAACTTCAGCCCCTCCCCAAGACAAGAATTAGAGATCAAGGTTAAAGATAAGAAGTTTTTAATCAAAATTTAAAGGAACCAATAAGTTCAAAGGAAGGTCATCTGTCCTAGTCCTAATTATTGCTCGTTTCCACTGTGCCCAGCTCTACAAAAATACTGGAGCATTTTACAGCAAACTATAGCTTACAGTAAATGCAGCCTTGGAGAGATTTGCTCTTTAAGGAGGACAATGGGGTCTTTTCTCAAAATAAGTTTTTGGCATTTTGGGGGCAGAAGTTGTGAAATGTGACGAGAACAAGGTAAGAGTGGTCTGGGGGAGGTCCCTGGATCTGAGCGATATCTCTTCAGCAGCTCAGTGATGCTTATTCTAAGAATTCCCCTTGGTGACCGCCTGGTCTGGAGTCAGACCGTGACTGGAAGGCGAATGCTGTTTGTACTGGCTCGGGACGCGGGGACTGGGAGCTGCGCAGGACGGATGGGATCACCTGGGAAGGTAGGCTGAGGGCTGGATGTTTACTCTGGCTTGGCAGTCCAGAGCTGGAAGCCGTCTTAGTGAAGGAGAAAATATCCAGAGCCCCTGAATTTATAGATCGGACACCTCTAATTTTTTTTCCTAACGGCAGTGAAGAAACTGTCTCTTGGTGATTATTGATAGAAATTCTCCTTCACTTTCAGGACTGATAAGATTATTCTTTAGCTTGTAACTTGAAATCATATTTCTGCAGACCATTATTTAAACTTTTTACCCTTGGTATGTGCTGCATATCACATACAAGAATGCTCTTTATGATTGAGTCAGAATATTGTTTAAACATCGCATTCACGAGGTTGTACATCTCTGTGTATAACCTATAATTTGTCTTAGCTGTGGGACTAAATTTGATTTAATCACTTTGTCCCCTCATGTATTGAAACTCTGTAAAAGAAACAGTAACATGAGGAACAAAGAGCTCAGCTCCCTGGTTCCCTTCCCCACCTTTCAGTCCGTACAAGCGATTCAAGAGTTAATTGGTTGGCATCAAATCTAGTGATTACTCTCTAATAATGCACCGCTACACCCTCTTGTTATAGTAGACATTTGGGTCAGCAGATGCCATAGTGGCAGTGAGAAAAGCTTTGCCTGCATCTTTTCTAGCCTTCCCTGTAAACTTCACCAAACTTTTCTCTTTTATCCTTTTCCATAGGGTTCCACAGGGAAGCCGCTCAGCTCTCCAACGCGCTGAACAACATCAATCCTTAGGCTGATTTCTCCAGCCCAACCTCCAATATATTTGAAACAAACCATGAAAGAATCAGAGACTAATTTACAGCATAGCCAACAACTCCATTACAACAGAGAAACCTCAACCAGCAACTGAAGTTATTCTTTTGCCAAAGGAACAGGCAACTGCTAGTCATGTAAAATTAGCACGTCACCTAGAGAAAACTGTTTCATAAAGCAGTATGTTTCAACCTCTGGTTCATGGCTCACAGTAAGTCCTTTAGTTGCTATGTTTTTCTCTGCCTACTTCTATCTGTAACAAGTCTACCACACAAATCTGAAACTTAGGCGTCCACTCCTATGCATAGAAGCACCCAACATAGGGAAGATGTAATTAAACTTCCAAAGATTGGTCACATTTTCAGTTGGTTGCAGTAAGTGGAGATGCCAATGCCAGCCAAAATGGTCTTGGAAGAAAGGTCAAGCGCTTCCTCACTTAAAAAGGGAAAGAAATAGCCCAAAAAGAATTTGAAGACAGAAAGAGACTGAAGCAGAAGTAGTAATTCGAGTCAACTGGATTTCCAGACAGGACACACTCAGTGGAGACGGATTCACCGCTGAATATTTAGTACTGCAATCACTCAGTGTATTTTTCCTGTGGTATTTCCTGACAGGGACTATCCAAGATGGGAACCCTCTGCGGGAAGTTTAAGCAAGGAGGGATTTGGATTTTAATGGGGCTGGGGGTCTGCATATCTGCCACAGCATCAGCTGATACACGGGTGTAGCGTGTGCCACGATGCCAGCTGATGCTGCTGAAGGCAGAGGCCAAGCACAGTGACAAGATGTGTCCTCTGTAGGGACATCCTTCTTTAATTACTGTGCTTGCAGCCTCCTGCTCCTTTCCCACCTTTCTTTTCCCCCTGGAACACAAAGGAGGAAGGGAGGTGAATAGCAACTGGCTGTCAGTTGACTCTGGAGGGAAATTAGATGGAAAGAGGAAGAGGAAGGAAAATCCCCACTGAAATGGTACCTTTTGATCCCCTCTCTGATCGGTGCTTCTTGCTTCCTCCTCTGAAAAACTCCAGCAGCCTTGCTGCTGTGGATGGGCAAATAGTCCAGCAGTATCAGCCTGAAGCCAGGAGGTGAAAGAAAAGACTCCCACTAGCTACAGAAGACACAGATTTGTGAGAGGACGTGCTTTTGGACAGGGAGCTGCTACAAAATGTGCTGGGATTAACTGGGGACTAATCATCCTTTCCTCTCACCAGGTATCTCCCAGACTGTCCCAAAGTTTGCTGGTTGAGAAGATATGCAAAGCAGAATGTGTGCAATTTATTGTGTCCAGCAATAAACAAAATATTAAGTGCATTTTTAATGCTGTAAAACCTTTTAAAAGACTTTTAAACCTTTCACCGTGAGACATAATTAAACTTGTTTTGCTATCTGCAACAGGCCTGGCCTCCAAATACATAATTAAGCAGTCACAAATTGCAAAATTGGTTTGTTTGGTTCCCACGCAATGCAAATATTGTTAAAAGCTTTCTCATTTGTCAGTTATTGCACTGTAATTGACAGTCTACGGGCAACACAATTATGCGAGTTTGGAGCTTGAAGACCACATCCACGTCTTCCCATCATTTCCCAACACTGCATATTTTACTCGGTGTTTTCTCTATGGTTTCAGTGGCTGCATGCACTCAGGTAATGTAGCAGCTACAACTTAAAATAAAAGATTTAAAGCTTGTTAAGCATAAAATATGTTTTTCTTTTCCAAGGCAAAGGGTTATGCTTTACTGTAGCTAATTATGCCATCTCTAACCACTGGAAGGATTCATAAGCACCAGCATATGCAGAATGACTGGCTACATTTTGTAGCTCAGTTCTTACGGACACAGATACATGTCCCGGAGACCAGAAACACCATATGCTCTAAGAAGGAAATGCTGGGGCTTCTGCATCATCTCATGTGTTCCTCCTGTTCCTCAGACTACCCTACAGTAGTCTAGTCTAGTACCCAGACTACATAATATTCAATGCTTTTACACATAAGAAAGAAGTATGCTATTGTGCATACCTTGTACCCACAAGAATTTTTTATTTAGTGATAACATGTGATCTATAACAAAAAGAAAAAATGCAGGAGATTATGTATAAATCATTTAAGCAAGTTCTCTTCAGGATTTCCAGCAGCAGCTTTTTAGCACTACCAATCAGCCAGATAATATTTCTAGCACAATTGGTATTGCTGGAACTTCAAATCTAATGGAAAAAGCCTAGATTACAAGGATGTAAACAGAAGTGCATCAGAAATATCTGAGAAAAGAAAAGAATTGAAGGAGACCAACATTCTCTCACAGGTTTTCCAATCTATTATCTAGCAGCCCTTTAATGCTCAAGGTCCCACAGGACAGTTCAAAATACATAGAAAGATTATTACTTGCCATTAAACATAGCAGCTAAACCGAGGCTTTTAAATCCCAACACCACACAGGGATCTGTGTAAAATATGAAAATCCGTGGAGGATCACCAGAAAGAACATAAGGAAGATACAATACTCCTATGTGCTTTTGTGGGTGACAGGGGGAACCACAGTCTGCTCTTTCAAGAGTAGAGAGACTGTTCACAATCTGGACTTGTACTTATTTTCCAGCAGGAATTCCAATGTGCCAAAGACCAAAGGTCCAGACTAATTTCTGGAAAGAGGAATCATCTCAGCTTTGAATATACTGTTCCAGGGTGTTTCACCAGCACTTCGCGCATGAAGTTTAAAGGAAGAGAGAGGACAACTTGGGGCAGCAAATGAAACTGCTCAAGGAAGCAAGTGGTAGGACTCCATGCTGTAGGGTACTCCAGATGCTCCAAGTTTTATTAGTTCAGAAGCTTCCTGAGTAGGGAAGTATTTGCTAAAATTATTTGCTAATACTTGCTCTTCAGAGTCAGGGTCCCCTCAGTCTCATTTCCCCTCTTTCTGTGTGTCCCTCTCCATTAAGGTAGGCAGGTAGCCTTCCATACTTACTCGCAAATGAAATAGCTTTGCTATTTAAAAGGCCGAAGGCAGCAGGCACAATTCTGCTCCCATCTCTATGGATACAAGGTTGCACTTTCAAAAGCAGACACAATTAGACTTTGGTTACACCTACATAAATTGACAGTCCTATGAGAGATGCTTTGGATTTACAGTAGTGTAAGCGAAGTTTAGCCCCTGCAGTTGATGTTCCAGGGGGTTTAACAAAGTGATAATTTTATATGGCTTAAAATAGAATTGGAAAACACTAACAACCTTCCACCCAATTTTTTCTATTAGGTAGGTTAGTGTGTCTGTTCCTTCAGTTACTTTGTACTTTTCAATTATTGGCATTTGACTTCTGTGGTTTTGGCAGCCATAGTCAGCTTCCTCTAATTAACAAAGAGTGAGAAAGGATTTCTGTGCATTTAAATACACATCAATATGGACAACATTACACCACCTTCATCCGCTGAGAAAAGCGGACAACTTGTTTGCACTCCAGGCTGACTCTCCTGCAGATGCAGCGTAATCATCACACCTTTGCTAAACCCAGGGTATTAGTTCAGCTGAGCTACAGCACACTGGAGCTAAAAAGAAATGATCACAAGGCCCAAACAAGACTGTCAAGGTGTTCTTGGCAGAAGCATAACTGAGTCTGTGGTGCAGCAGCGCAAGAGTTGTGCTGCCATACCTAATATTGTGGCAGTACTTCTGTAAAAGCTCTTATTTTCAGGGCACCACATTGACTTGGATGAAAAAATTCAGTCTTCTGCAAATGCTGGCATTTGGAGTCATGCAGTTTGTCTGTGTACAAACAGAAACACCTTCACATCTGAGCATAAAGCTAACACTTGAGCATACAGGTATTGCACTACTACACACAAAGAAGCTGTGGCTGCCCCATCCCTGGAGGGGTTCAAGGCCAGGTTGGACAGGGTTTTGAGCAACCTGCTCTAGTGGGAGGTGTCCCAGCCCAGGGCAGGGCGGTGGAACTCAATGATCTTTAAGATCCCTTCCAACCCGAACCATTCTATGATTCTATGTGGTTCTCAGAAGCTACGAACTACATGTCCCTTGCTAATCATGAGGTACCTTTTATTGACATTATTATTTTAAAAGAAATAAATTAAGTGGTTTTGCAGGTTCTGGATCTAATCAAGAAATGAGAAGGATGCTAACAGAAGCTCCAAATGCCTGACAATGAAAAAAAAGCTTCAAAGCCTTGATCTGCTACTGCTTAGCACTTGCAGGTCCATTTGCAATCAAATAGCACCTTGGGTGTCTATATCAGCATTTACAGGACCTTGAAACCAGCATATCTCTGGGTCTATACGTTCCTTGTATAGCAAGAGTCATGGAATCCCACAAAGATCCGTTTTTAAACACTGTTGTTTTATCCAGCTTCACCTTTATTGGGAAGGGTGGTGAGGGGCGCATCTAGACTTTTCTGTGCTCTGAGCAAAAGTTAGATGTCGCAGAAAAAAAAAATGCCTAGGCTGTTCTGCCTGCCTCCTCCCTGCCACTATAGCATACAGGAACCAGACTGCAGGGAACACACGCTGCAGGTAACGTCAATCTTGTCTCTCCCTGTCAGCCCCAGTTTCTCTTTTTAATGCTCTGTGGTTGTGAGCAAGGTGGGATGCGGAGGGTGGGGACCGCTGGTGCGGGGTGACTCCCACTCTGCTGCAAAGGATAATTCCCTGCTCCTGGGTACTTTGTCCTCTTCAATCACTGCTGACCTGGGAGGATTGGCTATGCTTCAGCTCACCTCTGAATGAAGCTTTGGAGGAGGATCCAGGTGATTCGGATGGTGGGGGATGGATGTCAGCGAGCCGGGCCCTCAGTAATTAATGGTTCATAAAGATTTCTGGTATCTGAAATGAGCCTGGTTATGTGACTGCATCAATCTGTTCCAGGGGATGATCAGAGGTGAGAGGAATAGCTCTGTGCAATCGCTCTCACAGCTCTGCCTGGGGAAGGATGGCGGCCAGGCTTCTTCCAGGTCTTCTGTTATTAACTGTAACATCCCCTTTGTGCTCTGACAAGGAGTGCAAATAGCCCCAAAAATCAAAGGACAAGAGGTCAGGTATCTTAGAGCCATACTCCTTGGGTTTGTGTCAACTATTCCTTTCCTGTGCTGAAGAAGCAATGTCAGACTACACAATCATGAAAAACTGGGGAGAGTTTCATTGAAGTAAGGTAATTTTCATGGTTGTGTTTGCTTGCAGTAGGAATTACCAAATCACCAAAACCCCCCTGGGTCCTGCTGAGGGGGGCTCGGAAAGAATGATATGTACAGAGGCATTCAAGCTGCTTTGTCTGGAAACCAAATAACAGAACACTGACATTTTTTTCAAACACTAAATAACATGCAAAAGGCGGCTACAGCAGCAAGAGCTGGGTATGGAAGGAATACTACCTTCGGACAAGAAGTGTTGCAGTTTGTGGGAAGAACCTTCATTCAGAATTGAACTTCATTCACTTCATTCAGAATTCTGCCTCCACCCCTAATTTTCAACCAATAATTGAATTTATTGTTTTTTAAAAAAATATATTAAAATGTCTCCTGACCCTTGGAAGATGCTTTATTTCTACTGAGGATCCTTTCCAGAAATGCTTTGATTAAATGAAGAAAAAGGAAAGATGAATAGACAGCTAAATATCCTCTAATAAGAAAAGTTAATAAGGAAAATGGTTCTAATATTTCTTTCTCTGATAATGGTTCCATTGTTTTGATTTTAGAGGCATAAGTGAAGCATACATTCAGCAATGCATTCCCATGACTAAATCACCTGTAAGATTGCATTTTGCATTTGAAAGCTCTTTTACAACGTCTTTCCCAGAGCAGATGCCTCTGCTTCTTCGATGCGGTTAAGCAATTTTGCACAAGCATGTAATAGATTAAATTATACTTAGTCTTCCTCGAACATTTTTATACTAGGTCTGGGTTATAGATGGAACTCGGCAACATCAATTCTCATTGAAGAAGCTTGCTTGAGGGCACTTACCACTTTGCTGGAAGGGCTTAACTTGAAGAATCAAAAATCAAAACACAAACCTCCACTTGTACAGAACAAATATGCTCCATTTTCAGTGACCTTACTCTTTTTATTCCCTGCCACCTATCAGCTGGAATATCAAGTCAGGCCATTTTCTACTGTTCCATAAACACCTTTTCAAGGTGGGAAAACAAACCCCACTACACTTAATACCCCATGTAGTACCCCATTAAGGGGAGAGAGGCTTTGAGTAAAAATGAAAAGGTTGCAAGTTCTTTTGTGTAGCCAACAACAAACTACCTATTCATGTCACTGATGAAGCATGGAACCCAGTGGCAGGAAAAATGAACACTAAATACTTGCTTTCATCTTTAAAATTTAAATAGTATTTAATGAAGGCATTAATTAGCCAAAGAAACATTTTGTGGGTATTTGCTATGACATACAATAGACTCAGGGAGTCCATTTGTGGGAAAAAATACCCTTGATCAGGCAGTCTGCATTTAATAACATAACAGAGGACATAAGCATTTCATAAGAAATAAATGTAATAATCAGGCCTGATTTTCTACTACCTGGCTTGTATTTAAAGGCTTGGTTTGAGGTGCAAATGGAAAGTTTCACTTTGCTTTCAGGTGTCTTTGGCTGTGTGCTGCTTAATAACAACTTCGTTAATGAAGCGTCTGTTTGGTACTGAATAGGACACTCATTTCCTGGCATTTTAAAACTTTTCTAAATATATAGAAAGTGTCTAACTTGGATTTTCTTAAGAATGAGGAAAAAAAAAACAAAACAAAAACGCAGCAGCTGACACTGTCTTAGCCAATAGAATCTCTAATAGTTTTCTATTCATAACGTATGCTGAGTTTAATACTTTGTTAACACTGAAAAGGGGGATTTTGGCACCTACCCCTGACAATGACTAAGGGAAGAGCCTTCATTTACTCCTACGCTACCAACCTGCTGGGGCTCTATCACCGTTCATGTCCCCTTTCCTTCAAGTGACTGTTTGCTTTGTTTTGCTCTGAACAAAACCAAAGAATCTAAAAGTGAAAGTTATTTAGGTTGAAACTGTAAGCCACCCGAAACCCTTAATATAACTTAGGTTTGTTGTTTTTTTTTTTTCCTTCTAAGCATAGTTAGAATTCTAGCCAAATTGGTAAACACGATCAGAGCTTCAGGTTGGTGAGTGAGAAACAAAAATTCCCCCAAAATCTGAAAAACAAGTAACTTTTGCCTTATTTTAGGGATTTCTGTGGAGAACATTAAACAGCCCTGTGTAACGGGATTAAAATAAATTTAGCTTCCAGGGTCTGAAATTTCTTCCTCTGGGTTTAATGACAGTTTTATTAACATAAGCTGATGCAGGATTAGACCATAAACATTCAAATCCCAACACTTCCTGGAATTAATCTAGAAAGGGGAAAATTTCAGACTGTTCCTTACCTAAAATAATCTGTTCCACCAATGTGCTTATATGGTCCACTCTTCCAATAGGTGTTTTGGAAAATGGGATACTGAGTCACTAATTAATTTACTTTTGGCGTAATTTGACCAGAATACTCCTGAACTATTAGTGCTCTGATCTGAAGGACAAAATTACTTTGACAAAATCATGCCTGTGGGCTCCTCCGTGACATGTTGAGAGGCTGAGATTTTTGGTACACGTCTGGAATTGACAGTGACTCAATACATAAGGATATCCTTTTGTATTCATTTGTGCGATAACCTCGCTTTTTCTTGGCACAGGAATATGTTGTCTTTTAACCTGACTTAAGGAGCTGGCCTTAGAATTAGTCTTCATCATTTTGGATAGCAAGTTGGAATGAAGATTATTTTGACAGATGGGATCTAGCCTGTCTAATATGCATTTTACCTGCTCCATAAATATTGATGACTTTAATACATTTTTGTTCTGCCATATGCTTCTTAAAGGTACACTTCCAAAACTTGACTTGGCTGCATGATTTAGATGGAATTAATCTCCATTTTGTAGCACTATAAATGGGATCAGAAACACATAGATTGTGTCTGACGTTGGAAGATTAAAAATGGTGTGTGTGCGTGGGCACAGGGGGATAACTCCAGCAGATTTGCATCCCAGTTCCACCCTCATAGTCCTGAGGTCATGGACATTACAGAGGGACACGGTGCAGGTGGAAGACTTCTTCATAATATAAATTGCACAGAAAGGAGATCTGGGCAAGGGAAACTCCATGAGGTTCTGCCACTTGGACAATGTTTGAGGCAATTTCTCCCTCTCCATTGTGAAACCCTTCAGCTCAGTGAACTTTTATACCTCCCATATCAAATGGTCCAAGTGTAAAAAAAATTCGGAAGGAAGATAGTCTTGTTAGATACCTACTGAATCAGATTTTTAAGACCCACAACTGCATGAGCATCTCTTAAAATGCAGGTTGATATGCTATAAGGATATTCCTCTGCATAAGCACTCTTTCCTCAGTCCTGCCATTTAAAGGACGTACCGCTGCATGCTTTCGGGAGAAACATTTGCTTTGTATTGGGACAGTTCCTTTGAACTCTTGTCATTTCCAAGGCAGATGGGGTGTACAGTAACAATTAGCTCTCATTAACAACACCACTTCCCTGCTTCTCCACCAAGGTTACAGACCCATTTACAGTGCTGTAACTGAAATGGGAGTGGGGCCAGGGCTGCTGGCAGGAAAAGGGGAGATGT
This sequence comes from Tringa tobata, assembly GCA_033628505.1. Taxonomy (NCBI): domain Eukaryota; kingdom Metazoa; phylum Chordata; class Aves; order Charadriiformes; family Scolopacidae; genus Tringa; species Tringa tobata. The sequence continues at coordinate 1,953,399 of JAHREE010000417.1, read as the reverse complement.
GGGCTAGCAAAAGCCCAAGAACCATTCCCCCAGGCTCCAGTAGCCTTGAAAAAAGCCGCACTGCTTCCAACGGGAGCAGCCTCGTGCCCCTTGGCTGGGAGAAGTTGGCTTTCACTCCCAGCACTTTTCCCTCTGTTGAATTTGCCACCTTGTCTCATCAAGCAAAAGAGCCAGCCGTATTGCTACCCCTCTTTACATCATGCTTCTGCTGTTTCTTTTGCTCACTCTAATTAGAAATTCCTCAAATAATGCCTGGGACATCCTCGGTGCATATATTTTTTAAACTATTCTATAATATGGATGAATACAGCAATACGCAAAAAATATGGCATGCCCTTCATAGAAAAGTGTAGAAATCAGAACAATGCTACAAAATTTCATAAAATACTAAAATAATGTACTTTGGTTTTTGCAACAGTTGGAAATGATACAAAGGTGTCATTTTTACAAAGAAAAAAAATTTTAAATCAGCATTTTTGAAGGTTCTTAGTGAATAGGATTTCCCTCACAACTGAAAACGAAGAAAAACCTATAAAAAACAACAACTAAGTATAATTGCATTTTCTCAAAAACTAGTGAAAGAAATAGTTCTCTATTGTCAGGTGTACAATTTTTTCTAGCTGATTTGAGAAAAATTAGAGATTAGAACTCAAAAAAACCTCAGTTACGATTATAATATTAACATAGACCGATATTTTCCCATCCTTAAACAGTTATTTTGCTTTTTTGTAAAGTATCTGATTTTACTTCCTCCCCTTTACAAGGGGGAAGGTACCAAAGTTCGTCAGAAAAGAAGGAAAACAGAACTAGAAACCTGCTGAGAATATCTGCTGCATGATTTGCTTGACAAATAATAACCACTTCAGGGCCGAGCATGAAAAAGGAGAGGCTAATGGTCTTGCTGATGCACGAGTACATTAGTAATGGCAGAAGCTCTGTCTGTTGGCACTGAAATCAGACAAGAGTCCATATACAGCACAGTACTTGCAACAGAAATATAGGCAGCTAAGTCCTTTAGCTTTGTTACCCAAAATATATTACAGAATTACTCTAGCCACCATACAATACTGTCAGGAAGGTTTCTTTGCAAAGTGCATTTATGTAAACTCTCTTCAAATTAAACAAATCATTTCCTAGTCTTCTTTTTTTTACAGCCAAATTGTAAGAGGCTTGGTCTGTATCTGCTCTCAGTAGTTTAACTGGGCTTTCAACTACATCTGGTACGGGGCTATGAATAGAAGCGAGAGGCTTGCTAGAAGAATTCGCAGTCAGGATTTATCCCCGTGCACTGACACACAGGTTGGTGTTTATCAGAATTTAAAACTATGGTGACAGCACTGTGCAGAAATGCACGCTACTTGCTGTAGAGAGGATGGGCCACGAAGGATGTTTTGCACAAGATTTGGTTGCCTGAAGAGACTTAAACTGGCCACACAAAGGTAAACTTTATACAAGCCATGTCCACTCACAGAAGCAAATGGTATTCCATCTGGAAATGCACCATGTTTTCTGTATGTCTAACACATCCTTGATATGTAAGTTAAAGGTTGGAAGAAGCTCACCTGACCATGCTATAAGAAAAATTATATATGATTTGGAAGAAAGCCAACAACATAGGCCTATCAGACGTTCAAAGACAGGTCAGATCCTTACTACATGCAAATCAGCAAAGCATCACTGGCTTTTGTGTACCGAAATCAATTTTTACCAGCTACAAATACATCCTTGCTCTGGTTGGATGAGACACAAAGGAAATCCAGATACCACAAGAAGAGCTGCCATTTCTGAAGCCAATAGTAATTTCTATTTTAGCCCATAATAAGAGCTTTAGAGATGTCCAGGAGTCAGTACTCGGTTGGAGCAGAATATGCTAATTTGTGCAGGTGCTAAAACACAGTAGCTTGGCAGCTGTGAATGGGAACAGGAAAAATAAGTGCTTCTCCATCTTTCAGTAGTGATTTGACATCCCTAAATGCAGGCAAAGGCAGAATCAGTTCAGAAGGTTGGTTTGACCAAACAGTCAAGAAGGAATATCTAAAATAAGACAGAAACACCATGAGAAATGGCTTCCCTTGAGTGGCTTCTAGGTAGACCAAAGCTGCAGTGGGAAAAAGCCTCTCTCAGAGCTATTTTGTTTACTTATTTTTTGCCACTGTTCCTTTAGTACCAGTTGTGGAAATGCCGAGGCAAATTAGAGCTGCTGCGGCAGCAGAGGTTAACCAAGCACCTGTAACCTTCAGAAGAGGTGAAGTCTATTTGTGTTCAGTCTCAGGTAAAGCTTCTCCTTTTGTTTTTACTTGATTCAAGCAATTTTACAGGTACTCAGTCATTTGTATTTTTGCAGGGATTTAGCTGTGATTGTGATGGCAGTGGCTGCTGTAAGTTCACAGCTCTGCCTGCTGTACACCAGTACCATGCTAAACTACCATGTATGAATTGCATCAAAGCTTACAACAGCCTGGTCCTCAAAAACCTGCCAGTGTTTGGATTGGAGAACAGTTCACTGCATTCAGAGTCAGGCATGCACTGGGCACAACAACATAAATGGGTTCCTTACTTCACCCTCAGTTCCCAGCAATATTTTCTTCTTGCCAGTTTAGACCACAAAAGTGGACAGTTACACAGAAGTATCCACAACAGTTCCAAGAATCTCATTTCAGAGTGATAATACGTAAGTTAGAACCAATATTGGAGTAGGCTTACTCCAATAATCTTAAAGATGGCTAACATAGTTGGCTTCTGCTTTCAGAATAGAAAAGATAATATAATTTTTGAAGTTGTTAAAGAAAAGAGCTAGACTGAGGGAAAAGAAAGGGTTACACAGGTGTGAGGAGAATGTAAAGTTAGCTCTGAAAAAAACATTATACTTAAGACACACTCAAAAATATTGACCATAAGTGGAAAATAATTTAAGTCTAGTTTTGAGGTGGTTTGACTTAACACATTTATAGAGTCCCTCCTGTTTAGTTAGACTGTAATATAGATAACGAACTAGGGGCATCCCTTAGGAGCTCTCAACACAAGAGAAAGAGGACCCTGCAGACACCCACAGTACCCACAGGATCCAAGAGTCTTTCAACCACTTTTCTTCAATCTGACTGTCATTAACTGTTGTAGCTAGACAATCAGCTATTCAAAACAGAAATGAGTTCAGTTTTGGGCTCAAGTTCAGGAAATTCTTAACTTGGTGAATAAGAAGTCCCACTGACATCACTTTGCATTTCCTGTCAAAGCACCTCTCTAAGGAAAGCAGGTTCTGCAGGTCTGATTCAAGAAGGACAAGTGTGCAATTTCAAACATCTGTGTTATCTGACAGCATCAGTGACTGCAATAGAGAAGCCAAAGCCACAACCCTGTTTCTGATAGACCTAAATCATTTGGAAGCCGGGATAGTGAAAACACAAAAACAAGGTGATCATAATTCCTGGGCTGCTGAAGTCTGCTAACAAGCCTTATTTCCATGTTTTCTTTTTCCTAATATGTACACAATTTACTTCTGAAGGCACAAGCACTGGGTAACAGAGCTCAGGAGCTTCTTTTATTGTCTGAGGCTTGGATTTGTAGTGTTAATGTATCACAGAATGCCCCTAGAGGAATAACCTTTTGCCTTATTACTTTGTTTACTATAGCATTTCTTGTTTTAATAAACGAGGTAGCTAACATCAAAACTTTTACTTGTCCCTAAGGTTTTGTTATTGTTATTTAAAATTATTTCATTACTTCAGAGTGCTTATTTCAAATCACTGCCATATCTTTCTTTTGTTCAGATCCCCATAACATACAAGAAATAAGAGGAAAACTTTTTTCTTGATTACCTTCTCATTACTTCATGTTTCTTTATTTTGAATTGCATAAGTCATTCAAGTTTCTAGACTATTCCAAACCATTCAAATTTAAATTACATGCTTAATTAGCAAGTAACATCTTCTCATAAAGGTTTTTTTTTGGTTGGAAGGAGCATAATTTAAGTCCCACCAATACTGACAGTCCTCCTCAGTTTTAGTCTTTTCAGTAGTTCTAATTTTCAGAATACTCTATTAAGTAATACATAACTCTAGGGATTTACATGTATATTGATTAGGAAGGAACCCCATATAATCCTAACAACCTCGTTAACCATTTAGTTCCACCCAGAGAAGTACTTCATCTTGTCTCAAGAACACTTCCTAACAACGGTACTTCAGTGGCTTTCTTCCTGTCTGCTTCAACAAGTAACAGTTCCATTTTCAGTTTCCCTTCCAGAGCTGTTTTATACTTTTCTTTGTCAAAGGGTTAATTTCCCACCATAGAAAGTGCTTTTGAGGCCTCTGCAAACTCTTTCATCAGCCTTTTATTTACCCAGTCTTGTGCAGTGGCTAATGTACAGTCAGATTCAGGAAGCAGAACAAGAGTTTTGTATTCTTCATTCTTCCATATATATAGTACATGACCTAGCCAAATAAAACTGTATTTCTGAGCCTAAGGTTCTATTTTTAGAAAGTGGAAATAATAGTCCATATATAAATGTGAAGAAATACGCGTGTTTTAGATAAAAGTGTCTTACAAACCTTACATACATTTATTCTTTCACATACACTAGAACAATTTCTAGTGCAAAAGAGTTTTAACCTTCAGTGCAGACATTGTTTAATTTCTCATGTTAAGTCTTTTCTGGTTGAGTACAAAACCAGTGACCTTCACTGAATTATGAGAGCTATTGGGAACACTTTATGCTTCCGTCTCTACTTCTTACTCATGCATTTCCTGACTGATAAAGACAGGAGGGGAAGACTTAAGTCCACTGCTGATGTGGGGAGGATAGACTACTGACTTCTGCAAAAGAAAGTTCTGTCTGGTATTAATCGAAAACTAAAGCAAAACATTACTTCCAAACCAAAGCAAATGCTCTTCATCTGCTCCTTGGCTATGCAGTATCTTGTCTTTTATTTTTGCTTGAGATGATGTCAAAAGTTGTGAATACTAAGGTAATACCTTCTGCAAAACATGGACACATCTGGTTCCTTGATTGCATTGTTAACTCCAGTAAGGAAACAGACAGATATTGAAGTCAATAGGACAAACATTTTACATAAGCATATGCATGACTAAATTGATAGTATTACCAAATGCCTTTTATATTGGAAATTGAACGCTATCATTAATTTTCAGAGTGCTGCAGCAGCAGGAAGACTACTCGTTAAGTTAAATCAAAATCACCTTGTGAATGGATTCAGTGTTGGAAATAAACACAGTTGTCATTTATTTTGATATAAATGAAGGCTCACAACAATTTCCCCCTTCCCCTCCCTGTTCCTCCATTACATTTGTTTGATTCAGTGCTCCCTCTGGGCCACACAGGTGTACATGCTACAGAAATTTGGCTGGATGCGCATTTACCTATTCCATCCAAACACAAGACTTCTCGGGAAGCTCTTAGCTTCCACTTAGAGAAAAAGAAAATCACATTATGTAAATGGCAAATCAAAATTCAGCATTAGTAATTGCTGAAAATTCTCTAAAAACCTGCACGGTTAGTGGTAGTGGCATCCCAGAACTTCACAGCTCTGACCCTCTGCTCCCGTATGGTGCAGTTCTGCAACAGAAACCCGTACCAATAACTGGAACTGGTGTCAGCCAGAGCCAGAGGGAACAGCATGAGATCCTGATTTGTAAATATCACTGGACCACTCTGAAGTGGGCTCATTTCTGGCTTTGCCTTAAGCATCATTTGAAGGGCTAATTCTGTTTCATTTCCCTCTGTTTTCAGCTATTTAGCATAATTAATTTGATCAGCACAGCGAAAAAGAGTTCTTCTTTCTCTCATGCTGCAATGATGTAATTTCTTTGACCCCTTTTTCTACCTTTTAGATACAAGAGGTTCACATGGTTAGAAATGGTGACTGTTGCATTGTTAGCAGGCATATTGCCAGAATAATTACTTCAATAGGTGCAAAAAAACATTTATGTATTTCAGAAGTGGCAAAATTTCAGGTTGCCTCAATATCACGTGCATTGTACACCTCCTGTTATGTTGCTCCAGTTAAATATCTTTTCAGGCAACCAAATTGATATAACTTTGCGAAAACATGGGAACTATGACAAATTGTAGCACTCCATAATAAGAAAATATCACCTTTTAGGAAAAGGTCACGTACACATCCATTATAAGCAGTTCGACAGTTAACTATTAAGGAGAAACCCAGCACTGCTTAAATCCAAACTTGGAGCTAGCTTAATTTTAAAAGTTTCAAGGTCATGAAAGTTCCAACAGGCCTACAAGAAGAAAGCTATTGTACCCTGAGAGTCAATTACACTTAATCATTACCTTTTTTTAATTTTTAATGGCAATAGCTATTTCTGTTACTACAACTCCGATTCAAAGCTCTTAAGCATATGCTTACCTTTGAGAAAGTAAGATGACAATGAAATCAACATATGCTTAAAATCTGTTCCACCTGAAAACACTATTGCTGATTGCTAGCTCACCCTCCCTGTTCTGGGTTAGCTGTACTCAAAACACAATGCACAAGATGCTCTTCAGATGGAAGGGAGTGTTCTGGCCCATTTTCTTCCATTGATTTATTATCCTTACTGTTTTAAAACCTATGTTGATTCTCTAGGGTCTTTGGGAGCAAAGACTACAGCAGGTATGGGATTTATAAGGGTTTCTTCCACCACTGGCCTGTATTATTATTTCCTCATACAGAGCATTCAAAGCAGTTTTGGGGGCTATAAATTTATAAGCAACAAGGCTGATGATGGTCTGATGATGGTCCGATAGATCACAGTGTAATATATTAATAGCACAATGTCGTGCTCTCAATTGATATCCCAGATGCAGTCATTGTGGCTTGGGCACATGAGCATCCACCTCAGTTTCACACTGACTCAATCATCCTCTTCACTTTTTTTTTTTTTTAAATAGACATGCTATGATAATAATTGGGTTTTTGTTCAAAGCAGTCATTCTGTAAGACATGATACTCACGGTAATACTTTTATTTTTATTTTATGGGCTCTTGTTTTGTTTTTGTTTACAATTATCAGTGCCTGCTGTGGGTTCTCTAGAGAGCCTTTTTTCCGAAGCAGGTGCACTTTCAGCTCATGTAATGGATTTACAGATATTTGGCCATAAATAGATAGTGTTAAATGCTGCTGTAAAAATGAGATAAATGTTTATTACCCAAAAGGTTAATAAAAAATCCACCTGGGACTTTCTAGAAAAGAACTAATCCCTTTAAGCCTGTATTGAACCAGTGACAGTTGTGCAAGATTCACAAGCAAATTGCATCCCTAAAACATCCTAAAAGCAGAAAAAAAAATATCCCAGACTGCACACCACAGTAAACAGAGTGAAAGGCATTCATAAGATAGGTACCATTTATTATCTAATTTAAGCACTTAGTAGCAGTGTCTGTTAACAAATAACCGCTTTCAGCATTAGATAAGTCCCATGTTAGGTTACTGTTCCTTACCAACTTCATTATCAAACAGTATGATTTTATCAGAGTAACACAGAAAATCTCAGCTGAAAAAGACAGAGTTCTGAAATGGTCAACAAATAATCCAAAGTGTCAACAGGAAGAGGAAACAGCACTTGCCAGGCACAAGACATATATTGTACATACAATATTTTCACTGAATTGCGTAGGATTAATGGATTAAATGCAACTGACATTTTACTTCCCTTACACCTTGCTGTTGAATACAGAAATGATATGTAGTAGCCTGGATGGAAAAAGGAATTTATTGTCATAGGAGTACAGATGGTATCACAACCATCAGACCTGACAGTTATCCATAACCAAGTGGACCTTATATGATCTGTTCATACAACACACAGTCCTTTAATGCAAACTCCTCCATCCAGCCATCTTTCCCAGCTTTCCTTGGGGGCAGGCAAAACTTAGGTTCTCCCCAAATCAATTTCCCTGTGGCCTCCCAATGTTTCCAAGTGTCCTCTTTCCTTGTTTCCACTCATACTTCACTTCCGATAGTTATAAGTCTACTTTTTTCCAGCAATAGAATGGATAGCAAAAGCTACTTATTCTTGCTAGATGTGATTAGTGGAGTTAAGAGTTATTTGGCCCTCTAAGTTTTAAAGAACCTGGCTGTCATCTCCCCCTTCTGGCTGGCTGCTAGAATGATGCAATAAATCGAAGTTTGCTTCCCCAAAGGAATCCAGCTACTACCAGGTATGGTGGAGTTAGGATAGATAAGATAGGTAAATGGTTTCTGGACTATTTGGCAGACGATACCCCTTACATTTTACTCTACATTCTCCTTATTTTTCCAAAGACCTGACAGATTTTGTCTGGATGAGGACTGTCTTCTTCAGGGAAGGATGAAAAGCATGTAATAATCTGCATTTATCAAAATGACTACTTGAAGCATACACTAGAGATGAACCCAAGTTAAAAGGTGCTGACTGAGATTTGAACTTTCCTAGGGCTGCAAGTACGCTTTTGGGAGCAGGGAGTTACTTATCTCAACAACTGAAAGAATCTGAACCATAGTTCAACAACAGATGTTTAAGCTACAGATTTCAGCTCCTGAAGTTTTCAGACTCAGGATGGAAGAACAAGGGTAGTATGCAACCTCAATGCATTTTGGTGAAAAAAAAGTTGCATGATATCAAAATGTGAGTTTCAGCACTCTGAAACAGTGTGCAAGGTGCAAACTAGTGAGTTCTAATAGACCTTTTGCCTGTTAAATACAAAATACTTCTTTTTCTGACTCTGTAGGTGAAGCTACCAGAGCATTAACACAGTCGTATTCAGTTTTTAGAATGCTGGCATAGGATTTAGGGGTTGTGGGCTCTAAATTCATAGCAGATGCTATGACCTTTGGCACGTTTTTTGTGCCTTCATTTCCTATTTTGTATAAAAGGAAATATGTCAATGCCTCCTTATAAAGGCATAAAAAAATTAACTCTCAGGCAGTCAGGGTCTCACACCTAAGATCTTCGAACAGAACTCTGAAGCAAAGTTTGGCCAATTGCTATTGTTTCTTTTTTCAGGTCACTGTATTCAAACTCTGGTTTTCTATATATTTCCCCCCAAAGTCACGTATTTTCTTTACACTGTCTTTCCCTTTCCATTTATTATCACTGATACGTTCCCCAGAACTAGAGAGTTTTCAGGAAATCTAGCCCTTTATCCTCCCAACCACTAAAACACTAAAAGATTTTTTTGGTCTTACTATGAACACAATACTTTAAGATATAACCATTCCCGTAGGCACAACTCTGGTCATGCTTGAGGGAATTTTGAAAATCCTATTTCTTCTTTGCTATAATGGTATTTGCTAGAAATATATCCTGAAGTTAAAGAAGTATCACTGCATATGAAGTTTATGTCTGATGCTTCAATCCCTCCCAAACTTTGTGATATTTTAAGCTAGTGCGTAGCTTCAATTAACCCCGCCTTTGTGTATCCCCAGGTTTGGAGTTCTGCACTGATGAAATAGCCTAACTCCATCCTGAGATTGACAAGTTATTAATTAGGACAGCAGGCCTGTCACAACCTCTAAACCTCACCAGCACTTCCACCAGTTCCTTGGAGAGATGTATTGTCGCCTGCTATTGGGATTAGGCTTCTCACTTCCAAAATATAAGCCTCAGTCATAGCAGTAGATTGAAAATGACTCTATTAGTATTTTTGTAGCCTGTTGGCTTGCATCTCTTCCTTTTTGATTTTATGGGTGAAGTCTCAGACCATTGAAAACAACGGGAGTTTTGCCACTGACTTCACTGGGGCCAGAATTTCACTCTATATATTCTACAGGGAATCCTGAGAGAAAGAATTTAATTAGCAAAGTAGATTATCAAGTGCAGTGGAACAAAACCAGCCTTAAAATATCCTCAGTTGTCTCAATAATGGAGATAGTGACTTGGATAACTTAGGACAGGACATAATCTACATAATCTTGCCATATTGGCTGAGAAAGCAGCAGCCAATGCTGCAAACTCTGACAAACTAATACTAAATCCTTGTAGGAGAATGCTCAAAGCACTTGGAAAAGACCCACCAGTTAACAATGCTGTTGGACTCCAACAAAGTAAAGGGAAGCTTTTACAAAGGATGACTGAAGGGTAACATTCTTGGGAGTCCCTGTCATTTGAACTCTTGCCTTGACACAAAGACATTGGGAGAGCATGCAGGATTCAGACTCAACACGAGCTGTATGTTTTCATATTATTTTTTGCATTGTACTACTTAGTATTTTAAGTATTCTATCTGGTCTAGTGGGAGGTCTCCCTGCCCATGGCATGGGGGGGTGGAACTAGATGATCTTAAGGTCCCTTCTAAAACCTAAAGCATTCTATGATTCTCTAATGAGGTCATTAACATACAGTGATCGTGATCATATGCAGCATGAGCTAGATGCTGCTGGTAGTGATTGCAGATTCTGTTTAAGAGATTTTTCAGTTGCATTGTTTTTACTTTCCACCAGTTCAGCAAGCCAGCAGAGTACATCTAGGACATATAGTGTCAAGACTAAAAAAATGAGAAAAGAGAATTTTACAGGAAAACATGCATGCTAGAGTTTTGATGAGAGTACTGTATCCCATTAGAAACATTCACATTTACTGTCGGGTACCCTGAAGAATAGCTGCAGTACTAAAATGTTAGTACTTTCGCAGCTCTACTGGTTTAGTGACAGCTGCTTTTGTTGGATTAGATTCACAAGAAAAGCTCTAGCCAATGCCATGTAGGTCACCATGTGGGGTTCTAGCACTTGCCACGCTACAAAAGCATTATTTAAGACCAAGTTTTGTGGAGGAGCCAAAGGCCTTCTGTAGCATCTGGGTGTGCTGGTTTCTACTTCAGTGCTCAGAGAAAAATACATGGTTTCAAGACAGAAAATGGAAGGGGACTAATACATTTTTTTTGTACAATGCAGAGCAATGCCTAGTCTCAGATCTTAGTCTTCTATGTATTTATCAAAGCCAGCAACATATAGCTTTATAGTCACTGTTTTCAAAACATCCATAGGCCTGTAGACATCATGTAGAATTAACACAAATACAGTAGGTAGAAAAGAAACACCACTGAGAACGCGTATCTAATTGCACCCCAGCCTATATAATACCAATTTTCACAGTAAAGTTATAGTCAGTCATAATACTTAAAAAAATCCTACCTTTTCCTTCCTACTGTTTTCTAATCAGCCTTTTTCAAAGCACCTCCAAATGAATACTGTTTAACTGCTGTTTTTAAACATGAAAGGACTAAGTTATGTTAGATTAAGTTTCCAGTGAGCAAGAGTTAACATTGCAGATTTATGCATGACGAACGTAACACACACTGGCTATCACACTGAGGTCTCTGGGACTGCTCCAGTATGGAGACTGCACGAAAGCACTTTCCCATTCTTGGGAGAGTTCAAGTCTAGGTCATTTTGGCAACGGACATGAAGGAAAAGCAGTGCCGTTCATGGCTGTGCTGGAAAAATTGAAATCCAGCTTCAGTCTGGATCTACAAGAAGGGCAAGATTCTCATCCAGACCTTAATTAACACTTTGCTATTCTTTACATGCTGTTAGGCATGTTAGCTGCAAACCCACACTAACAGAATCCAGCAAAGTAAGCAATCATATCGTAACTTGGGGTACGTACATACAATTTTAACTAAATCTAATAAAACACATAAGTAAGTAGCCAATAACTAACAGCCCACAGTACCACATTCACAGAAAGCCGCAGAGACACTCAGAGGAGGATCTTTCCTGAGGCACACAAGAAACTTCCATTGCCTTTTTTTTTTTTCCAAATTTCCCATTAAACCTTACTATAAAAGCATAAACAACAATATTTCTTTTCTACCTACCCCATCCACAGTCCTGCCTCTGCCGAGAGGGTCACACAAGGGCTCTTCTTTGTCACAGACCACCAGACGCAAAAGCCAATCTGCCACTGAGGCGAGGCCTCAGAAACACCTGGGTGCATCCACAGGCCTTAAACAGGTGCACCTGGGCATCGTTAGGCCTGCCTTCACCTGCAGGACCTTTAGTCCTAATAATGCTGTGTACAAAAGACTGAGCTCAAAACAGCTTTCAGGTTAAGAAACTGATCAAATGGAGAGACTCAGGTTGTCCCTATAAGCATGAAATGGTAAGATGCCTTTTTTTTTTTTTTTTAACAGAGTCATTTCCCAGGATGGATTTCCATCCTGCAGTGTTCACAAGGCCTGTGTTTTCACAGCGTCTAAGGCAAACAAAATGCTCTTGATGAAATACCAGCTCTTTCTGTGTGCAGAATATGGCATTAAATTTATAGACCAAAGGAAGAAGCGGTTTACGTGCCTTGAGGGGAATTGAGAAGTGACAGTAGGCACTTAACAGCAAGTTCCAATTACAGCATTTAAATATAATTGCATACTCTGTTAATCTATGTCAGGGTGGCATCATTTTAATATGATTGTCACAGATTCTTTCTAATATTATGAGTGATGTGAGTGAAGCTGAGCCTACTGAAAAAGTTCAGCTTCAGGTCTTAATATACTCTCTAATTCTGTCCGTCAATTATGCTACAGCAGAGTTCAAATAAAGGTCTGGGGATCTAGAGGATGTAGCTACCTTTATTAAAGTACTTCTATTGTAAATACATGTATGGGTCAGGAGACAGTTATCATTTGGTCTTGTTATTTTTTATGAGCCAACTACTATTAGAAGAGACTCTTGTGTGTAATGATTTAGATGTGTCATGGAATCTTATTTCAAATGGAAACTGTAAAGTGAAATAACAAAAATTACAGTTTGACCTCTGCAAAAATTTTCATTTATGCACTCCCATTTGTGCATTATAAAGAGTATTACAGGAGACAATGATAATCCAAGGATCCAAAAGCATTTGGTATATCCTTTATAAACTCCAAAGTCCTAATTATACGATGGAAGCTTAGGTATACAAAGAATGGAGATTCATGTTTGGTAGTTAAACTTCAAAACTTAACATAGGCATTACTTTAAGGTAATGATAAAAATGTGTGGCAAACTATTTCTTCTGGTGTAAAGATCACTTGAAGGTGCTCATTGCTCTACCACATCTAGGCCCACATTGGGATCTACTGCCTCCATAGCTGTGCTAATGAAACCCATTGTGTGGCTGCACTTCAAATCTGATCAGAACTTATCTGAGTTAAAAAATATCCCCTTTTGGAGGATTTTTTTAGTTCAAGTCAGCTCATTGATCTGGTTTAGAAAGCAGCCCACGTGGTTGCATCGACACAAATGTTACAGTAATGCACTGCAACTTGAGGCTGGAATGAATGAGGAGGGAGAGAAATTGTGTCACAGAACTGGATAAAGAGCTTCCAAATTACTGCCTCTTGCTAGAGAGTATTTGAAATATTTTTATACAGGCACAAACTACTGATTTTACACTTTTTCAAATGCTATAGATGTGTTGTGGGCAGTGTATGTGCACAGAATTTACTAAAGAGGAATCCGTTAGTTTTATTGTGGTGATGACCACAATCAGCCAACAAAATAAAACAGGAAGAAAGCCCCAAATAACAGCAAGCAGAGGGTGGAATTACAAGACAGTAATTATAAAAACTTTCTTATTTTTGTGCAGATTGTCCCTAGATCTTTGGACAAGTTTACATCTCATATTAAAACATCACTGCCACCAACGAAACTATCCTCGAGCACCATGCTGGCACTTGGGTTGCTGTAATCATGCAGGACGAATGCCACTTATTGAATCACTGGATTTTCCTTGGCGGTTTCCCATCCAACACTACAGGGCTTGGCTGTGTTTAACTTTCAAGATCAGGCAGGATCTCAGCCAAGGTTGCATGGCCACATATTTTCTTAACCCTCCGACCAGCTGCCATGTTAAAAAGACAAGTTGCCAATGCCCAGCTACATAGTTCTTTGAATTTAAGATGCTCTCTTCCAGCATTTTATTGTTGCATTTAGTCTCTGAAAAATTGTTTCTTGCCAGTAGCCTATAATTAGCAGTCACCCTGTTTTCTCTATAGTCATTTAAGGGAGAAGAATAACTTCAAAGCAGATTTTACTTCATGGACAGAACCAAAAAAATTAAAAATATGGAATTTTTTCTAAAATGACCGTCACTGAAGCGATGTCTGTCCTGGGGGCTTGGGAGAAAACACCAAAAAAGAGACGTGCATTTTAGAAATCAGTGAAGCAAACGAATGATTGTCCTACGAGCTCTTGGACAACACTGCACAGAGCTACCATATGCTTCCTAGTGCTCCCCTAACTGCCAGCTGTCTCCACCTTACTCCTTCCAAATGGCAGAGCGGGCAGCCGAATTGCCAAAATTGATGTTTTGACCTGCAGTTATAGGGAGAGAAGAGGCTTGCGGTCCATTTGATGAGAACATAAGCTACATAAAAGTAGAACAAGGACAAAAGAGGGTCACGTTGTTCCTCTGCTGTCACAGAAATGTAACTCGGTGAAAATAACTGTATAGAGGCATTTCTGCAAAACTAGTGCGGGATCAAAAACCAAGCCCAGATTTTGAGCAGTATTTTACATTCATTTTTCCTTTCCTTTGCAGAAGAGGCAAATGTTAAACAAAGTGCCAGGCAACAGAAAATCAGATCCACTGCCCTTTGAATTCATGTCATCATCTGAATACAGATAAGCCTAAACCAAACAAATTGTCAACGAATGTGCAGTCTGGGGAATCTATATTACAAACACTGTATCATAATCTCCTTTCTCAGAATGACCCAATTAGCCTTCCTCCATCTCTCTTTGTCCTCCCTTCCACCATTCTGTCCATGTTAATGGAGAATCATCATGATAATAAGTCCTATTATTTTGGGCTCTGTGCCATGCTGTGCCTCATCTCTAAACCTTGGTACTTCTCAGCACTGAGTGGCACCCATCATAGAGAAATGGCAGGTCCTCACTACCTGCTGGACTTGGAACTTGTACTAACACAGACCTACTGACACACGAGGAATGAGTCAGTAATCGAGGATGTAAGTTGAAAACCCTTAGTTTAAGAAGAGAAAATCCACCTTTTTCCTAAATTACAGTCATTGCTCCCCAATCCTGTCATGTTACTAAGGATAGCGTAGAAACCCTTGAGAAAACTAGTGTAAGATACCAGCATAATTAACACTGCTTAAATGCTCTTTTTTTTTTTTCAATGCATTGTTATGATGGTGTATCTGGTGATTTTTTACTATACCAGCTGGCATCCTAAAGATTCCTTCTTATGAAACATTAAATTGGATAGGTTATGACTGCCTGATTTCAGTTGCACTCTAAGGTATGCACCTCATGGGAGATTTTACAAATGAAAGCTTTCACTAATGAAACACATAATAGGCAGGTGTGAGGCGGAATGTAACAATACATCCTTATCTTGGTTATAAGCTGAAAACTTGGGAGAAATACTAATAAACTGTTAAAAGCCTTAAATTTAGTGTGGCCCAAATAAATTGTGTGCTATTTGGATGTGAACCTAAAGATCATAAAACATCAAAAACTCTTATGAATTTGGGCCCATGACAGTCTGGAGACACTGAACGTGCCACAGGCCCTAGGAAAGCCATAAGACTGCAATTACTGTAGTAGTCTTCATTGCCCCAGTGTCTTCCTGAGGGAACAGAACAGAGTGTTAGGATTCACGTGCTACAACCACACCACCTACCAAGTAGGCAAAGCCAGGCAGCAAAGTGCAAAGAAGTGCTTACCTTACTTTTAACTACCCTTCATACAGAAGGAAGACCTGCAGAACCAGGCTCCAGAGGGGTCAAGTTTTAGGTGGGGCATACTATCTGACTGCATCCTGTCCTTTAATACTTTTTGAATTTCAGACGTGTCTTAAGGACATCTAAGGTTCTCCAGGTTGGGTAAAATCAGTATTTGGTTAGAAGAGGAAGACCCACTGAGTGACCCTGTACATACTTTAAAGAAGCATTTATTGCACAAGCTGATGGTATTAGATGTCAGAGAATCCTCAGATGATTGCTCCTTCCTAGCATCCCAAAAGCCTCAGTTTGAGCTTGTATCACCAGACAGTTACCCTGAAACATAAATTCATAGAGAAGTCCAGTCTTCATTAGCTCTAATTCTCATAGAATGGCTTGTTTCAACTCTCTGGTCTTGAGGTTGCCCAAAGGCAGTTCTAGCTGGATGCAATAAACTTTAAGGGGCTGCTTGGCAGTCATAGATCATGATGGCATCAGGTGAATGTCCTCCGCCCTAGAAGACATCCAGGAGTGAAGTGTAAGCCTGGATTGCTGAACAGACTCTTCACCAAATAGGAATTTTCTCTACCCTTAGGGCTTCTTTGCATTGCCAAGTGGAACTGACTTTGTACTTGGTGCATTTGTTCTTGTATCCTCCAGAATGGTCTGCACTTCCAAGAGCTCCTTGGAACAGAATGGTATAGAAGACAAATCAAGCTCAAGTAACTAAATAAGACGGTACTCCCTGTGTGTGTACTGAACACAGACACACGCATGCTCATTATTTAAAACACCCCCCTTCTCCCATCCATATGTTGTTGCTTTCCTCTAATGATGATCCCACTTTGCCAGTGTCGTCTCCTGAACAGGAGATGCACAACAGCTGGTGAAACAGTACAAAGTCAGGGGAGAGCAGCTATTAGAGGAGTTAACTGGTGAAGCCTGGACACCACTAGGAGACATTTTCCATGTCACTGTGCATTCAGCATGGAATCTGTGTCATCACATGGTGCGGCAGTCTTGGCAAATCTGTTCCAAAGCTGAGTCTGCTGGCATTTTGCAGCTACCATCATCCCTGCTGTCGTCGCTCTTTGGCTGCCTTACTGCAAATGGTATTCTCTTGTCACCTCTGCTGCCACGCAGACATACAGAGCTAAGTTCAGTCCTAGCTTACCTATGTAGTCTGTCACTAGGCTGAATGGTATTATTCTGGACTCTCTTTTAGATGGTAATTTTCCATAATAGGCACACTGTAAAAACGGGGATAAAATTATTTCCTGCTTTTATCCAGGAACAGAAGGAATAGGGGAAGAATTCCTGATTCTCTTTGGACATAACTATGTTCAAGTCAGCTCAGTTCAGATGCTATTTTTTCAGTGAAGATCATTCATCAGATAAAAAATCTCTGAAGTTCAGGCTTGCACTAACAACCCTAACAGGCTGTTAGTGCAAGCTGTTAGGCTTGCAGACCCATGTTAACGTGCTGGCTGTGTGAAGTGGTCCATTGCTGTGAGCCCCTAGAACATTCCTTACGAGGAACTGCAGTTTCTCTGGTGTGTAAATCAGCATAGGAGCAGGTAATAAACTATGCAGGTGTTAAGATAATTTTGTGTCTGTCAGAGGCTGTTCCCTCTACATAAAGTTGTATTCACTGTGGGTATGCAGTTATATAAATGGAAAGGCACGAGAAGACAGCAGCTCCTGGCTCATTTGTCAGATGTTGTGAACGTATCATGCTCCTTACTGCACCAGACAAACTTGGTTTTCCAAGTGCTAGTCCTGTTCTGCATTTCACCTCTTTCATGTACCCAATTAAACTGTTTGTTATTTTATGAATTTTGAGGAGTCCTTCAAGACAGTAATTCTGCTTCGATGCAAACTTTGTACAGAAAGTAGGATATTACTTATCATGCCATTCTGCTGCTCTCACTTACTGTGGAGAGGACACACTTGTTCGCTGACCCCTCTGGATTGCAGGCAGCAAATGTTAAAGGGATTTGCTCTATAGCCACCCTATGGAAGTCCTTCTCATTGTGACTAATTCCCTGTGCTAACACGTCCTTAAACATACCTTGAGGGCTTCTGTTTGAGGTTTTTTTTGTTGTTGTTTTGGTTTCTTTTTTTTTTCTTTCTGAATTTGCATGTAGCCAAAGTTTTGGGAAACTCTCAAGGAGGATGAATTCCCACTTTAGAAAGAAACTGGTTTAAATGTTCTAGGGGCTCACACTAATGGACCACTTCACACAGCCAGTACATTAACATGGGTCTGCAAGCCTTCTGGAAAAACAAGATTTCATGGTTGAGTTCATTATCTACGTGCCACATCATTGTGTTAGGAAAGAAAACTAAGAATAACAGCCCCGCACTGAGATATCTTCAGAGAGGTAGAATGGTTGGGTTGCTAACTTTTTTCTTTCTTCTGCCAACTCCTGCATAAAAGGGAAACAATAACATCTAAACGACCTCTACTTCTTTTAGGAAATTCCCTGTCTCTGAAAGGTTTCATAGAATTGTTCATTAACCTGCTATTATGTATCTGATACATGCCTTTATTTATCCCCCCCCCCCCAAAGAAAAAAAAGTCAATCATCTTTTGACGTAGAAAATGAAAGAATAATCTTAACATGTTCTTATTATTTGAGCAACTACAGTTTCAGAGTCTAGATTTCTCTCCTCTGCCATTCTCTACAATTGACAAAACCTTCAGGTTCATTTTTGCTGGCTTTGACATCTTTTTACACCTCTTGTCCATGCATTTGACTTCCTTCCAGCTCCTAGCTACTCGATTGCAAGAGAGAACCTGTGGCATTTAGGGATAATGCAATTTTTCAGAAACCTTGCCCACAGCAGAGGGAACAAAGGGACAAAGTCCATTTGTTCTACTTGTCCCAGATAAACCAGATACACAAGATGTGTAGACATACATAAGCCTCACTGGACATTCATAGAATCATAGAATGGTTTGGGTTGGAAGGAACCTTAAAGATCATCTAGTTCCAACCCCCTGCCATGGGCAGGGACACCTCCCACTAGAGCAGGTTGTTCAAAGCTCTATCCAGCCTGGCCTTGAACACTTCCAAGGATGGGGCATACACAACTTCCTTGGGTAACCTGTTCCAGTTCCTCACCACCCTCACAGTAAAGAATTTTTTTCTAGTATCTAATATAAATCTCCCCTCTTCCAATTTAAAACCGTTGCCCCTTGTCCTGTCACTGCTCTTCCTGGCAAAGAGTCCCTCTCCGGCTCTCCTATAGGCTCCCTTCAGATATCGAAAAGCCACTATAAGGTCTCTCTGGAGCCTTCTCTTCTCCAGGCTGAACAACCCCAGCTCTCTCAGCCTGTCCTCATAGGGGTGGTGCTCCATCCCTCTGATCATTTTCATATAGACAAGAACTGTGCTAGTGTTGGCTAACAAACTCCCCTCGAGCATTTTCTTCTCAAGCAATCAGAAGACTTTCCTGATACCAATACCAAGTAATTTTCATCTAGCGTGTTTGGACTAACTCAATCAACTCGATATGACTACACTTTTAAAATGGTACAGGAGGACAACTAGAACAGTGCAGTACGACTTGGAGCAATTTTTACTCTAAACTTCACCAGACATTGTCTGGTTTAGTTTATCTTTATGGCTGGTTCCTTAGCTTCTGGCAAAGCAAGTATTTAAAAAATGAACATATGTTGCATAAAATGACAATGCATGTAAATTCATTATTTTACTCTGACATACATTTCTAGCATAGCCCTCTTTCTTCAGAGAAATCGCTATCGCTAGCAATTCTGATCATGTTCTGTGAAGTCTGTGTGGCCACATCTGTTAAAATGCAGCTGTGTTTCGCAAGTCATTTATTACCTTTAAATGCAGGTAAACAACCTATATGAAGTAAAGATGAACTTTCAAATAACTGATCTAATGAGGACAGGGAATACTGTAGTAAGTTGTGCTTCTGGAGTAGCTGTTAGGATTCATCAGCTCTTTCTATGGACGACACTGGTTTATTGAATGTCTGATTCCTTGATTCAAGTTACTTACATGCAATGCAGGTGCCATTTACTCATCTGCCTTGTAGATGAGTTGTAGATATTTTTTTTTAAAAGCAATGGCAAGGAAATACAAAGCACTGTGTTAATCGCTTGAAAAAGTGATAATAATAATCTTATTTTTTGCTTCCTACTCCCCAAATAACCTTCCTTACTGGATTTTTGTTCTTAAAAACTGAAACTGAATGAGAGAAAACAGAATCAGAACTGCCTGAAATGTCAAATCTTAGGAGCACAGCTTGGAGAGCAGACAGATGGACCTAGCAAAAAGCAACCGCATATAAAAGTGCTATAATCCGTTGGAGCAGCATGTTAGTCGAGAACAATCAGATTCAAAATTGTTCCTCTGAAATTTTCTCGCTGGCAACCAAACATTGTGACTTTTGTCATCGTGCTACGAGGATGAATCAGATGGGTGACAAGAGCCAGGGACTGGAGAGAAAGCAGCAGATGTGAAGACAGAAAAGTGAAGCCAGCACAAAATGCCGCTATCGCTTACGAGGGGAGGTAGTGATTATGGCATTAATCAACATTCCATAATCAATGGCAAAAACTCTGAGGAGTGCCAATATCTATTCATCTTTATTTATGCATATGCCAATCCTTCTTTATAATGTTGTCCCTGGGAGTAGTTTCTAGGTTATAAAGATTGTTGCCATGAAAAGAGATAATTGTAGTTCATGACCTGGAGGCCAAGGTAGTGCATAATAATGCTATTGTGCTCAGGGATGTACAGAGAGCTCTATAATGAGGGTGGAATGTAACCAAATACGGCATTCCAGCGTAAAGTCAACAATGCATTTTAAACAGAAAATTCTAGCTATGCTATTAGAAATGTGCTTTTGCCAGGATGTAATTACACAGAAAACCAAATTATATCACAAAAGTGATAGCATTCCTGACATCAACAGCCAAAAAGGTACTTTACCCCGGGAGCTAACCAGACCTGTGAACAATGGAAAGTTCTGTTGAAGGGCTGTTAGCCTGGGACTGAATCTTACCTTGGAGTGCACAATGCTTAACTCTTTCCTTGCCTCTTGAGCAATGTTTTCTGTCTTGCTCACCCTGTAATTACATGCAATATCTGCCACGTTTAATGCTGAGAACTATTTCCCTGTATAGTACTAAAATGTCCTAGTTATAAGCCTTAAAATTATGTAGGAGAGAGTCTGGCTTAGCAACCTTTGAGCCTGCTGTTTCCAGAAGGCTTCGGCTCAGCACATTGGATAAGGAGGCCTCAGGGATGCTTTGCTGGTTTTGGCAAGGACCACAGTAAAAAACTAAACCTATTCCGACTTGTCCTCTTTACTGGTTGCAACTTCGTTTTCTATTTTCAGCCCACTTTTAGAATAATACTAGAGTGCCTTTTTTATATTCCAACATAGAGATAATAAGTTGCATCACATTAAGTTGGAGGCTGACATGCTTTTTTAAAAGAGTGCTAAAAGTTTACGGGAATTTTGACTTAAAACTAGAGTCTACACCATGCTCCCCAGGGGAAAAGAAAAGGCTCCTTTAAAACTTGGAAATGATGCTCCATTTGCATTGCGTAGTATCTGAATATACTGGATTAAGTTGCTTTATGTGATGTTATGTGACTGAACGTAACCAAGTATAACCATATGGTCCATAAAGTAACTTGTGAAATAGATTTGCCTTGCCCTGGGAATAGATGTTGCTCATTTACAATACCCAAAATATTCGATGTCTAAATTGCTTGCAAAAAGTGCAAGGGAGCTGGGGTGTATTTTGAGGCCAGTCCAGCGGCCAGACAGAATCCTGACACCAATTCAGCTATAAAATGTGCTTTTAGGTCAAAGATACAGAACAATCTGTATCATGCTGACTGGTGTCTTTAGTTTCCCAGTAAAGATCTGTTCAATATATAAGAATGCTAAATTACTGTTCCTGATTATGTTAAACTGAACGCTATAAAGACTATCATGTTATTCTGGTTAGTTCTCCAAGGAAAAGAATAATCTCAGAACCCAGTTCTCCTAC
Organism: Tringa tobata; assembly: GCA_033628505.1. Classification (NCBI taxonomy): domain Eukaryota; kingdom Metazoa; phylum Chordata; class Aves; order Charadriiformes; family Scolopacidae; genus Tringa; species Tringa tobata. Next base: position 1,931,697 of record JAHREE010000417.1, on the reverse strand, counting down.
ATATATACCTCAAGGATAGAATAATCTGTTTGAAGTGATCCCAATTCATTTCTCTGCAGCCTTAGTCCCTGTCTGCTATCTTTGACAGCTCATTCTTTCACATACTTTTGGAGTGTACTTTAATCATGTAAAGCTACGTGAACACTTCTCAAATATTTCAAATGCCCACTATTTCTTATTTGTCTCTTACAATAACTATTTGTAAATCCTAGAAACTTTCACGACAAACCATGAAAGACTCCATTAGCATATCCGTAGTTGTGATTCTTAGTAGCAGCTGGATGTTATGAAATCACTGGATGTTACTAACATTGACCATAATTACAAAGTTAAGACTTGCATCATAGTTACTTCAATATCCTGGATTAAACTGAATTTGGAGCCTGAGACTAGGCTATGACATTAAAAGATGCAGAAGTTTGAAATGGGGTACCCCCCCAGGACTAAAGGAGGCTTGGATCTAGAATTTTTGTTTGAACCTTTTGCTAATATCTAAACTTTTTTATTTTGAAGAATGACTGGGCATAGCTGAATGCTGACAACATGCTCCTGTGAGAACAGAACTGGAGCACATTGAGCAATTGGTAGTCAGATGACTTTCTTTTCTTTGTTCTTCATTGTCAATAACACCCATGAAATTCATATTTTAAAATAAATAAAAGGACAGAGAGGAAAGAATAAATAATTTAATCAGGGGATTAATCTAATAATCTTATGGTACTATTGGCGATAACCATTGTTGTTTGAGAGCATGATGAATAGTGCTGTTTTGATTAAAGCTGCATGGAAAAAAAACGTGTACTCTGGTTCTTAAATATCTTAAGGAAAATAGCTTTACTATCAGATATGTCCTTTCCCAGTTGCCTTGAATTAAGTTGTATTAGCTACAAACCAATGGCTGGGTAAGTAAATCAAAAGGAGAGATTTCTGATGAACGTCCAGAGGGAGTTCTATATATTACATGTTGTAACCCTATAATTAAAAAGTGTAGTCCAAATGCAAATATTGCATCAACTACCTGTTGACTTTGTTAGATCAGTAATTCTTTATTATCTAATAGATTTGTGGGAGGCATCCATAAAGATCTAAACCCCTGCTAAGAGTATAAATCTGGAGGTGATGAATTCTATTTCATTATAGAGACTTAGGCCTTTAACAAAAAAAAAAAAAGAGAAAATTTGATATTAACAATAAAGGTATTTGCAAATTTCCTCGGGAGTTACTTGACTATGTAATCTTGTGCAAGTTACTCCATTCACAACCATTTTCATGTGCTTTTCAAAGACTGAACATTCATCTTTTCTATTTTGTTAAACAAGAGGTTTTGGAAGTCTTGTACATCTACACACTTGTAGATGTGTGCTTGCACGTGAATGTGCATGTACTTGTAGGAAAGTTTCTCCCTACTTTGCACTCAGTGAAGTATCACACCAATTTACACACAACTGTTTTCTCCAGATAGAGAGCGTTCCCACATATGTCTGTAGTAGAAGTACCAAGCCCTGCTCACGAATGTTGGATGATTAGAGATAGAGATATTGGCTCCCCACTCTTCAAGAAACTAAATTTTTTGAGACTTATTTTACCTCCAAAAGGAGCAGGGTGCCTGAACTACTTAGACCTAAAGTATAGTGATGTGGACCAAATATAATTGTCTTACCAAATATTGAATTCTTATCCACATCAGGCACTAACACGCAGTGATGAAATAGGCAGGAAAAAGAGGAATTAGAGGTGAAGAAATGTAGGAATGGCTATTAATTCTTAGACGTATGCATCAAAGCACTGACTACTATGTCCTCTTCACAGTATTTTCCACTGTCCCTCAATTTCTTCCTAAAATGTAATTTGAGGTGGCCAGAAATCAAAGCAACCAAACTCACAAGTAATTAAAAAAACCTTTGATCTTGTTACTTTGTATCTAAAAATCCAACAGTAAGACACTATATTGGAAAAAAATGGAAATAAAGTTTTTTTGACCTTTGTCCTTCGAACATCAGCTAGATCTTTTTTATCCACTGTGACTGATAAGCATAGCTAAACCAGAATGAAGACACGTCAAGAGCGTTCAAGTTCTTTATTTTCAAGCTCACTGTTTCCTTCCTAGAAAGGGAAAAACCTCTGCATATTATATTATTAAGTTGGAACTAACAAACATGGTGCCTCTTTCCTGTCACACTGTACAGCAGACCAAGGATATGCAAATCATAAGACTATAGATTTATTTTCTCTCATTTCATTAAATATGTATCTGTGAGGGAAACAGGCCCAGCCAGGATTATTCCCATAGAACAATTTCATAAATTGCACATGTTCTGCACAGACTTTTAGGCACAGACTAAACATTCATCACTCCTTCCTTAGATTTTTTCCTCAGGTCTTTCATTTTATTTTTCTCTCCCCTCTGGCTTGCAAAAAATTGAGCCATTTCCTCCATAAAATACTCATCTTCCTAAAATAAGAAAATAGAAGCTTCTGACAACTGTATATCATTATGGTATTCAAGCTACAGAAAATAATCCCAACATCTGTTTCTCTGTCAATTTTCCAAACCCTAACCTACTAATAATATGCTAGACGGATGCTAAAACCAACTATCACACTATCTGGATCCTTCTGATTAAATAAATGCAATAGGATGTGTGGCAGCTTTTGTGACAACACGAAATGAGGGTAAAAAAAAATAGATGCAAAAAGAATCACAACAAAAAAGGAACATATGCCATCAATAAGCAAACATTAAAAGTAAACTCCAGAAAAATAATTTTGAGACCAGTAGTTTATCAGAACAGATTTGAGACATTCTGTTTTTACAGTTACATCACTTACAAGATGGTTTTGAAATCATGGCTGACCAATGAGGTAACAGCTTGGTATAATTCTCCTTCTTTCTGAGTGTGTCTAATGCTTGGAAAGATGTTCTCTTGATTGACCTTGACATTGCACTCTGGATACTTGCATCCTGGGACTGTTTTTTATCAAAGGGCAATCATTTTAGTGTTAGAAAGTCTGCAGTGAAGGCTCTTGTCATCTAGTCATGCAAGAACATTAACAATGTTCTATTGCATATGACTGTGACCTTGGTTAATGTTTAGGAAACAATAGCTAGATTTGATAAAATAATTTTCCCTAACTATGCTGGGGCCATACATGAAACAATAGGGAAAAAGAGGCTGGAATGACATCCATTTCTACGCCAGACTTGAAAAAGGTCTTCTGCTTGGTACATGTAATGTGACCATCAACTCTAAGTACGTAAGAATGGCAAACTGAATCCAACTGGAGACCCTGCTACTTCACTATCCTATCTCCAACAGTAGTGAGCAGCTGAAAGAAGCGTATAAGGACAGAACAAGTAGACAGGTAGACAGTGATACCTTCTCCCAGGTCCTGACAACCTGCATTGTACGAATTTCCAAAGTCAGAGATCGTGTTCATATCTTTATGTTGAACAGCCCTTGCTGGACTCTGCTTCTCTCTATTTGACTAATCAGGTTTTGAGTTGCCTTTTCCCTGTGGTCTCCACACCAGTTTGGATGCTGCAATTCAGAAGAATTCATCTTATTTTCCACTCATCTTTTTGAACGATTTAATGAGAAAAGTGAGTGTCATCTGCAGCTGCCTCATTACTCTTCACCGACTCTGCATCTAACTTTGAATTTTAAATTGCACATTCCCCTATAACCCTAATACCTCCTTTTGTCTATAACTGGCTTGTATGAACGAAGGCGCAGTGATTAAATTACAGTGATGACATGCCTGCATTGACTTCTTTGCTATGCATTGTGCTATATGACAGGGTTTGTTATCTAAAGCCTCTCAGGATATTAGTTGTCTGAAATATTCTTGCAAAAAAAAAAGTTTAATTTTTAATGATAGAATTCTAAGTATCAAAACGTAGCAGAGAATGGAAAAAATGGAATGAAGTAGCAAACTTTTATGATAGAACACTTTCTAATTACAATAACGCACTCCAGGGCTCAAATTATCAAATGATAATTTACACCTAGGTGATTTGACAGCACTCGGCCTTTGGCCTTCTGCCTAACAACACAATAGGCGTAAATCATTACCAAGTGATTCACACCCTGTCATGTCTTATTGCTTAATTAATTTGTCTAAAAGGCTTTCCATGAGAACTTATAGCAAATGCCTTTGTTGTACTTCTTTTAGTATGAGGGTCAGTACCTGCCCTCTCTGTCATTCTCAGCTCGCGTTTCAGCTGCCTGTGTTTTAAAAGCGTCCAGCAAATTTTTGCTTTTACCACGCAGTTATTTATTTTATTCTTGCATTTTATGGTCTTTTCTTTTAGGTGAGTTCATCTGTTTTTCTATGGCTGCTGTATCAGTGGATGCGTGGATGGAGGTTAAACTCATGCTGAGCTTAAGACTGCAAAGAGCCTGGAACAAGTAATCTTATGGGTCACTGGAAAATTGCACTCAAGCAGTTAAGATGTTATTTTTGTTAACTAGTAACTGTATGTTTACTCAAGCAGGAATATCAGCCTCATATATAATCATAGAACCAGTAAAGCTATATTGTTGAGGTAGACATTAAATATTTTGAATATAAATAATTTATAGTGTACTCTTGCAATGATCCAATTCGAAGCCCCATCAGTGTTCTGCAGAATAATAAATCTGAAGGTACAAAAAAGGAGTTAAGCAAATTGATGGAGAACATAACTACTGATAGCCATTAGACAGGATGACCCAGCTGCAGGCTCGAGCCCTTAAACTACTGATTGTTGAAAACCAGAAGAAATACACAATGGGGGGAGGTCATTCTAGTGCTGCTTTTATACTTTACGTTTAGGATTCACTTCTGACTCCTTTAGCAGGGACAATTCTAGGTTAGATGGATAAAACATGCAGAAAGGCTTATCTTATGTTCTTATGACATTGATAACCATAATTTCCCAAGGACTGATTTCTGCTAGAAGGGAGAAAGAAATTACAAGAATTATTCCATAAGCCTTTGCAATGCCAATGATTTTTCTAGGTGTTTACACACAAGCCCTACCCAATCCTCCCAAATGCTTCCTTTACCAAAATAGTTTACTCATCACACAGGTTGCCTCTCCTGAGAATGAGGGAACAAACAATATGTGACTGGTCCTTGCATCCAGAATAGGCACTGCTGGAAGATGCCCAGGATCTGGAATGGTGAGCATGGTAGAAAACTGAAGGCAGGAGGCACACACACGTGACAATCAAGGCAAGGGAAAAGCTAGAGATCTGACTTACATCTTATAGTAAACAATGGTGTCCTAAGGAAAAGCACTTCTATGGTAGTTTTTTTTCTAATTTCTCCTTGTTCTAAACGTTAGGGTATTTAAATAAAATCATTGCTCTTGTAAATTAAAAAAAAAAAAATAAATTGAATTACATAGTGAGTGAAATGTCTCTCACTCAAAAGCTGAAGTCCTTTAAGTATTCTTGCAACAACAAGCACAGCAGGATGTCCAGCAATCCACCAGTGTTCCTCCAACACCTCTTATAGTACACATAATGATGAGCTGACTTCATACCCATTCAGATACTTGGTCTTTCTTGCTTTGACTGTCACCCAGAACTAAGAAAATATTTAATGATAACTTGCTTGTTTTGATTTCACTTTACTGATTGTAATTTTTCCATGATGAGAACATGATTTCGCTCAGACTTTGTCCCATGGCTGAGCACTAACTGGGATGGAAAGGGTCCTTGAATTATCGCAAGCCACGGAACAGTCATTATCGGCCACACAGAGGTTTTTAATGTCACAGAATCACATGGCGTTGGAAGGGACCTCTGGAGATCATCTAGTATCAACCCCCCTGCCAAAGCAGGTCCACCTAGAGCAGGTTGCACAGGAACTTGTCCAGGTGGGTTTTGAATGTCTCCAGAGACGGAGACTCCACCACCTCCCTGTGCAGCTTATTCCAATTAATGTCTGTGCAGGTGAATGCAGAATCAAGTCTCTGTCCAAGTAGCATTGCTTTTCTCAGATACATCTGCAATATTTGTTAGAAATTACTTGGAAATATACGAAAAAATAGAAATAGGAATATTTGGAAAATCATCTGTCTAAGGAAACTCCACTGCCAAGTTATTGTAGACAAAAGAATGGATGCAATGTGAGGAAAACAGAAATCAGCTAAATATTTGAATAGTCATAGAAATCTATAAAATTTTCACTTCTGTCTTCAGATGGGATACCCTCCCAACCACACAGAGCAATGCTGAAAGACCTGTCTCTAAGGAACTAAATCAAAATAATGTGTGTGTTTTCACTTAAGAGCTTTGACATAGTTACAACTTGCAGGGTTTCACCCAGCAACTGAGAACTGAAAGCCTTTTCACCTCAAAGCTACACCACAGCTCTTCCTTGATTATTAATACTATTAATATAAGTAACAAAACAGTGCAACGAAAGCAAATCACAGACTACATTTAGCTTGCACTTTCCACTAGTCCACTACCTGCAACCTACCTTATTTCAAAATAAACACCTGCAAACTACAGAAATTTAATTCACTACTACAACTGAAGAAGAGAAAGACAACCCAGAATCTGGGCAGTTGGGAACTTGATTGCAAGAGAATATAAATTGTTTCCTTAAATACAGTTTCAAAACTAATATTTTTTTCTGAGAATACCCCATATCAAAGGTACTTTCTTTCTAATACTTAAAAATGCAACTATTTCTTAACTCAAATTTCAGATTAACATCTTCCAACAAACACACTTACTTTTTTTTCTTGCCCATATTCATTTGCCCTGCCAATAAAAGAGTTGTCACCTTTCCACTTACCTGAGACTGAGTTTCCTTTTAAGACTGTGATTTTATGTGCGTTTGTGTAATGGTAAAATCAAGATACTGAGGTTGGCCAAAGAAGGCCAACCATCCAGCTCATTTTGTCTCCAGTAGAAAAGGAAGCTCACTCCATAAAGGAATTCAAACCCAGGTCTTTGGAAAGGGACGATCTAGTGAAGGAGAGGTAACGAGTAATGGGTGGCAGCTCTGGGTGTCAGACTTTATTAGGCAGTACAGCTGTATCGTGAAGAGGAGAAAAGAACAACCTCAGAACTTGAGAAGTCATGAAACCAAAATTTTCTTAGGTTAGGAATATCTTTTCCAATAAAGGAATGGCTGTAAAATACTTCATTAATATTTTGAAGAAATAGTAGGAAAAATTGCCTCTTGATTTTGACGATTTCTCGTTTACCACATTGTCAAATATTTAGCTTGTTTTGGGACCTTGTATATAAGGTAGCCAGTTCAACCAAAGGTTTAAGTAATTGTCACCTGATAGTGGAGAAGGTGGCAGTGACTACTAAGAAGGAGGTCAGCAGGTCACATATTTTACTAATGTAAAATATCTTTGCATTTAGCAGTGACCTTCATGAACACCAGCCAGCCCAAACAATCTGCTGTGCTCAAGTGAGGCATCCCCAGTTACCAAGGTCAGCTGTTTCGCCCGAAGGAGGCCCAGGCCATGCAAATACACAATATTGCACAGAACATGCAGACAAGCCCGATAGTGATGACTTCACAGGCAGTTGGATAGAGATCTAACTGTTCCTTTAATTCCTGTTAGTTAAGAAAAAGGAAATTAATTCAGTGTCATTTCATCTCCTACAACTGTTGGAAAAGTACCCAGGAGTCTGGCTATCAAGTTAAAAAGAAACTTTACGGGGACCACCCAGGATCTGTCCTTGATTATCCAGGGCCCTAGTGAAAGATTTTCTTTTTTCCTTGTTTTTGTCTTAAACTTTAAAAGGCAAGGAGAGCCCTTTAAGCACTTACACAGCTGCTCAGACACTAACTTTCTCTGTCAGTCAGCTTGGCCCACAGTCTCCGGCTTCCCGTATATTAGCACTGAGCTCTTCCGTAGTAACACTGAGTTCTCAAACCATAAGTCACTTTTAATCTTTTTACTTTTTAAAAAAAAAAGCAGGTCTGGTTGGTTGGATTTTGAAGATTTATGTGTCTCCTCTTACTGATTTATTTATTCTTGGCCTTAATAAATGCATTGAAAGGTATCACGAACTGAAGGAACTTGTTTATCTGAATTCTGAAACCCCGTTTCTTGCATGGATCAGCTTCATTTCTGCTCCCTGCACAGAACGCTCAGAATGTAAAGCAATAAATGCCCTGTCTTTAAAACAACAGCCAAGTGGCAGTTTTCTTTACTCTGTTTCTGAATTCTGATTATACCTATTTTGCAACTGTGCTGAATCAAGCATAAAAAGGAAATTAAAACAAAGCCGTCTATATTGAAAAGTGGAAGATGACAATCTATTTAGGGAAACTCTGCTTTTGATTTTTATTTGAGTATAAGGCTAAGCTTCTATTCATTAAACCCAATTTTACTATTTTTACACCCGTCGAGCTAATCATAGGCAGGGTGACTATAGAACTGCAATTGAATTTCACAGGAGTGACACGGCACAGTCAAAAAGATTAGCTTGTAAAGACTATATGCAGGACAGTGAAAAAATATCCTTAATGATGTCAAAATAGAATGCAATGTTTGACTGATAACAAGGCCTCTGAAATTTTTTCAGTTTGAACAGAAATTCTGGATTGGAAGTGTCCTTTAAGATTCATCAAACCTTTGGGGCTCATTTCCTAAATTAGGACCCAGGATACACCACAGCTTACAAGGAAGCCTTGCAAAAGAGAAGATTCATGCAGCATGACCCAAATGTGACATGAGAGCTGAGCCTGACCTCTGAATCATATCCAGATCCCTATCACCAGGACTGCCCTAGCTCTGGCCCCTTTTGATTAGGAGATTTAGCCTAAGGTTTATGATAAATATTTTTCCTGCTCTTGTATTCTAATTTTTCTCATTGTAGTTAATACCGTCGTAGAAACAGAAGCTGAAAAGAGTTCATTCGACGCAAATGCTTTACAAGCACCTCCAAATTGTGATCATACCAAATTTGCATGCCTGCCATCTGCACGTAAAAACGTTGTCTTTGCTCCAGTGAAGCTGATTTGCTGAACTTACGGCCTCTAGATTTGTACATCTCTGCACCATGGCAGGGTTATTTGTGTAAACAGGGACAATAGGAATAGCAGCAGCTGCGCATGTCCATCTGAGGGCAGAATGCACTCTTAATCTTTAATAATAAGGGTGTCAGTGTGTAACATTTAAATAAGCCTTTTCATCTTCAAAGTCCTCTGCAGGCACACAGATTCACCCAACATCTCTCTGTTGTGGGCATTATTAGCATCATTCTATAGAAACAGTTAGGGGACAAGGGAAAACAATGTGATTAGCCCAGGGCCAATTGTGGGATCAATAGCAGAGAGATTATTATGAATTGGCATTACCTGGAAACTTCCTTTACAGACCACCAGAAAGAATAACTTATGAACATGTGTTCAAAGAACCAAAAAAGAGAGCTAACACTGTTTGTGAGATGCTCTTTTTTTTCCTAAGAATTTACAGGGATATATCCCAACCGTTAACCTCTCTAACTAGAGACAAAAAGAGGGAATATTTAACCAGTGAAAGTAGTCTGGAATTCTCCTGTTAGTAGTTCAGGGTGTCGCTCAGTGTATCATGATGTAGATTAGATTGATCTGTTGGAGAAAAGTGCAGCATACTGCAGTGAATGTGAAATATCACCTGGGTTTTGCTCTACTGCACATTGATTTAACCCACATTGGATTAAACTGCAACAAGCTAGAGACTTCGGATCAAGCCACCCTCCTATAAACGTACAATCAATCTTTTAATTTTTAAAAGATCCAGTTTTCATAGGAGTAAGCTCCTGTGAAAGCTCTTGTTCAGCAAAGACTGAAATGCAAAAGAGCACCAAAACTCTATTGCAGTAGCTGAAACACTAACGCACTGCATCCTGCATTGCACCTCTCTCACACACATGACATGTTTTTGATCTAAGCTTTGGGGAATAGTGTGGACAAAAAGCCTTCTCAAAAGCAGAGAATAAAAATGGTCTTATTTGAAATTTGAGTATAATAGCTGAAAAAAAAGCACCAGCCTCATCTTTATTAGCCTGCTATTCAATCCACATGAAGTGAAGACATCATAACACTGCTATTATCACCCCACTGGAAGTGGAATGGTAATAAATGGAAAGAAATGCATTACGTGCTATCCGAGGGACCTGATCCTGAAATGCACTGAGCTGCTTATTCCAAGCCAGGTGCCCTTTTAGCTCTCCTTGACCTCAGTGTGAAATTTGGGCTCTCCAGAGCTAGTGCACAGTACTCTTTATTTTAAAACTCTGGTATAGGTGTATTGAAAAATACTTTTGAAAAAAAACACTTGCTAAATATATTTACCTGCCTTTTTTTTTTTTTTTCCTTACATCTCATCTTAACGTAGTACATCTGGCAATATAAAAGTATAGCACCTGAACACTATGTGAAAAATAAAGATAATGTCTATTTCGTCTAGGTTTTGTAAATTGTATAAGGTTAAAGATATTCTGCAGGAAAGAAGCACATTATCCTTCCAGAAGTGTATTTGCACTTATATTCTGATGTAAAAAAAATATCTTTAAAACACTCTTCTAAGTTCCTAATATGAATAAACACAAAGTAGACACATATTACTCCAGCAGTATAATACTGACTGGAAAAATGTGAGGGTTTGTTTTTTTTTCCAAAGAAACTACAACTCATGCTAGAAATCTTACCATCCAGAGTGCCGTTGATTTTTCCCTTGTTCTTTATTTATAGGAGACAGCTATAGGCATACCGCTCACCCTCTAATATTCCTAGAGAAATGGCAACCATCTGGGTGCTGGGGTGGGTGCACCGAGCCCTAGGGTGCCTTTAGCCAGTTCACTTGAAAATCTCGAGTCTGTCCTGTCCTATCACCCAGCAGCAATGGAACATTTGTTCCCCGAAGGGCCGGCACGCTGCCAGCAGCAGGTGTTAGGCTGTCCTCTGGGATGAAGGCAGCCGGCATGAGCACTGATGTGTGCCTGTGACAAGATGTTGCAAATCTGCTCTCATAGCGACGGTGACAGCATCTGGGACAGTGTTGTGAGTCACCATTCTGTAACCATTAAAAACCAGTTGCCATTCCTTTCATGATAATAAATTAAAATATCATTCCAAAGTGCGCTGGTCGCAGGAAGAAAATTAAAGGATGCACGTACGGATAAACACGTGCGCGTGCTCTCACGCACACAGAGCTTTACAGCACGTATTATCAAACCGTGTTCAAGTGATTGTATCTTAAATTAACAGGTATAATTGATTGATAGGACAGGTTTGTGGCTACTATTAAGACTGCATTTTTAAATTTTCTTAAAGAAATACAATCAAGCAGAAAATGTTTAAGAGTCAGTAAAAAAGTTACAAACACTATTAGGAACATATATCCTTTTGAGTTAATGACTTTATAATTTATAGACAATTCTAACACAGTTGCCCCTATTAAGTCCAGATGCCTAAACCATTTATGTTGTAAATTTTATTTACACAGGCTGAAGTTGTGCTGCTTCTGCCTATATTCAAAGTGAAGCAGGGTATGTGGTATTTTACAAGAAGAGGATTTATATAAAAATCTGCATGGAAACAATAATAGATTAGCAGTAGCTGTCTGTTTCCAAAATGCCTGTTTTGAAAATGCTTGCATAGATCTGTAGGCAGGTGCACAGATATTGTTTCCATGACCTCTTCCCACGGAGATCATATTCCTCTACTTCAGTTTATACTGGGTTTGAATATAGATAAAACACATTTTAAAAATTCTGAAACAAGCCATACAGCAAATATCCAAATAATTCTGTCCCTTGATTTCTCTGGAGTTTTGTTTCAGGCTGGCGTGCCTATCTTCCTAGCGATCTAAATCCAAGACCTTCCATCTTACTGACCTTTGTTGAATATAACACATGGGATTGACGAACGCAGTGACTGGGCCTCCCTTTCACGGGTGGGCTTTTGTCAGCATGGCCACTGCTTTAATTTGGGCTGATCCTGACCCGGTTTAGATCAATGACAGAACTGTTAATGATGTCAGCAGAGCCAGGATCTCACCCTTGCCCTCGACACTTACAATGGTTAGCATTATCATGGTGGAGTTTTATAAGCAGTGCTTATCAACATGAGGGGCTTCAGAAAGAGTGGACTCATACGAGGGTCGATGCCTCAAGTCTCATTAAATCCAACACAGTTTATCCCAAGTAGCTTTTATCGTCTTTAGTATTTCCCTTCCATTCATGCTCAGTCTCCACTTTGCTTAACAATCCAGGCTTTTTACTCTCCCAAATAAGTCATTTGCTCACCCACTTCCCTTTACAAGCCCCATTTTTGCAGGTTTGCCTCGTAATACCCCGCGCACTGTTGAAGACCAGATAGCTTGGCCCTGCCATATTTCACCACATTTTAGTGAAAAAGAAGTTATTTCTTCAAAGACAGATGAGAAGTTGGTTTCCAATGGTCCATCTTGAGAAAATACATTTTACTTTCTGCCTTCTCTCTCATTTATTTCCCTGTTTTTAAATCAAAATTTTTTCTGTTTCTTTTTTTCCTCACAAATGAAATGTGCAAAATAGAACCAGGGTTTTGAAGAAAACAAAATTATTTCTTAGTAGAACAGATTCAGTCAATAATTTGGTAAAATAATGCAGAAAATATTGTAAATAGCTAAACTTTTTTTTCTGGTCCTTTTCAAAATAAAAATGTCTGATTTCAGGAATGCTGACGCTTTTTGGGTAAGATTACTTTTGAATTTTCCCTAAGAAACAAGTATTTTTTATTTAAAATTTGACCTAAACCTGTAAGAAGACAAGAGTCCCTAGAAATTTTAAGCGATATAAAAAGGAAACAAAATAATTCTTTTAAACTTGAATGATAAATTCAGGGATGACCCAGAGCAATTTTTTTTAAATTTTCATTTTGTTATGGAATTGAAAAATCCATTGATCACTTAGCTGTTTTTTACAACATATGGCAAACAGAAAACCAGAGAGCTGACCATAGTGGCAATCTTATGCAACACCCTCCGCCAAAGGTATTCTCACCATACACTAAGCTTATCGGTTACCTATAATACTTCATTAAATCTAAGTCAGACATGTCCACATTGCTTGATAGTTATTACAATGTATCCAGCATAAACACCTACTTAGACAGAAAAGAAACTTCCATATGAAAGGGAAGAGAGACAGAAAGCCAGGCAAAAATATTAAGTGCAGCTTTGAACCTTGTATGTTTTTTCAGGATTAGCTGTTGGGTATGTGTTTAGCTATGTAACAACATCAAATCCAAAGGGTGCCAATTACCAATCACCCCCTTGACCCCTGCTAAAGCTTGGTGACAGGCACCTCTGAGGTCCCAATTCTTTTGATATTTTTAGCTGAACACTAAAGTTTTCCTTCAGTCTCCCACATCGTTCACTCACCTGCTGTGCGTTTAAGATCAGATTTTTGAAGCGAGGCGTATGAATTTGTACGTGTGCATCTGCACACATCAACATTTGAAAATGCAGCCCATGGTTCAAATGAAGAAAATCCCACAGTCCTATTCCAATGTGAATTATACAAATTCCCCTGAGAAATCTGAATGATTTATTGAAATGTTTGACAAAGAAACCACATACTGCATCGTTTTGATGCATTAGATATGGGTCAGCTTTTTTTTTTGAAGAAAAAAGCCTTTGCTGTAAATCATAAGCATGAAGAATTAAAACATGAAAACAAAAGCATATTATTTAAAGAACAGCCTGTTCCCTAAACTGTTACTGTGCTTGGTGCCAAACCACATTTTGTGATATATCATGTACAACCTCCTCTTGCATGTTTTACTGTTATGCTTTATATGACTTGGAGAGAGAAAACCCTGATAGTTCTATCTTAGACTTACCACTGCCATCAAAGACAGGTCCACTCGTAGATCTGGATCACAACATGACAACTTCCTCCAAGGATGATGACTCTAAAGGAGGTGGAAAAGTGTTTGTTTACTTGGCAATGTTTATGAACAGAAATCTGAGTTAACTAGAAATGTGAATTTATAGTGGATCTGTTACCCTTCATAAAACACTTGGTGGACACAGAATGACAATGACCTTGCTTGCAAAGCCCAACACACACAAAGTAGGGCCCCTTCATTCTCCTACAGGCCTAGAAATAAATGACAGTGACCTAAGCTTGAATGTCAGCGTATCAACTATAATTACCATCGGTATGTGAGAGAGTCTGTAGAGGTAAATGTGAAACAGTTTATTTCACACAGGACTATGTTACATTTCATTTAGAGCGGAGTAACAACAAGCACACAAGCAACCACTACAGAGCAGCTTATGTCCACAAACTTCACACTCAAATCTATGCTGGAATGTTTTGTTTATATGTCACTATCCTCCATCACCACATTTACACTAATTCATTTTCAAAATTCATCCTGATTAATTTTCCAAGACATACCTGAGAGGACAAGCCTAACTTTCTGCACGGTGGTACAAAGAAGGGTTAGGCAACCTTTTATAGATCTTGTTTCTAGTCTTTCACTGAACAAACCATAATCAGAGAAACAGCTTAGAAAAAAACAGGTCTGACCAGTTCGAAAGGCAAAAAAGGACTGGAGCTGTTTGTACTGAGGGTGATGCAGACAATCTATCAGAAGAACATATTTCAATGGTAAATCTTTCTGTGCCTTTTAATAAAAAGGATTAAATGAAAGTGAAACAGAAAGTTAGGAATGCTCATTCATTCATCCCTATTGCCGAACAACTTTCCCTTTTGAGAAAGGCCTCATGTTCTGCCTGAGCCCAAAGTACAGAAAAATATTTGTGATCTAAGCAAATGTGGAGCAGGTAAAACAGTTTATTATTGAGATGGCTCCAAAACTGCTATTTCTGTCTGCTTATAATCTTGCCAAATTCAGCCTTTTGGGCTGAAGTTCTCCATGCTGCAGAAAGCTGTCTTAGGCCGATTTGAGCAAATCATTGGCCTTTGAAATGGACTGCATCAAACAGCATGATCTTGGTAGCTGCTGCCTGGTCTGACCCAGGCAATTTTGGGTCAGCATCATGTTTGTGTCCTTGCTCCATTGGCAGTGTGAAGGCAAAGCTGCTTATGTGAATGTAGAAGAGCCCATCTTGTGTAATGGGGCAAAGAGCCTGATGGCATCCTTGCCTGGAGCTGCAGACATGGTGGGTGAAAGAATGAAACAGAGACTTGAGGTGTGGGGAAGCTGAATAAAGAGATGAGAAGTGGAGCACCGAAAAAGACTGATTTCTGGGAGAGAGAGGAGGCAGACTGAAGGAGGACATGGGACCAAACACAGGAGGGAGCACCACTAGGTGGAAGGAAAGAAGGAAAGGGCTGGAGCAAACTGCAATTGGAAAGCAATGGGGAAAGCGTGTGTAAATGCTGGCACTGCTGTTAACTGCTCCATTAGCTCAAATAGAGAGGTCCATGCTATGGTACAAAAAGTCCCAGACTCAGGAGCGACCCATAGGTATGCCAGTGTGATGCAAGATCTCATTTCCACTTTATTTATGGGCCTTTTAGAAAGATGACAGGCAGGAACTATACTAAAATTATGCATATTTCAATGCTAAGGGCTCACGGGAAAAGAGATTACAGAATCAATGTTACTCCTTCAGTTGAAATTTAACTCTCCCTGTTCATATGCATTATATCTTTAATAACATAATCACATGCTAGTTTTTTCTACAAGTCTCTTGCCTTGTTCCTTGCATAATTCTGACCTACTCTGGAATGAATCAGGGTTGTCTAGTGAAATAGATTCTTCTGGATCTCCACACATTAAGAAACTGGAGGTAATAAATGAGGTAGAGATTCCTGGAAGTGATAGGAAAGTTAAATCCACTTAATATTGAGACCAGGATTCTCTAAGTGCCATTACTAAAGTCATCATGTGGTCATAGGCAAATCACATATTCAATGATTTATGTTCACTTCTACGTACCTCATTTTTAGGGGGTCCAAATTGATATTTAAGGGTTATACATTGAAGTGCTCAACTAGCTGAAGCTGAGGACAAAAGAGGGCCATGCTAGGAACATCTAAAGTTTAACTTGGGTATTTCCATAAAACATTTATAATAAACTCAAGTACCAGTAAAAAAGTGATAACAACTATGAGTACATTGAGAAGGCATATCTTTTTTTAGATACACTTAAAATAGAAAGTAGTCAGAATCTAAAATTCTCTTTTGTACATATTATAACTGTGAATTCAGTGGATTCCAAAGAGCAAAATGACTGACTTCAATAACTGACTAAAGTCACTCAGGTGATCCAGTTGCTCCAGATTTTTACCTTGCTGCATTTTAAGAAAATAGTGATCATAAAACCCCTTTTTCTGTCATTAACCCCAAACTAGTGCATTAATATGAAGATGTAATGGTAAGTATTCTAAAATAATTATAATCTTACATTGGGATGCTTTTCTTTTTTGCTTTCTGTACCTCATTTCCCTTCACATTCTGGTGGTATAACACTAATAAATCTGGTTTGTCACATATATAAATGTTACTGTAAAAAGTGCTGTAAAAGAGCTGAAGAGGAAATTAATAACTCTGGGCAGTAAACAAGGCCTGGGACCACACACTGAACTGTGGGGAAAACCAGAAATATGTCTGTACCATCTATCTTAAATGTGAATAAAAATCCATGCAGTCAAGTAACTGTAGCATAATGCATACACAGAAGTTGTACAATCTGAGGTTCAGCTTTCTAATGATTCAATCTTTGAAGTCCCCAGTCATTTTAACATTCCTTAAATGTCCTTTCACTGTAATTACTATGTTTGCAATGAGAGACTTGCTTTCCCGAGTGGAGTTATTCACTATCAGACCAGAGCAGGAAGAGAGAGGCTCTGGGAGGGAGAGAAAAGCTGCAGGAATGTAGCTCACCTGTTCAAATCTCTTGCACCCATGGCAGGTAATTCTGATGAAACGGGAAGATTTTTCCTTGAAAACGTTCATTACAGAAGAAAGAGGTCTTCACTTGGAGGAAAGAGCAGAAAAGAGCTGCTGTAAAAGTTTATTTGTCAGTAGCTGCATGTCTGTAACCTTGGGCCGGGCCATGGTGTAGGCATACCAAGCTCAAGAGGGAGGCCAGTGTGCATTGCACAAGAGTGACCACTGGTGGATGAGGAAAACCTTATTGTTTGTCAGACAGCTTCTGTGAACTGTGTTTATATTATGCTGGGCGAAGGTGCAGGGTTTTTTTTTTTCCCCAAAAAAGGGAAAACCACAGAAAGAAATTGAAACGAAAAGGAAACAAGTAAACAAATGTGGTTTTACAAAAACTGAGGGACAACTTATCCTCAGCACAGCAAGCAAAAACTTGGAAAACATTTGGAAAAGTCAGAAAACAAGTTAAAGTTGGTTGGCAGACTCTGACAGAGCTGACAGCTAAAACTACCCCTGGCATGTTGACAACAGTGTGGCATCAATCTGTGTGTAACAACCTATCCTTGAAAAACTCCATCCTGGATTTAAGCTAGCACTTCCTAACCTTTTCTCTACCCAGCCTCCAAACTGTGGCACAAAAAAAAGTTTTCAGACATGACTTTTAACTCTTTATGAGCAGGGTCCAGTGCCCCCCCTCCCTCCGAGCCACCATCACGGCTGCAGTCTCCTCAGGGGCCTGGCTTCCTCCCTCCCACCTCACCAGCCAGTGGAGGTCTCCCTTCCCCAGCTCCCCACTTTCCCCTTCACCTGGGGTCCAATGCCTACCCCATGTTCCTCCTTTCTTTCTTCAGGACACGTCTCAGTCCCCTAAAGCCAGGCCTCAGCAGGAAGATGAGGAACATCGTGAGAACATGGCTTCCCTTGCTGTAACCCAACCCACTGCAGGCCCTGTGCTGCCTGAGGGGGCCTTGAGCACCCTTTCCCCACAAAGTTATTAGTTATTGCTGTAGGGTTCTTATACAGCTACACAAGTTGTTCACATAAAGGCCGGCACTGGAAACCTGTGGCTGCCAGTGCCTTCCCCGTGCAGGAGGAGGAAGAAGCCACAGGAGTCTGTTTGCTATGGCTGCTGTGAGAGGGATGGACTTGTCACGCCAGGTAAACCCAAAAGCCTCTCCTTTCCGTAAAAGCCACAAAAGTGACTCTCAGGACTCCTGTGTTTTTCTGGCAATGTAATGTAAAGGATCTTGAGCAGATTTGGCATGGGAAGTCAAAAGAAGTCACAGTAAAACTTAATCTTAGGCCCAGTGGCAGCCATTTTGGAGTTGTATGGCAGTTTGAGGCACATGCCTCCACACCATGTTCCATTGCTGTGTGTTGTTGCATGAATGTATATAAATGAATGCCATGACACTGATTTCTGTGAAATTTCCTTATGTCCCTATAGCTGTAATGGTTTGCTCAGCCTCTTAGAAAATTATAGACGATTAGATCTCACCTGAGGGGTGTTGTTAACAGTAAGAACAACCAGTCTTTGCCACCTGCAGCTTCAGTCCAGAGAAAAGTGGATTTAGAAGGTTGTTTTCATGCAATGATCTCACATACTGCCATATAAGATGCTACGGAAGTTATTCTTTCCTCATTGTTACTACATCTTAAAAATAGTCTTCTGTTTTGAGATCCTTCAGTGTTCTCAGATTATCTGTATTTATACAGTACTTGTGGTCCTAAGATCCCTAAGTGTTTAGCTGGATGATATGCAGATAGCCTGAGTTGTCAGTCACTCCATCTCTCCTATCCATCGCTTGAGAGGCTCACCTCACTTCTATATACTTCTTTATATAATATCCCCACGTGATTCAGATTAAACACCTCAAGTACATTAAAGACATCCGTATTTAAACGTCAGCTTCTATCAGGATGCAGCCAAAGGTTGCACTGCACAGCTCATATGCATTCTATAGTGACCATATTATTTTGATTACAAAAGAAAGCTGTGCTTTCTCAGTCGTGGTATGCCTAGCTATCATTTGCTGCTGCATGCCACGTTGAGGTTGATACTTAGCAAGTTATGGAGGGGAAAATGAATTGCTGACATGTGTTTTATCATTTTTGATGAATGAAAAACCAAATAGAGACCTTATTTGTGCCTGGATGATTTGAAACAATGAAATTTACAGAGACTGATGGCATCATGTGTTGCATTTCTAGCAAACAGAGCTCTCTGTGTTTACCAAATGATTTTAGAAATACTGTTTAAAGAAAAAAAAATTCTCATATATGCTGCCATATAGACAACCTGTAATCTGTCCCAGCAGATTGCAGCCTTTGGACACTTGTGTTACTGGTCACTGTATTATGCATATTGAGGCATCTATCAGAAAAATGAAGATTACTTTTCTTTCCAATTTCTCATGTGCTAGAGCCATGTGAATAGTGGGTCTGTTTGGTTCCCAACTGCAAAAACAAATAAAAATTCCATCTTTAACACTTAGGAAACTGACTATTTTTAGTTTGGTTTCCTATGGAAACAAGGCATCTGTGATCAGGCTGTCTCTGTGCATGTATCTGTCCTTGTGTACCCCCTAATAATTTTTGAATCTAGTGGCCTTTTCCAACCAAGTGTGACAAAATGACAGAAGTTTCAAAGCATCTGGGTTCTAATACATTTCATGAAAATAAGCAGCCAGATAGTTGAACGAAAAAATTTGATATTGCCCAGCTGAGGGAAGGCTGCAGCATGAACTTATATCTTATGAGGCTCCAGAGAATCCATGGAGGTGAGAGCTGCAGTAAATAACACCACTATACAGAATAGCTTCAGTCCAAGGTCACACATTTATGCACCTCAAATTCATAAGAAACCAGGTTTAATTCATTCCACTGCTCTCGCAACTATTTGTTTAATACTTGCAGGGGCCCCCCTTCACTCCTTGGTCAAAAAAATAAGTCAGTTCTCCTCTTTCCAGGCAACCAGCAAAGAATCTAGTCCCAGATGTTTTTGAATTTGACCTGTCATTTGGGTCAGAGGATCAGGATCATGTGTTACTAGTCTATGAAATTAAAGCTCCCCAAATGGTGTAGACTTCTGCGTCAGAAAGCTTCAGGGAATGCCTGGAAGCAAGATGTCTTTGGGAATTAACCAGTGAGCCCTACAAGGAGAAGAAAAAAATGTAGGACTCCACTCTCCTTTTTAAGCTGGCAATTAAAATAAGTGAACATATTAAGAAATAAATGTTAAAGATGCGTTGATTTTGGTTATGGGGAGAATGAAGAGGAGAAATGGAAACATTATCAAGGCATGATGCTGAATGTATCTTGAGATGAAAGGGTTACCAGCTTAGATTATTTTCTCCTTTTTAGCTGAAACCATCTCTTGCTGTGTCTTCAGTCTTCTCAATATTGTCCAGAGCTGGAAAACAAGGAGCCAAAAGAACAGTCTTTTGAGGTAAGGAAACTGGAACAGAACATAGTGCATTTAATAGTACATATGTAAAGTTTACTTAGACTGCAGATTAGAGATGTTTAGTTCACTTTGTGCAGGCAAACTCTAGAACTGGGACCACTGAGGCAGAAGACAGTCCTGTCTCGCCCTCTGAGCTGGATCTGAACCTGTACAGCTATACTTTTTGCAATTTTGCACCCAAATTAATAAGCTTTATCGCCGAGGCAGAGCTGCTTCTGGACCTGTTTAGCGTGGATCTGTGTAGAGACTCACTGGCCCAAGCTGGTGCTTGCTCAGGGTTCTTTGCGCTGGGCTCTCTTGTACAATGAAACACGTACAAGACATATGAGTGTGAGAAACTAGAAACCTAGCAATGAGGAGCTGCAACTGTGGATGGTGTGTTACTAGGGGAGCTAGCAAAGCTAGCAAACTGGGGAGAACTGCAGCTTCCACTTTCCCCGGAGACCAAATGTTTTTCAAACCCCTCTAAGGCCTGCAGAGAAATCGCGGCTGAATTGTAGCTCTTTTCCACTTTCCAGGCTTGTAAGAACTCAATATGGTGGGAGACAAATAAACCATTTCAGTATGGAAGTGGTTTTCCAAGCAAGAAAATATCCCAGCTATAGAGATGCTTCCATACAGCTCTGACCACTGCCTTGCCTCTCTCTTCGTGGTGGTCAGAGAACCTCGGATGGATGGAGATATTTATCTCCACCATGAGGAGGAGGTCCCATGGAGTAAAGATTTTCCACAGATTAATATTACAGTTGCCACTTCTAATCATGTAGCAGTTGGCTGTTACCTCTCCCTGTTCTGCCTAATGTGCTAGTAAAATCAGTCATGCTGCATATTTGCTATTGTACAGACATTACGATTAGAGGTTTCCTAATTTCTGGTCTTTTATATGGAATAATAATGAAAGTCTTTGAAAAATAAAAATAGGCAGACATATTTTTGAGACTATTTGCCTGACACTGAAAGGTAATATCTCTTAGTTGTGTAGTTTTTTTTTTCCAATTTCCACAACAACACTTACTGTAATTCATTTTAAAAAAAGAGTTTAGAAAGCAGTGGATATAATTAATGTATTGATCTAGTTTTCCATTATGTTGTTATCACGGGTGAAAAATGTGCTTTTGATGAAATTGTTGATTAAAGCTACAAAAAAATCCATTATATTTAGCTTACTTTTCTTTACCTAATGAAGCAGATGGATATAAAGTGAAGGAATGCCATATTGACCTTTAGCAGAAATATATATGGCATATAACTTGATACCTATAAGATAATTAATATTAATCTGACCTTTTTAGTTTCTGGGCTAGAGTTCTGTTACTAATAGCAGCTGTGTAGCGTGTTGTATGTTTTCACCAAGTAGGTCACACACTAGCTAAGAGGAGGAAAATGTGGATTAGCTGGGGCTGTGCTCAGCATCCTGTAGATGCAGGACAGGGAAGAGGAGCAATCCTGTCTTCCTTCCCAATCCTCTCCTACACCTTGGTAGGTCAGGAATGTGCATAGTCCTTCTATGGACAGTATGTTTTAAAGGAGGAACACTAGATTGCTGACCAGCACAAGAAAGTGCAGAAACAGTTAAAACAGAACATTGTGTGGTTTCAGTAAGACAGTCCCAGGCCTGTGTTTGTCACTTCCCCTGAGCAGGGACCATAAGCACACTTGGTTTGCCCAGCATGTAACATGATGATACAGCAATGCTATTTTATGTTATAAGATAGTGGGGGCTGGGTGAGTACGTGATTATGGCTTGCCTAATACGGAATTACCAAAGAATGGCTTTTGCTTTCAAAATTCAGATCAACCCTAGGTTAAATTAACTCTAAGCACAGACAAGTCCTAAAAAAAAATGAAGGGAACTCATTTTAAGGAATGTTCTAATTCATAAGTATTTTTCCTGACTATTAAGTCAGTGATTGGCCCTTGCTAAGGTTTAAAAAAAATCCTGGATGTTTGCTGCATTATTTAGCAGCAGCTGTCCTTCATATTGCCATAATGATGCAACTTGTGCCTCAGTTTCTCCTTGGTCATTTGTTTAACACTGGCATTTTGATCCCCAGTAGAAATTAGAATTTATGTTTTCAGGAAAACCAAAAAAGTCCAAAGCAAAATCCCATTCTCTTTGGTTTGAGTCAAGTGCACACATTTACAGCAGAGCTGGCATGCCTCTGTGTTTCCACCTCTTAGAGCTCATGAACTCTTAGTGGGCATTACTCGCCTTCAGTCGAAGGTGCCCTCTGAGAGCGAGATCACAAGGATGTGTGAAAAAATTCTTCATCCACATTGGACTTTTCTAGCTATTAGCTTAGGCAGTTTTGTTACTAGATATCTCCGCAGCAAATTGCTCTTCAAAGGTCAAAGTAAAGGGTGAACATACTGGCAAACCCTTATCCTCTGCTTGTTCAAAGAGTGTCCAGCTTTCCCAGTCATCCGCCTTTTTGCTCTGCTTTGTTTTCCCATGGCGTCACTCCCCTCCATGCTGTGAGTGCCAAATGGCTGACCCCAGACACTTCTGTAGATACAGTATGCTGCACAATAACACAAGAAGGCTTCACATTTCGAAACTAAATGTATTCTTTATGAGGGACACTGGTTAGTGCTAAGCTGTGACTGCAGCCGGCGCTCCAGCCATTCTCATTCAGACTGAATCCTTGGGTGCCTTCACTCGCACAACCCCTGCTCCTCCCTTCAAATTCTAGACAGGCTGTTATCAGCAGTTGTCTGCCTGCTATATAGACCAAATGGAAAGGCTCCCCTTTCTCAGGATCACCACCTATAACAAGTTTCTCAGCTTCAGATTTCTTCCCCGTTTCTTGCTTGACTGTACTTCAGTGAATTACCCTACACTCCTTTCCAGGGTCAATGACTTCTCCCTTAAAGTCCTATTAAATTCTTCCTTTCCTCCCGTTCCCTTCACTGTCTCATGGACACTTACATCATAGACTCTTTCCCAGTCCCAGTTTTTTGCTTATTATCATCTGCCTGCTTCCTACTTTGCCTGGCTTTCATCCTACTGCATTCTGATCCCCTCAGGATCAAGAACATAGTCCTTCTCTCAGTTCCGGGTCTATTTATATATACATATGTATACATATATATATATTCTCAAGACTAGATTTTTATGCAAACTGTGTATGTTCAATCCATAAATAAAATATTTTGAGAATATTTTTATATTTGTGTCTCTCTACAGTCAGCAGCATAACCACCTCTTCTTTTAAAGATGCATGCAACTCTTTTTTCTGGCTAATATAAATAATGTAAATAATTCATGTATTTAGTAACAATAAATATTCATATTTCATTTGAACCAGACAGTGGTCGTCTAGATTAAATTAAACTGCTTTGGATTCAACAGCTGGCAATCTCCCCATGCCAAATAAGGGATTTTAGTCATACTTTATTTAGAGTATATAGCTACCAGAAGTGGGAGGTGAGGAGGAAAGGAAATGGACTCTCTTACTCAAACATATAACACATCTGTCTATTGACTGTACTTTCTTCAGACTTTGCTACAAGCAAATGTATTTGTTTCTGGAACAGACTACACGGGCGCTGAAAGGAAGAATACATTTTGCATACTTTATGAGCATAGATAGCTATGTCAGAGTCTCTTACCATTTTTGGAGTTCAATTCTTAGTGAGTTGTATTTTTCTTGCCTGAGGAAGCTTGGTAATTTTGGGAGCCATTTGAACAAAACCACAACAAGCCAGTAAAAGAAGTCATGAAATTGAAATAGAAATCTCCTCCCCAAAGTAACCAATACCTTTTCCTTTTATTATTTATTTATTATTTTCCTTTTATTATTATTTCCTTTATTATTATTTTCCTTTTCCTTTTATTATTAAACTCTTAAGCTGCATTTTCATTTGTCCAAAAACTTCATCATTAATGAGAAACAGGAGCTTCATAAGCATGGAGCAGGAGTGAATTTTAACTGCAGGAGAGATTTAGGGATTCTGCTTTAAACATTTGGAGAAATGGTGGTTTCTTTCTTACCTGTTCCAACCAGTTGTGCAATTACAGGGCCAGAGTGGGAGGAAAAGTGTTCATGTTTTCTTTCTGTGCTTCCTTGGTGTTCGTCTGCTTTCCTAAATCTGTAAAACAGGCTACTGGGCAGGAGGGCTCAGAGCTGTCGTACATTTTCTTGCTCAGGAAATTGGAATGCACATGGCTCTAACTGCTCTGAGCACTCTAAATAAACCAGAAGAATTCAGAAGTCAAAAGCAAACCTTGCTTCCTGACCAGATGAGGTAGAATCACCAGGCTTAAACAAGTCTCAGGCAATGAGCTCTGCAGAAAAGAATAGAGAGATTTCTCCAAACAATTGCTCAAATGCTGCATATATCTTCATGAGGAAAAAGATGTGTTTTTTAAGCCAGTCCGAGCTAAACCATGCTAAAATCCTGCTGAAGATAAAGCAGTTGTATTTTAACATGTATTATCTAGTTGAGGTTAATAACGAGCTTATTCTTAGGAGTTCCTTAGCTAGATAACGTAAATTGAATCTATATGTACTATATTATGATACTGGTTCTTGGGTTAAAGATACAGTGCGTACCTTTCTGTTCAGACTGGGCCTGTAAAGTATTCAAATTTAAGTAATTCAAATTCAAATTTAAAGTAATTTTAAAGGCAGGTGGTTTAGGGATTCAAATTATTTTGTGAGATTTCCCTAATTTATGAAAGAGCTGGAGATGAAGATACTGCTTGGGGTCAGAATACAGGGGGAATGAAGTAGGGAGAGCTTTGAGCCAGTGGATTCCCTGAGAGGCTTCCCCAGTTTGCTGGGAACAGCCTTGTAGGTCACAGAGACATTAATAAATCCTTTGTGCTGTTATTTTTGCTTGCTTCTGTGTTCCTTCCAGTGTTCAGCAGGATTTAGGACAAGTAGGATGTGCCAGTAATAGGAGGCAAACACTGAGGTGGCCAATGGAAATATTCTTCTTCTTATGCGTGCTCACCATAAAACATTTGCAGGTGGGCCGTCTGGAATCACAGCCATGACTCTGCCTGGTGTTATTTCCTCATTTGTTGTTTTCTCCATCTGCTCATTTATTTTCCTGGTTATGGTCTTCTTCTCTCTGTCTCCATTTCCCCCTGCTCATTTGTATAAGTAGAAATATCCTTCCCTCCGGCAACTGTGTAA
This sequence comes from Tringa tobata, assembly GCA_033628505.1. NCBI lineage: Eukaryota > Metazoa > Chordata > Aves > Charadriiformes > Scolopacidae > Tringa > Tringa tobata. The sequence continues at coordinate 1,906,224 of JAHREE010000417.1, read as the reverse complement.
TATGCTTTCTCTTTTATGTATATATTTGGCTTGCAAATAGGTAGCTTAAAAAGCTGAGACAAGACGTAGAAGCCATCATCAAATTCCAGTAGATTCTTTGCATATTTAGACTATATTCCTGCAGATTTTCTCATCTTTTCCAGGGAAATGTTTTTGGCCATGGCATATCACAGTCTAAACACACAGTAGCAAAGCTTTATTCAGGACGGGTTAGGTAGGAGATGAGACTGAAGCAGAGAACACAATGCCCAGTAACTGCGGGCTCAGTTACCGCCTCGCTTGGGGATCAGCAGGGACAGGGAATGACTGGGTTTGCTGAAGGAAAAGAAGGTGCTTTGCAAAACGTATGGCTTCTGCCTCGGTGCTGGAAAAAAAAGTGGTTGCATTTGTTTGCGCTTGGTGCCAGCTGTGGGGTGCTTCTCCTCTGCTTGTGCTTGTGATTTGCCGAGGAGAATTGCAAAGAAACCGAGATCTAACCTACCGTTGTTTCCCGGTTTGTGAAGATTTTGGGTCTGACCTCTTAGGTGGCTTAAATCAGGAGCAAATGAATGGATTACAAAGGAGTACAGGGAGGGGGACAGCCTCTTCTCTGTCAGATGGTAGTGAGAGCTACCGTACTCTCTGCTAAATCTGCCCTTTCACAAAAGCATGTGAGTGTGATACTATAATCTGTTATTGTTATTTTCAGCTACCCATTCTGCCAGGAAGTGAAGTTTGATCTGCAGCACTGGGGAACTGCTGGAGGCTGGTAGATAAGGTGCAAGCATGGGGTGCTGGTGTTTCAGACTGAACTGTTTTCTCCCCTAAAACCTATGGGGTTTGACAATGATTTCAGGATTTCTCCCTCAGAAATGGATTCTCAGCTTTTCCATGGACCCCCTGTTTGACCTCTGGCCAACTCGGTCATCTTTCTACGCCACTCATCCGTCCCATCTGTTTGGACTTTAAGCTCTTGAGAGCAGCCGTCGTCTCCTAAAGTGTATTTATTTTGTACAGTACCTAGCACCACGGGGCTCCTGCCTCAGTTGGAACCACTGGGTGTGACTGTAATGTAAATACTGAGTAATAATAATAGCATATGTGGGGGTGTAGAAACAGGGAGAGAGAGAAAAATATTTTCCCCATTCTTGTCTGCTTTTTGTTGTTGTTCTATTTCCTATTCACAGAAAGCATACAATACTGATTAATGAAAAATTTCTGGCTCCAGTTCAGTATCTGGCTTCAGTACATTTGCTATTTGATATCTGAGATATGTACAACATGTTCACAGTGAATTCTCCAACTGAAAACAGTAGAGTTCAAACCAAGTCAATTAATTCACAGAGTGAATGGATTCAAGCCCAGATTCTCGTGCCTTGTGGAGGCCTCTTTGAGTCTCCTGCCAAAAGATATCTGTTTATAAATGCAGTAAACGTAACTATTTGATACTTATAGCTCTTACAGCCTTATGTGATTTTTTCCTTGTTATGGCTGATCTCTGATAATTGAGTTACATTTTGCAGACATTTCAGGCATTCTCTGTCTCTGTGCGCTTTCTTCCCCCCCTGGCGCTACAGCTCAGCCAGTGCTTTGGACGGTTTCACATTTCCTTTCTCTTTGTTGCCTTGGTTATTCCGCTGAAGTAAGGCATAACAAAACTGTATCCAAAATCCATATGTACTTCTAGCCAGGCTCCGTCTTGAACCTGCTTTGTGGCTCCCGCCTGTGAGAAACCTTACCATTTCTGCGGAAGGAGAGGAGAGATAAAACCTTACAATGAAAATGTCTGTTGCGTTCTGCATTGGTGATCTAAGAACATTAATAATAGATCTTTGTTGAGTAGTATCTCTCATCCCTAACATTCATGCATTTAATCAACTGATGTGTATAGTAGAGTAGGCATTTTTGAAAAACATTCATCGCTTATTTGAAGTATAGCAGGTAATGTTATAAAACCAAGTAGAAAAAACAATATGTGGGGAACATATTTGTCCATGTGAAAAATTAAGTTAGAACAATGGGGACTGGAAATTTGGGAAGGACATATGGGCTAGCATTTCTTTTCTAACAGGAAACATTCAGGATTTCTTTCTTCTATTCTTTAAATCTTGGTTTTGTTTATTTTTCATCTCCTTGTTGTGCCCTCTCCCTTCTTTCTCCCTCCAAGTGCAGGTGCCCCAGGGCTCTTTTAATTGTGCTGTCCTCTCTTCTTTTCATAGTTTTTGCCCATTTTTTTTAATCCAGCCGTTCAGCATATTCACCTACTCTCTTTACACCCACTATCCTTTGACCTGCTTCTGAACTGTTTCCAGTCATCCATCTCAGAGGGTGGACATGTTGTCCTGGCTATTTTGCTATAACTGAAATGCTTTATAGACAGAAGTTAACTCCTGATATATCCTTAATATTTTTCTCATCCAGTTTTTTTTTTTATGATCCTTGGCTGCATCACTTTTTCCTTGCTGCTCAGGTCTGCAGCCTGGGATGATCAGGTTTGATTAATTTCAGTCTTTGGCCCAGAAAACAAGGAATGAATTCCTTTCCATCTCATGGACTTCTCATCCGTTTGGTCCAAAGGAATGATACGAGTAAAGACTATTTTCCTTGCCCATTCCCCTGACAAATTCTTCTGATTACTCATCCTATTTTACCTTATCATTCCTACTATTTCCTTAATCCCTACTATTTTCCTTAATCTTTTGGATCCTTCTTTACCTTTGTCCCTACTATGTTCTTGTGTCTTTCACTGCAGTTCCCACTTACCCCTGCTCCACCGTGGCACCTGGGCGAGTTGCTCATGGACCAGTGTCTCATGCAAAGAGCTCTGGTTTTTTTTTTATTATTTCTCATCATGCATAGTACTCTGAGTGCGAACGTCTCTTCCTGGTTCTCCAGTATCACCTCCATGATAATAACAAAATAAAACCAGTCAGTGAAGGAGACCTGGAGAGGCAGGAAAGATTAATTCTATCCATATTTAAAAAGTACATTAAAAATGCATACACTGTTATATTATTCCCACCTCCCCAACAAGTTCTGTGTGCCATTTCCAGTCTGAAACACTTTTTTTCTGAAATTTTTATTCTGTCTTATTTCTTTCTACATATTTCTGCAGTGCCCAGCACAATGGAGTCCCATTCTGCTGTATTATCATAAACGCTGCTGAGAAGCAGCTGTAGCAGATGAGTACTCCCTAACACTATGTTGAAGTATTAGAATATTTTGTTTAGCTGCCTAAAGAGAGGTAACATGAAGCTGGTGCAATATCAAATGAATATATATTGTCCTCAATATTTTTAGACTAGGAATTAGAAGGCAGTTTGTAGCTGCCAAAAGCTCTGGAATGGCCTCACCAAAAGGATTGTGTTTCAAGAACAACTTAACGAATTAATGAAAGAGATTGTAAAACAGGATAATGGCAATCTTGAAACCACTGTTTCTGATTGTGAAGTTGAGGGTATTTCATTTGTTGATTCATTATCCGTAAGACCGTGGTAAAAAGAGATTTGATCAGTGAACACGAGTTGTGTTGTATTTGCGCGGTATTTAACTAATTCCATGCTTTAGGGCTTCTACTTTCCTCTAAAGCAACATAAACTGGCTAGATATGTGATGTAGCATGTAGTAGGCGTGATGTATCTAGAAGTCTAGTATCTAAACATGTTTTCCTGATTGTAATGGGAATTGCCCAGGTTGACTGGGGGAGTTTAGCTGCATACGCTTAGCTCAGGGGATCTGGAGTCAGTCCTGCTCCCTCCTGCTGCCACTCAACGGCAGACAGCTTTCCATTCCCTCACAGCAAAGACCCAAAACTTGCTCATGGTCTTCAGGAGGCATTTTTTGTCACGTGAAATGGGTGACCCGTGGTCCATTCTGGCTCCGGCGTCTGTGCTGGGTTTGCCCTCAGCTGCAAGGGGCTCGGCAGGATCGCCCCACACAGCCTCTCTTTCCCCTTGCTGTTCTCCAGCCATCGTACACCGGCAGTCGGGATGCGCCTGGCAGATGCCACTCAGTTAATGGGATCCCTGCAAAGGGTGCTGTAACCTTCGGCAGGCAGTAGCACTGCTGTCAGCGCTAGCACGCTGAGCTGTTAGTTGTGGTGCATTCTGATAAGGAAAGATAACTGAGGAAATAAATGTCAAAACTTAAATCATTTCACATTGTAAACTGTTGAACTGCTTTAATCCTACAATAGTTCTGCTTCTTTCAGTTTATTTAAGTTCAGTCACAGCTAGAAAATCAGTTCCTCGGTATTTTTGCAACCACAAGTAAACCTTGCCAGCAGTAAGAAAGAGGGGAAAAGGTGAAGGGTTGAAACAGTAAAGCCTAGAAAATAATGAAATGTCAGCATTACTGTGCTGGTAGCTGATCCCTCGCAAGCCAGGAGGGAAGAGGAAAACTGATCATGTTAAACAGCCAGGAATAGCAAATGTAAGAAATCTGTTTGGACCCTGGGACAGTACTCCATCGCAAGCCATTGCAGGAATGTGCGGGAAGGCGTTTGTTAGAAATTCAGAGAAGTCAAGAACAATCCTTTCTTCCATTTCTCTCCTTAGAAAATTTATTAAGGTTATCATTCTAAATCTGCCTTTCCCTGTCTTGAGGAATTCTCCTGAATTTCATCCTAAGACAAAACCTTATGTTTAAATTAATTTTATTTATATTATATAAATTATTTAACTAATTTAAAAGAGGCATCCAGCAGATTCTTCACTGGACTTACCTTGCATATATATAGGTGGAATTTCATTCCAACACTGCTCATGTGTAGTAGAAAGCGCTTGCATAGCAAGCTATGATTTCGCTCCTCCTGCTTAGGAAAGCATTGGTGTCACATGGTCGGGGCATCCCATCACATACCAGGGACACTGTCTAATTGAAAACACGTGAAACCAAATAACTGGTCATCAACCTCTAACTGAAATGGATTTTCAAAGAAGTTTTCAACAATTTTAAATAAACAAAGTATGTTGATAGACAAATTCTGAGCAGGAGGGAAAAAGTCTAGATTCATCCATTTTAAGCTGTGAATTAATCACAACTTCAGAAATGGCTTCTGTCATGCTACAGGTTTGATGTCTCCCTCCCCAAATTTTCCCCATACCTTCCCTTCCTTTCATCCTGATGATTAGAGCTTCCCTTGGGATGTCTGCTCCAAGACATGCATATCCAAACAACCTCCTTGACTCTAGTTTCTCACAAATTCTTTCTCCCCTTCAGCCTAGAGTTCTAAAATGCTATTGCTTTAAAATGCCTCCATAAAACATCTCTGTCCAGCTGTCTCCTAGACAATTCACCCTCTTCCATGTCTTGCTCATGTCTTTCCAGCCCTTTACTCAATGTATCCTTTGTCCATCATATTATTAAAAAAATTCCATCTCTTCTCATTACATATTAGTGGCTTCTGTCATGTTTATAGTCAGGTAATTTAAATTTTTCTCATCTTTTCTCTGCTCTCTTCAGTGTTTTTAGGTAGATGATGGTTCATAAAAGTATGTGGTAATGTAAAAAAGAAAAAGTGAAATGAAACCATCAAATAACGCTAAGAGTGAGGCTGAGACCTATTCGCAGATGTTCAATAAAGTCAAAAAGAAGCTGATTTGAGGGGATAAATTATTCATAGCTAATTATTTGCTCTTCTTTAATGCTAAATATCCTACATTTCAGCCTCCTGCAGGCAACTCAAGCAGTGATTCCTGAGTTTTTTAACAGCAACAACCACACAGAGTTTTTGAAGTGTTTTTGGTCCCTCCGGGTTGACAGGTGCTACATAAAAAGCAGACAGGATATTGTTATTAAGACTCTTGAGAGTCTGAAGCATAAAGTCCTGTAGAATGAGCTGAGATTGTATCTTCAAAACATGCATATTACAGCTTCAGCGCACTCATAGGCTCCGGGCTGTTCTTTCGGCAGAGGCTGGAGCAAAGAGCAGTGTGTTGGTGGCTCTGCCCCAGGGACTTGGTGACTCTAGCTCAGGGCTGAATTGGAGTTCATCATCTGCATCTACGGTGCCCTGAGGAGAGAAGAGGAGAACGTATCATTTGCCTGCATTGAACCAAGAGTTCCTCCTTCTCCTATGCATGTGCTGACTGCTGTTTGCCCAAAATGCAGCGGGTCGACCCAGATTTCTGGTCTTTCTCCTTCCTTCCCACCCACCTTAGAGTAGGTAAAGATTGGGCACAAAGCTCCATTTTCTCATATCAAATGCAAGATGCAGCTTGCCTGGTTAGACCTGCAAGATTTTTCTCCAAACTCATAGTTCAAGTCTCAAACTGACCGTAGTCCTTTTGGCTATGGATACTCTGCTCAAGGGCCTGTTTTATTCAAGGAAGTTGCTACCTCCTTGTTATTCTGTAATTCAGATTATTCAAAGCCTGGCATACAGTTGTCCATCACTGAACTAAGCCATATGTATGCAATACACACTATCAATCCATGATATTTGTAAATCCAAAGTAAAGATTATAGTGGAAAAAGACTTGCTTCCCTTTCTTTCCTTTCTTTTTTCCTTTTTTTAAAATTTTTATTCCACCAAACTGGAGATGCTTGTGTTATTTAAATGAACTCAGACAGCCCAAGTCAGTCCTTTGACAACCTAAGCCCTTCGGTAGTCGGTTCTGACTGGCACACAGCCACTCACTTCTGCACTTGCCTATAATGAAATCCATTCAAACATATCAGCTCCCTGAGAATGATGTGCCTCAATCTAAGATTACCATGAAGGAACCTACAAAACAGGCAGCTACAAAGCGAGGACTATTTATATGCATCATTTTATTTGCATTGTAAAAGGCTTTTTCCAACACACAATGGGATCCAAGTTGTCTGAGATGTTTCGGGCTGGCTACTAGAGTGTACTGTATATTTTGTGTATGTATTTATATGTGTGTATATATGTATATACTGTTAGAAAGATATTAGCTCAGCAACTTCAAAGTCATATCAGGCTATGATAGGAAGTCAGTGTGCTTATACAGAGTACTATGTTAAAGGGCTTGTTTTTTGGAAATAAAAGCTTAATTTCATTATCATAATGATGATAACATACAGCTTTGAATGATATTAGTTCCTGTTTACATTACTCATGGTGTTGGTCTAAGCTGCATTTGCCATCTAGACATAATTACTATTTTATTATTATTTTTTTCACAGTTAAGTGGAGCATTTTAGCACAGCTGAATTGCTGCAAGCCTTGGTGGAACAAATCTATTAGTGGTATGGCTTGAAACAATACACAAAAGAGCCCTGTGTGTGGTCTGCTCTACATGCTTTTCACTTCCTTATGTTAAACAATAAATCTCTGAGTCAGCTAGAACTCTGAGACTAACATCCAACGAGAGCCGCATTTTATCTTTTATTCATTGGCAGGAACATAGCTGTAGGAGGTATTCAAATCACACTTTTATTTAAACAAACACAGCTGGATCACAGCCTCTTAATATAGCAATTCTCTAATGAAAAATAACAACATAGTATTTATCTCTTTTCTTTTGTGCAGCTCTCAATTTGCTAAAATTAGGCAGACTTCAATCCCATACAAAATTGGCATGTTTTCATGACCAGAGCTCATAGCAACTAACTGCAAAATTATAATGGGAATGTAATTATAGTAGGGCATGTGAAATACACATCCTTTTGCTGCTGTAAGCTATATGGGGTTATACAATTATGCTGTAATAACATCATTTATCTTAAAGAAGTCAGACAGCTGATTTCATTTATTTAACTTGAGTTCTTTAGTTATGTGCTGTGTCAGGTTAACATTAATGTATGGCACAAAGTACTATGGTGCGAGAAGTGAGGGCTTCCCCAAGATGCATTCTTCCCTCGTTTGCACAAGTTTGTTTTCTTCTTTATCCCTGTGAGTATTTGGAGATAAACAAACCGAGTTCCTAGCTCTCTGGGAGCCTTGTAAAACATGTATTTCTATCTTTGGGGCTGCACTGCTTGTTTCTTTCTGTGGTTGTGATTTGGGGCCAACAATTTGTAATTAACTGCAGAAGGATGTAACTAAATCAAACAGCGGAGTCACCTGGCCGCACGCTGTGTGAGAGTTTGAAAATAATCACCTTGCCATTTATGTGGTGTAATAATTAATATTGGCGAAATTCCTGCACTCATCCTAGGCAAAACAATCTCATTGAAATCAACAAGACTTTTGTAATTCAGTCCAAACTTGTAGCTCCTCAGTATTAAGCAGGGTACCCAGAATACTGAGAATACTCTGAGAGATGCAGTATGGCCAGCAGGTCAAGGGAGGTTATACTCCACCTCTGCTCTGCCCTGGTGAGCCCCATCTGGAGTACTGTGTCCAGCTCTGGGATGCCCAGTTCAAGAAGGACAGGGAACTGCTGGAGAGGGTAGAGAAAAGGGCTATGAAGATGATGAGGGGACTAGAACATCTCTCTTATGAGGAAAGGCTGAGGGACTTGGGTCTTTTTAGTCTGCAGAAGCGAAGACTGAGGGGGGATATGATCAATGCCTATAAATACTTAAAGGGTGGGTGTCAGGAGGATGGGGCCAGTCTTTTTTCAGTGGTGCCCAGGGACAGGACAAGGGGAAATGGGCACAAACTTGAACATAAGAAGTTTCATCTCAACATGAAGAGAAACTTCTTTACTTGGGGGTGGCAGGGCACTGGAACAGGCTGCCCAGAGAGGTGGTGGAGTCTCCGTCTCTGGAGATATTCAAAACCTGCCCGGACACGATCCTGTAAATTTGCTCTGGGTGGACCTGCTTTGGCATGGGGGATGGACTAAATGATCTTTAGAGGTCCCTTCCAACCCCTTATCATTCTGTGATTCTGTGATCTAGTGATCATTTTTTAGGTTATTGCAGCCAGTTATAGTACACCGGGCATAGTGGCTTGGAAAGAGTTGCTTTACAGAAACCGGACAGGGTCGTGTGACACTACAAAGATACTAATAAATAGTCAGGGATATTTCAAGGTGCTGCATTCCCGGTCAGATATCCTGGGAAGTTGTGTGACTCTCAGCACAGAGAGGACGTATGGGACTGGGAGACTGTCATCTGAGAAAACCTTCTTCTTTGGGAGGGAGACTTCGGTCAGATATCAGGTATCATTGCTAGGTATTTGTGTTTAATTATAATAAATAACTATAGCAATTATAATTGCTGTTCAATAGAACATTGCAGGGACAAGCCATAATGAAGTTCACATCTCTGGAAGTATTTTATCAAGCACTGGGACATGTATTCCTTTCAAGGCCTGTTCCGTAGCTTGGGATCATACCACCATCCTAACACCATGTTTCCATTTGCTTCTTCCTAATCAAACATTTTCAATAGACAGACACACAGTGAAAACTTTTTATTTCAGTGTGAACTCTCCATGTTCTTAGTGTATTAAAAATGTCTTTTGTGGCCTGAGAAAATATGCTATTATTGGTGAAGGTAGCAGGTTTGGCTTCCTTCAGCAGCCATCGGTTCACCATACACATGTACCTCCTGATGTAGACTGGACTAAATAAACTCTCTATTCGTTTCAGAAGGCTGGTGTTTAGCACACTTTTGATAATGGATTTTGAAAAGAGTTCAGCCTATTTAAAACAACAGCCATATGGTTTTCAATACTGGAGGGCTGGCCAGAATGTAAATGGATATGACACACATTGTCAATAAAAAGTCATTTTACCACTAAATACACATCTGCAATTTTAAGGACAGTTTTGGGTTCAAGTTGACATTTGTTCAAATGTATCGGGCATGGATATCTCATGTGGGGCTGAATTCTGACATTGTTATTTTGGATTACAGGCTCCATTTACTAGTAAAAATATCAACTTTTATTTATCAAATTTTTATCATATATTTATATATCTTGGTTTTTTTGAACAATATAATTTGTATTTCTACCTAACTTACTGTGTTCCCTTCTCTCTCTTTTTTTTTTTTAGGCTTTCTTCTTCTGCCACTGTAGATGTATCTAATATATATCTGCTGCACTATGCTAGCCTCCAGAAGTTATTGGTCAATTTTCATTAAGTCCTATGAGTGTGAATGAGGACTGGAATGCAAAAAAAAATCCCCCCAAATTACTGGTTGCAGGAATTGCAGCAATTGCCAAACTGCAGACTCAGAAAAGAGAATTTTACTAACTGGGACCTTTGCTTTTAGCTTTTTGCCATGAAATACACAATGCGCTCAAAGTGCAGTCAATGTTTCTACGATCTAACTTCCCTTGAATAAGTGTGGCTTTACAATATGCACTTTTCTTCTCTGTTTTGGAAACAGTTTGTTGGAGCTGAGGTTATTCATCGTGGTGTTACTGAGAGCCAAAAATTTCTCTGTAAATGGATCCTTAAGAAAGGCTTGTTTCCAACGGTGCAGTTGCAGCTGGCTACTATATGCCCATTGAACACATCTCTGGACCTTGGAAGCTAAATACAAGTGAAGAGTTACTTAGAGAAATATAATGAAGAATTTTTGAAACCTCTTCTCAGGTAAGACAGAATTTGATCATACAACAGGCTATAAATTACAATATGGGGCCTCAAGATTGTATGAAGTAGAAAGAATAGAAAGATCCTGAAAGATGAGGGGATGTCAGGAAATTTCAATGATACAATTTCAATACAATGACATAATTTCAATTTCAATTTCAATGCAGACTCTCAAACAGCGAGCTATCACCTCACATTACACAAGAAGCTGTGGAGAAAGGCTAAATATTTTCCCTTTATCGCAGAGAGCAGTTCTTGAAAGGAGAGAGGACTTTCCTCTTCAGTCAATGTGTGATTCTGTTTTTCAAACAAAATGGGGTTCTATTGTTTTTAGTGTTTAATTTTCTTTTTTGTTCCCCATCTCTAATTTCTCATGTCTGTCTGACATGGTATGTACCTTCTATTGGCATCTTTCTGGCATCACATGTCACTAACATGTAGCTATCCCAGTTATAATTGGGATTACAAATCCTGGAAAATTCAGCCAGGAGCCACTTCAGTGGAGTGAAACCTTGAGAACAAACTGGGCTTATGAACACAGCCTACGTTCCTGGAGATGTTTGGGAAGGTGTGGAATAGAAGAGTAGTCAGTGAGCAAATACTCCCAGAAATGCATTTGGCAGGCACTACTACTCTTCCAGGGACTGTCCACCCCCAACTCAAAGTGAAAAACAAATAAATTAACCTTGGCGTTGTCCTTGAGGAACGAAGCTCAGTCAAAATGATTTCTTTCTATGGATGCCTTGCAGATCATTGTAATGACAAGTAACTTGTCTGGGCACTGTGACAATTTGTGGATTTTGTCTATGGATGTGAAGTTTCACTGAACATGGCACTCACGAATGCAGATAAATTCTTTTTGGATCTAATTCCACTATAGTCCACTCCACTATTAGAGATGGGTGTCAAACGTTAAGGCTAAAGAACTCAGCTGCTCCAGATGTTTACTCAAAACCATTTGAATAAACTAAGCTGAGGTGGAGCAGCCTCAGGAGAACGAGTTCTCCCACAAGATGTTTGATACTTCCTGTTTTTGATTTTACAAAAAAATCAATATTTCTAAATACAGTTTTGGCTTTTGTGCTTCTATTCCTGGTTAAAATCAGGAAATGTGGCTTTACACTGGGGAGGTAAATGAAATCAAGGGAAGGACGTCAAGCCACATCTTCATACTTCACAAGCGTCCTGGTTCAGGTTCTTGGAGAAGTAAGCGGTTCTCCCATTCCCAATAAGCAGAGCTTAAAAAAAAAAATGCAGCACGACCAGTTCACAGGTTTGGCAGCATAAGCCAGAGTGACATAACTGAAAGAATATTCATTCCCCCAAATGAAGTGTGGTTATGGAGCTATAAAGTCAGCATGACTCTGTGTAGTGACAGTATGTTAGTGGTTCTTTCATTATACTGTGTAAGGCATTAAATCAAACAGGACTTCAAACAAAAATGTAAACAAAATAAACAGGGAACCAGTGGTGGCTTCTAAGCATCAGCTTTCTGCAGTGCTATATTTTCAGTGATCACCAGGAATGCCAGCACTGGAGCCTGCTGATGTCATTTCACCTTTCAGATGCAAAGCTCTGGATATCCCTACGAGAGTGACGATTTGGTATGTGCATATGAGAGATGATGTGCACAGAGTTTGCACTAAATGCAGTGACTGGAAAAAGCAAAACTTTGGCCATTTAGGAGCCTGCCCAAATGTGCATTCCATGTATCCTTTCTTGTAGGGAGCTCTAGCCTGTCCATTCAGTTTTATGGTGAAATTTGGAAAGGGTGTCTTGCATGTTTTCCTTAATGACATGATTCGGGAAGACCTTTTGTTTGCTCTTATGGATGAACAGAGTTCATCTGCCAGTACATCATCTGCAAACACAGCCTCACTCTGTCTGTGTTCCAGTTTGTCCAAATTCCATGTGGCTGTGTCGACATAGCACCAAGCCCAACTTAATATATTTAGTCACTGGCAGGGCTTTCCCATTCAGACTTGGCTTGATGTAAACCACAAGGCTTTGACCACCTTGGAAAGTGGACAGATTGAGCTCGTGTCTGTTCACAGTATGTTGTACAAGTCCCTGCAACCATTGGAGTACCGGGGCCACTTCCACTTCGAACACCCTTTTCGTATTCTTGCTTATTTTCTTAACGCATGGTGTTCAGCTGTCTCCCCTCCTCCTTCCTTTCAGCAGCATCAGCACAAGGCTAATTTTGATATAAAGCCTGGGGCAACTTGTCAAAAAGTTTAAAATCAGATTTTTGATGTATTATATCATCATGCAGAAGACATCAAATACATTTTATCAGATGCTTTTGCTGAATTGTTAAACTATTAGCTGTGTTTTCCTTCCAAAACTGTGTGGAATGGACTGCTTGTGTTAAGGACTCTCATGAGGACCTACAACAACATGGTACTTTTCTTGGTGGCTTACACTTCTATTGAATGGTGGTACCTAAGGCAGAGAATAGTATGATGGTAGGCAAAGTTTTGAACATGGAGTGCTAAGCAAGTGTCCCCTTAGAAGTAGCCACAGAGGTGCTTTAAAGTGTAGATTAAGTGGTCAGCCCTTTCACGTGGTTGCAGGATGCCTGAGCTGGTTGCTCCCGAGAAGAGGTAGAAGGTTTTTTCTAGCCTCTATTAATAATTTGTGTTCCACCTTTCACTGTCAAAAACCAGCAGTTAGAGTACCTTGTCCTGTTTGCATCCCTTTTCCCACCTGGCCTTGTGCCTAAGCCCACATTAGGAAGAGGGCTGGAGTAGAAAGGATCTGAATTCAGTGAAGTGGTAAATATGTAGGTTATGTATCCCTGATTAGTTGCAGCCACAGTACAAGTAAGGAAACTAGGTAAATACTGATTTAAAAAAAATACCTTAAATCACTTAAATCTCATTTTTGAAGATTTCTGTCTATAACCTTATTCATTTTTCACAAGCAGCAAAATTCTATAAATCCCCAAGTAGGGTGGAGAGCTTTTTATTTTAATAAACCTTCTTGAATTGGTTTCTTCTGTGGGTCATTAGGCCAGGAGTGTGTGCAAAGCAAGGAGAGAAAAAGACAGCAAAGCCAGCCACGGATCAGCCAGACGAGCATCACACACATACTGCTGAGTTCTCTCCCACACCACCAGTACACAGGAGGCTTTGCCTGCAGACACATGTTGTGTCCTACCTTAGAGATCCAAACAGATTGGAGCTCCATGGACTTCCCTTTGAATGAAAAATATAAAGAAAAAGTGGGGAAGGCAGTTCCTTCCTTCCTTCCTTCCTTCCTTCCTTCCTTCCTTCCTTCCTTCGCATTTATTCTAGGCCTTATTTAGCAAATTAAAAATCAAATAAACTGTGAAGACAAAATACTTGTTTTGTTTTCCAAAGACTGCTAATCTTTAAATTTTACCTTGGATAAAGGAAAACATTTGTTCAGGATATTGTCTTTTCACCGAGCCACTTCACTGCCTCATTTACTGACAAGAATTAAGATTAAGAATATATATTGTTTCTACTTCCCAGTTAGATGTGCTGAAGCACATAGCTATGGAAAAGGAGCTGAGGGTTCGATCCCAGAAGGCACTTCATTAACAAAAATGACATATAACCCCCTACACACACTTGGCAGCAGCCTGAAAAGGGTTAATGAAGGACCTATTTGCCTCCCCCATCTGTGAAAAAGTGCCAATCAAAAAACAGCTGCTATAAAAGGCTGCAGCCCAGCAGGAATAGGAGTAGTAGGTGGAGAGGTGTTGGAGAAGCAAGCTGTGGGAGGTTAGCCTGCCAAGGAGGGTTGGTGGTCCTTTGCTTGTTCAATCCTGGCTTGGAAGCTAGAGGAGAAGGTGGGTGTTGGCTCCTTGGTTTCCAGGGAGCCTGGTTGGCTCCCACTGGTTTCCAGTGGGAAGGGGACTGAACTTTCAGATTTAGGAGCCATGCATGTTTGGCCCCAAGTCTGGATGGGGATCTTCCAGGTTTTGGGGAGTGGTTCTGCTGTTAGTCACTATCATGGCAAGATGTGGGAAGCTTAATGGGCTTGAAAGAGCTTTCTCAAGTATCTTCCTGTCCTCAGTGAGAAGAAAATGAACCCGAAGGTGCTGAGTACTGTACCCCCTCCCCACCTCAAAAGACAAGTTTAATTAAAAAAAATAAAATAAATCTAATGGGATACTCATATCACTCTATTCTTTTGTCACAGAACTCTTAGTTGCTTCTCAATAATCTTATTCTCACTACTATATTTGTGTATAGCAATAACATGCTCATGCTATTGCTTGTTATGACTGTGCTGCCAATGACTTATTTAGGAAAAAGAGGTGGTCACTGGCTTGGGTTTCAAGCTCGGTAACTTTCCCCTTTTCTCCACCCCCAGGTGTGCCAGAGACAAAATATAAAGGAGCTAGAACTTGCTGGGTGCTGCTGGAGAGGAGGCAGGAGAGTGGTGTAAGTATGATCTTATGCTTCCTGTAAGGCTTTCCTCTGTGAGGTTCCTTATTTACTTCAGCCTTTACAGTCTGTCTAGGGGGGACTGTACCCCTGCGGGTGTTGTAAGTACAGGTATAATCCTGGGATCTCATTAAATTTAAAAAGCAGGTCTAGGGGAAAAAAGGTCATTTAAATTAATATTAGCACAAAAGTGTGCACAGGAGCTGGGAATGGAAAGGCTTAAGGGAGCTGGAAAACGCCTTCAGCAAAATAAGATGTGATAGAAACGATGTGTCAGCTATCAAAGACATTGACTATGAGCTGAAAATGGCAGTAGGAATACATTAATAAAACTTGAAAACAACAGCTTAAGGTGTTTGGTAGCTTGTTTCCTTCATATCTGTTGAAGAGATGGAAATATGATATAGGAGAGAATAGGGAATATTCCCCACTCTAGTTCATGTCATTCTCCAACAAATCTGGTGTGGACTTTGTCAGTGATCTGTTTCTCAAGTGCTTAATTTTGTACTCATTAGCTTCACCTGTAAAATAGAAAGTGCAAGAAAGAGCACGAGCCAAATGGCAGATCCCTAGATACGTTCATCAGTAAACTTTGCTTGTGTAATTACAATTAAGCTTCCTGCATATAACAGCAGTGGGCTGGATATTGTAACTCTCTGCTGTCTCAGTAAAAACCAGATAGCTCTCCTGCTCCTGTGAAGTACAAACCTGTTGAGATTGGAAAGGGGAAAGAGCTCCCTAATGCTCCTTGCTATTGTGGAAAAACCTTTTTCTACTGGTAGTTCTGCTATACTTGAGATAGTACTAGTAGAAATGTTGGCATCAGTATAGATTCTTTAATTTCCTCTGTCCTGTGTTATTTTGTTGGCACTTGGGTATTGTGAGGTGAGTCTGCTGCCTTGTGTGAGGTCCTTGTCTGTGGCAACCATCCCCATGATGGGCTGGCACTTGGTGGTCTCCAAGGTCTGTGCTCAGGATCTTGGAATGTCTGCAACCTGCAATTGTTAGTGTGCAACTCTGGGAAGAGAAACTTGCTGGAGGTTGTGATCCTGGAGGAAATGGGCCATCTTGGGCAAAGCAAGGATTTATTTTTGAAGAAGAGTGACTCCATCCAATAACTTGAAATTGGAATTTTTGATCTTTAGTAAAGCCATGTTTTTCTCTGGTGTTTGTGAAGAGATGGGTTAAGAGTTTGCTAATGAAGACACAGTGGCAACCTTTGTTGTAGGAACATCTGCTTCTGGTATGTGGAGTCATCTCTGCTGTACTGAATTTCCCCTGGGCTGTGTTACATGCGAAGGCTTTCCTTGGCTCCTGTCTTCCCAGTCACCTAAGGACACTTTAGTACTTCTCACAGGTCTGCAATATACCATCTTATTGAATACGGAGTATTAATGGCAAAGACCATAAGCTTAGGTTTTTGTGAAGGCTGCACGATGCTTGAACAGTGACGGCAGCCGACAAACTGCTTTGTCTGAACTCCTGCTTCCTTTCTCACCCTGTCATTCTGCCAGGTCAGGGGCTCCAACCACCCCATTGCCTCTTCTCTTTTCAGTATTCCATGCATCCTCTCCCCATATTTGTTCATAACTCTGCTTAACAACTTGCTCTGATTTCCCTGCAGCCTGCCTTGCTTCTCTTTCTTTTCAAGAGAGAATAGACAGTGTGATGATGAGCAGGGATTTAGGACCAGGAGTGGCCTTGGGATGCAGGATCTCTGCCACGCTCCCCCCAGGTGCAGTCCTCATGTTCTGCTTGGCCCTGTGCTGGCCGTTCAGCTGTCTGTAGAAGAGGCAGCTTCCCCAGCTGAAGAGTTTGCCTGCTGTAAAATAAGCCAGTCTGGATTTCCAAAGCGACTCTTCATCTCTTTCTTCTGTTCCATAACGTATGGAATGATAGTTCACTAAATCTAGTTAGTCTCATTGAAGAAAGCTAATGTCTGCACTATGCACAGCTTAAAAGTGAACCTTGTGTGTCATGTTTAACATTGATGTTTCTTTGTAGAGCTTGATAGGCTACTCAGACAATGTACTATCTGCACACTATCTCCAGATCTATGTTAAAGAAATCAGGAGCCTTGTGCATCCCATAGCACAAGACTAGAGCTGTTGATACATGTACTTGCCAGAGTACATTGGTCCATGGGGTGTTGGTGACTTTCCTGTTGGGATACCAGGATGCTAATTCATACCATTTGGCTCTGTAAGGTTTAAGATCTTAGGTTGTGCCCTGTTTATAATACCTTTACAGCACTACCTGTGTGTGTGGGTTATTTTCTTGCAGTCAGAAGACCCGGAAATTTTTTAAGTGGAAGCTAAGTATGACTCTGTAAGCAGGGTATAAACATGTGATAGAAATAGTGCCTGTGACTTAACGAATGCTGAGTTACTCCATCTGGGACCACAATGGTGTTGGCTTCCCATGAATGAGAGTTCTGAGGGTTATTGCTAGCTGCTGCCCCAGCAATTCTAAGAAGCTGCTCTAGAAAGGAGCTTCTTTATTCTGTTTGTCATGTCTGCACCTCCATCTTTTCAGCTGCTTGAGGAAATATTCTTGGACAAGGCATGCTTGACAGGTGGGGGGAAAAAAAAACAAGCAAAGCAAAATGCTGGCTTCTTCCAAAGACGGAAGTGTTACCATGTTGGCTGGGGCTCGAATGTTGCCATGTTAGCCATATAGAAAAATGGCGTGGAAAGGAAAGCTTGAGTGTAGTCAGGAGTTCTCACAGTCCTGTTTTTGTGTTATTTGTGTTTGCGACAGTATCAGCTTTTTCCACATAAATACCCGGAAGGCAAAATTTCATTTTTTTTTCTGCAAAAGCTCCAATAAACAATCGCTTGGTGCCTGCTCTGCAAACTGACCCTCTTCCTGAGATAGAAATGTGAGGGCTTTGCTTGTTGTCAATGAGCCTGTCATGGTTTTCAACATGTTACTTTGCAAGAAATTCATTTCCAGTGATCAGCTTATAAACCTGCCATAAGGAAGTGTGTTTTCACACTAGTCTAGTGTACTTCTTGTTTTCAAACTCTCAGGGACGTAGAAATACACCAGATTTTTGGCAGCACATGGTTTAAAAATCAGCACCAACGTATCTATTGAACATCTCAAATGGGTAAAGGAAAGGGCAGGTTTCATCAGGGGTCAGTAAACACTGAACATCTGCCTTGCCAATCTTTTCTTTTACTGCAGTTTTGTACAGTCCCAAAAATCCTTCAGACATATGTTGAACAGAGTTTCAAAGCACCCAAGCCTCCTGCTTCTGCTGATATTTTGGCCAGTGCTTAACCCTATGTAGTTCAGTCAGGAATTTTTTCTGACTGCAACTGATTCAGATTGGGTGAATTTGGCTAGTGTTTTGAGTTGAAAAGTTGAGGTTCCTGATTTCCAGCAGGTTAGATGTGGTACTGGCAGAAGCTCTCTAAGCCTCTTGTGCAGTTACCCAGGAAAAACAGATGAGTGAAGTATTAACTGATGTTCTTCAGCCCTCATTGTCAGATCTTGGCATGTGACACTTAGCGTTAATGTGCTTATTATAGTATGTTCCTGCCCAGTGCAATCTGCCCCAATTGGCCATAATAGATAGTTCCACAATGGTCTTCAGCCAAATAAGTCTTTGACCTAATAATGCATCTTACACTCTGCCTTGAAGCTCAGCGATGCCGTGCTGCGTAGGAAACAGTGCTCTCTGAAGGTCAAGCTGAGCTAGTCTGCCAGCAAGGAATAGCCATCTGGTGACCCCTCGCTTAGAGCATCAGCCTTCGTTCCATAAACGTGCAGCCAGTGGGTTGCCAGCAGATGTATTTAGTTCTGAGCCCAGGCGTTGCGATGGTGCAGAGGGAGAGAAGTGATCCATAATGAAGCTCCGCTCCAGCCTGCGTGAGGCTTTATGGAGAGGATGACACCCAGCAGCAAACAGCAGGTCAGCTCACAGATCATGAGGAGTCACTTTCTCATGCTGCTCCATGCTGTCAAAGCATCGACAAATGGAATCTAGTGAGCAATATTTAGGGAGAATCACAATCAAAACCAACTGCAACCACCCAACCTATGTATGCTTTGTTTTTAGTCCATAAAACCCAGAATGCTGCCATTCCATGGCCCAAGCTTGTAGGAGGAAAATGAAAGGGGCCAAATGCTGTATTGGAGCAATTAATTAAGACTTAAGCAAGGTCCCGAGAATGTGTTGGTTTTTTTTTTTTTTTTTTTTTTTTGGTAGTGTGGAGGTGTATATGTCATTCTGTTCAATCCTTGCTTAATTTGCCTGAAATATTAAGTAGTGCAAATAGTGATGCTGATCTTGGGCAGAGGTGGCCACTAAGGATGAAGGAGAAATTCCTTGTTCTGTTTAACTTCATTAAATCTTCTGTGACTTAAAGTCTTAGTTTGACCGTGTCTGAATTGAAAGATGGCTCTCTGGCTTAACAGAAATGAAAAAAGAAAGCAACACAAAAAAATTAAAAATCCCTTTGTCCATTTGTAATTAGCGTCTGGGTCAGGTGAAAGAGAGTGTGCTGATGCACTGCCTTTCATCCTATACTCAGTAATTTGTCAAAATAATGTAGAAATATAACTACACTGTGTTGATGGTGTTTCTCACCTATTCTGCATGTTTTTAGGGAGCTGCATGTTGTAGTAAGGCCACAGATTTATCTGTATGCTGCTCCATATGATCTATATGTTGCTCCAAATACTACTGGAAAAAAGCATTTCTAATCCATGTCTTTGAAATAGAAAGAGAATTAGAAATGCTATAGTTGTAGTCAAGGAGGATGGCTGGTCAGATGTTGTTGGGAGGAAGGGAGGGGAGTACCAGGTAGCTGAATTTTTGGGTTGTTTTTCCCTAGAAAATATAATTGTCGGAACTGAAAAATTCCTGAAAGCAAGTTGATTTTAGTGAAATTTCACTCATTTGTATAGTCTTTCACAAAGAAAGAAAGAATATTCTGTTCAGTGTCAAAATATTCCACTTGGACACTTTAATTTAAGCATTTTATTTATCAAAGGGCTTCTAAATTCATTACTCACACAAGGAACCTTAAATCAAAATGCAAATGGAACAATCTTGTGGAATATTCTGATTTATTTTTGAAAGTATTTTATTGGAGAACACGTTTATGGACTTAGATTTCATTCTGAGTAAATTAAACAATTAATGAAATTGGTCACAAGGCATAATATCTCCTTTTGTGGCTCTGCTGGTCATAAACTGTCGGTCAGAATTTCTCCTAAAGATGGAACAGGTCTTGTAATAATTTCAGTCTGGTAAAAAAGATTATAGTTTTTCACATTGCTTGAGAAGTATTTGCTTACATTTTACTTCTACTATGATACAGATGTCCGGCTTTGATAAAGAAGCCTTCTGACGCGTAGTGACTTATCTCCACACCAGTCACAGGGGTAAATATGTAATAACAAACAATGTCTAGAAGATTTTTGCTTCTGCTTGCTTGCTAACAGAATTTTATCATGAACTGGATGAGAATCCTGCACCCTGTGAGCAGGGAATCACTGAATTTATTCAGCTAACGAGTCAGTAAAAAATGCAGAGACATTGACCTACTTATAACCTAGGGTCTGCTAATCTTATTGTGACCAGAATCTAAAATAGCATTTCTTCCTCCTGTGTTCAGGTCCCAAGTAGTTCTCCTCCTCAAAAGTAGCTAGTTATGTCTGAGACAACCGAAAATTTTCAGTATTGTATGAAAGCGAGCGTTAGGCACTCAAACTGAGTCCAAGCTCCATGAATCTTCTTAAGGCTTACTACTACATGAAGATGGATTCAGGGCTTGAGTAAGAGCAAAAAAGATGGAAAAATGTAGATGATTTTTTTTTTTTCTTTCATACCAATCCCTCATTTTGAATAAAGGACTCTCCTTAGCCACACACAAGTACAGGTTTATTTCAGGTGCCATTGTGCAGCAGTGATACACAAAGCCATCGAAGGTCCCAAGTTCCCATCCTCTGGTACTGGTTACCCCAGAGATGTTACGTATTTTGATTAATCCTGCTTCTCCTGGGCAATGAACAGGGGTGTGGGAGCCTATTTCTACATGCATGTGAATGAAGTAGCTTTTCCTCCTTCGTTATTTGCAATGCAGAGACAAGACCAGAGGCAGAGAGGCCAGTTAACACAACGTTTTCAGTAGGTCTGTAGTACAGCTTTTACCACAACCAAGATCCAGCTGAACTTCATATCAGTAGAAAGCCAGACTGACTGACTTCGGAACAGCCACCTACTGCTGGGGACATTGTGTGTTACCATCCACAGCTCCTGATTTGCAGGACATGAGCCGAGCATCCTTATGTTGTGCTCTTGTTGGATGATTGTACAAGGATGTAATGATGTTGAGCCAAATGACCCTTTCACAGTGGTTTTGCTCCATATTTCATTATTGTTATTTCATTACTGATTGCAAGGAATCAGACTGTACTTACGGGGTCAGAGGTTTAAGTATCCACTGTATAATTCTTGTAGTACTGTAGTGAGGCAGGCTTGTATTAATACCACCTCATCTTGGAAGCCTTCAAAGCCTGTCAGTATTTCTGATAGTGTTTGGCACTTAGATATGACAGTGAATGGTAATTTGCAAGTGCCTCAAATGGACAGAAAATAGTTTTCATTATTTTTAAGTCGATTTGGAGTCGTGTCAAGCACCCTGTAAGAGCTCAGATATTACTCGGGCTGTGGCGTTCCCTAACAGGTGGCCGTGAGTTGTACAGCATGTCCCATCCCTAGTGTAGGTCTTGAGGTTGAGTTCAGTTCCTGGGCTCAGCACTGATCTTCTGGGTGACCTTGGGCGGAGGAAGCAGCTTGTTTATTGCCTTTTGCAAAACGCTTGGAGAGCTACAGATGGAAAAGCTATATAGAGGGAAGGCATGACTGCTGTGTTGATGGGTGTTGGGGAAACATGGGTTACAAAAAAACAAGTGGGTGTAAAAAATAAAAAAAAAGAGAGGAGTGTGAAAGTGGTGGAGAAGGTAGGAAGGGATAGTTGCTCTTCTCTGATGCTGTGGGACCTGGGTACCAACATACTCATGCCCTTGGCACCAGGACTTCTGACAAATCAGCCATTCTAGTCTCCCCTTGGCTTTTGCTGCTTCTCTCTGCAGACCAAATGATGCACTTTCCCTTTGAAGAAGCTGTAATTACAGAAGAGCCCGGCAGCACTTTCCTCTGGTGGTAATGGATATATCAGCATTTCCACAAAGTCCCTTGTTGAGGGATTTACAGCTCTGCCATTAATATTAGCCACACAGTGGGTGTATAAGCTGCTTGCCCAAAAGTATTAAAAAATAGTCTAAAACGGCGTAGCAAATTCTGGTAGGCCTTGTCTAGAAGCCAACTTTCACTGGCTTGATAAAGAGTGATTTTAACCTAGTTTGGTTAGAGTATTGCTTATTTGTATGTACTTGTTTATATCTGGCTTGAGGGTGACTCACTAAAATCAGAATATGTTGAACTAAACTAGAAGCCAAGCAGAAATTCTGTAAGGATTCTTGTTTCATGCATAGCATCCCCTGTGCTGAACAGATCTGCTATCTATGGGTTAAATAGAACCTACAGATATGGATTCTAATACATAGAAATTGTACAAATTGAGGGGCAGTACACAGAACCAGCAAGTATTTAATCAAACTAGTTTTGAACATCACTGCAGCTAAAATGCTACAGGTTGTTGTCACAGCGTAAAACTAAAGACAGAAGAAATATTGAGACACCAGCTATATCATTACTATCATGGTGTTAAAATTGAGAGGAAATATCAGAACCTCTTGGGTCAGTTTAATACAGAACAGCACAAATATCCTTTTATCCTCTCCCATCTACTTTATTACATTGGGTAGGCATAAGAAAGTATTTGTCTTCTATTTCTGTGAGTTAAAAATTACATGCATGCTTACTGAAATAAACAAAAACTTTGAATGTCAGAGGTAAAGCTGAAGGCTTTTTCCGATGAATGATCTTCCGTATCGGGAATTCATGGTTCAGAAGGCACTTTCCTCTAATGGAGTCTGAGACCATGTTAATGTGTATGGCTTTTCCCATTCTGAGAAAATATTCTGGGAGGAGAAAGGAGGAGGAGGAGGATGACACTTCTCTAGTGTGGAGATTTCCCCACAAGTGAGGGATATGAAGCAATACAGAAGGCCTCATGGTGTTGTCAAAGCAAGACTCCTTAAAAATCAAGTTGGATCCTTGGATGTCCATAGGATGGTAGACTGAGTCAGGGCACTTGGGCACTTTACCAGTTTCATTTTTGCTTTACATGCTTTCAATCTCTTTGCCTGGTTATCGCTTTGGAGTGAAAGTCCTTCTGCATGAGGACTGTCTCTTCTCTGCTCCTGTAGTGCACAGTGCAATGAGTTCCACTGGAACACTCTGCTTGCTGCTAATATTAATATTTATTACTACTGTTAATGCCATCCCTTAAAAAATTGATTAGAATATGGAGAACATCATTCCAAGAGAGCCTAACAGAACCTCTTGATCAGCTCTTAATCAACATCTAATCCGATTTATTTCCCCCCCCCTTTTTTTTCTGTTTCTGAAGATGATCAAAGTTAAGAATTTAAGAAAACAGTTGGGTATCTAGGAATCTTTTTTGAGGGATGTGCATTTATATTGAAAACTGTAGAGCATGAATGCACATTTAACAATTTTTTTAGCCTATAAAGGTGGTTTTTTTTTTCTTCTGAATATAAAAATTTTTCTTAGTTTAGGAGCAAAAATATTTAAGTGTTATGTTAGGATGGTGAAGAGTTACCCAAGATTGCACTGTCTAACCTTAAGAATTCTTGTGTGTCCATGAGCTATAGCTGTAGCCTTTCTCCTCCCAGAAAGGTCCTCTTGGTGACAAGCAATAATGCTAATGTACAGCTGGAGGAGTGTTCTCCTGGTTTTCTCTTTAATACAGCAGAAACATTGCAATAAAAACAGAATCTGTGGAAGTGGCTTGATGCTACAGCTCCAGAATTTCATAGCACCACTGCTCACACTACTGTTACAATAAATACTGGCAAGTTTCAAACTGCTGTAAAATATAATAGTGCTAACATGTACATAGAATTCAGTACTTCCCAAATGAGTATACTGAATAGTGTAACTAAATAGCAGAAATAATTGCATGTGTGCCCCCAAAGGAGATCTGAAGGCCTAGAGACGAGAAACTTTATCACAAAGGTCACAGAGAAAAAAGCTAGGGGATGTGTTGAACCCTTCTGACAATGCTGCATCCATCTGACTACATCAGTCTCCAGAGGAAGATGTCAATTGGGTCAAGAGGAAGGAGCCAGTGCATAGAAAGCTTCCAAGAAGAGAAAGTTCTATGAATTTTATGTGGGTCTTGTGCTCTGAGTGTGGAAGCCCTTTCCATGCCCATGAAAACAATTCTGGCGCTTCAGCTTCATCTTGTCAAGAAAAGTGGTGGAGGTCCCCATGGAGTTTTGTTCCTGTAAGACTAGGACTGGGGGTACTTCTTGGTTGACTTCACACAACTTAATATACAGGAGGATGTTCCTGAAAATTCAGTCAGTCTAACATTTTAGTTATAATTGAATAATATTGCAGACTTGTTAGACACTCAACCCATTCCCTATTTAATACTTTCAGAATTAATAACTGATTCAGCCTGGGACATGATGAATGTCCATGTCAGAGACTAATCATATCTGGCTTTTGTTCCAGCATATTCCAGAGACAAAACATTCTTTTATGACTGTCCTAGTCTATGCATTTTTAAAAACACAGAATAAAAAGTCTTGGCAGGAATCCAGTCACTAGAATGATATTCATTCCAGGAATATTTTTAAGGCCACTGCTTGCTGTTCATGCTCCTGGTATTCTTCAGTTGCTTGTTCTTCTCTTTACAATTAAGACATCCTTTTTTTCATTGAAAAATTAAATGTGGTTTCAGCTTACCTTAGTAAGAAGTCCTAAATTCTAATGATGAAAAGGTATTTATTTACCTGTATTTAGCCATCACAGTCCTGTAAACTTCACAAAGCAAGTTCAAAGGAGGCTGTCAAGTCAGAGTATAATTATTTATTTCAATCTTCATCCCTTATGAGATACTCAGATGAGCTACTACTACTTGTATTTCTATCGAGAAAAACATTATCATGCGTAGAGCTCCAGAAATGGCAAAGAATCTAATTTTTCTAGTATTACCCAACCCTGAGTAACTGATCATTCACCTTCCTTGCCTGTCCTTGGAGACGTAACACCAAGCTATTAGAGCAACTGTGGTTCAAGGTACCCTGAAATGTCTCAGAAATAACTTCAAAGGTAGTACATGCACTCAAGCTAGACAGACCCAGTATTCACGACTTGGAGAATCTGGCCTACAGCAAAAGAGGAGTCCAAAAGAGTCCATCTACTTTGAAGATATTAGGATTTACAAAAATAAACCCATGCAGTTACTTTCAGTTGTAAAATTAATGACATTTGAATAAAAATGTTTGGTAAAAAAAGTTTGTTCTTCACAAAATGTGCGCTCCTTGAAGTTGTTTCAATTATTGATTGCTGGATTATGGTGTTTGCAATAACTCAGAAATCTTGAAATGTTTTAAAGTAGCCTTTTCATTTTCATACAGAGATTGCAGAAGCACTTGTTCAGCAGGATGTGAAGATGAACTCTGCATCCAAATTTATAAATAACTGACTACGCTTTTAGTTTTTCCATCATAAGTTTCTTCAGTTGCTGCCCTTCTACAGGAGAAGGTATTTTGACTGTTGGTTTTATAAAGACAAAAATACCATAGAGACCATCAGTGTTTGGAATGTCTTTCTATCAGGAAGAAACCTTAATATTAAGGCTATCATATTCAAACTGGCAGGGATCAAATACTTGTACCCATTCTGACTTAGAATATTACTTTGTTAAAGGAACAATTCCAAGGTGACAGCTTGTAAACTTGTGGGCTATTTTCAGGCAGAAAGGGTCAATATAATCATCTAGCCTTACTTTGTGGGTCATAGAAATGTAGCTATTCCTTTTGGATTCAAGCCTAAAGATCAAGTCTGTCTGACATTTCAGTGCTCTTATTGTCTTCAAGTGATTTTTCTTCTCATAAAAAATAATAGCTTTTTACTTCAGGAGTACTGCATCATTTTACAATTTTACAATCCAGTCCAAAGAAGATTCTGATTTTGTAATTGATGCAGCTGAATGGGGAAAGAATAGAAAATACAGTGAGTAATTCTCATCTCTGAGCAGCTTATCTAGGAAAGGGATAGATTTTCTCATCACTTGTAGGATTTAAGTCAAGATTTGATATCATTTTAGTTCTGTAAGAAGGCATAAGTGCAGAAAGTGGGCTAACATAGGGAAATTCTGTGGCACGGGTTATGGAGCAGGATCTGACTAAATGCACAAATGATCCCTCCTGGCCTTCATAGTGCTGAATTACTTCATGCATGTTAACCATGGTTTACAGTAAATGTGTGCAGTGGGAATTACCAACATAGTAAAGTGGGCTCTAACATCTTGCTGTATTTCTTTTTATTTTTCCACATGTGAACAGAATGTCAAAAGAACCACATAACAAGACAACACGTTACAAATAATATTACCTATGCTATTCTAAGACAACTTTCCCTGTGTCTCTAATTGTGAGTGGGGGGGGAAGTGAGTATTGCTGTAATGGCTGGTACATTTGTAATATTAAGGGTTAAGGCATGTGATTGGTAAGAGAGGGGAGTTGGTACTGGTGCACTTCTGTGCAAAAGTGATGGGTTCCCCTTCCAACTCCCGCCTATTGCTAGCTGGCTGGCTAAAACAAATAACACTGCATGCTAAATATAAGTGGCTAGATCCTACTGTGGATCCATCTGCAAACATACCACGTGCCAGTTGCTCTAGGTAGGGTATCTTGGCATGGACATCTGTTTACAGGGAAAGCCTTTTTTTTTTTCTTCTTTTTTTTTTTGCTGCCCTAATTGTTTCCATGTATTTCAGACTTGGGTTTCTCCCATTTCATGGACATGAGAGCAATTAGCCAAGAACTTACAAGCTCAGCAGAGTTAAGGGAATAGTTTATAAACAAATCAGGGTTGCTCACAAGGCATGTTTTCTCAGATCCGGTGAAATGGTAAATACAGCCATCTCTCAATTAGTCTGACCAGTGAGGGGGAGATGGGATAACCTGGATAAAGAAAACACAGATACTATGAAACATATGTAAATAAGTCAATAAGGTTGTATGATAAAAGCATAAAAAGGAAAAGGTTTATGATGCTTTTGGCTTAGATTCATGGGTGCTAATGAGCTCCTGAGCTGGTTAGTCTACACTGTGTGCTGCGATATACCTTAGCCCAAGCCTACCACGTATGGTATAAATATTTCCCTGGTTCCACAGCCCTAAGAAATCCCATTTCTTGGTGGGGTCTCTGTGTTCGTACACAGGGCTGTGAGCAAGAGCAATGCTGCTCCCAAGTCAGGTCTGGCTTGGCTGGTGTCTGCACTGAGATCAACAGGGCTTCTGGTTATAGGGTCAGTGAGGCTGCAACCCCCTCTATGGCTGTAACATAGCTCATCTGCTGCACCCCACGGGTGGTAGAGCTCAATACGTGCAAGGCTTTCCTGGGATCTACTTTATGAGTAGATATTCTCCTATCTGCTCTCTCTGTGTTGTTGTTGCTTTCTCATGCTGCTTTTATTAAATAGCTTCTGTCTGCTGTTCCAATATAATCTACTTGCCAATACTTAAACTGACGTTTTCATACACTTCTCTAAACATACTGCGTCAAAATTCAGCCTGATTTACACTGATGGGCTTTTCTAAGCTCTGAGAAAACCACAGTGGAAAGAGTCTCACAAAAAGTGAACTTATAAAGCATAACATAACCGTACATTCTCTACCATGTGGTATCTTAAAAACTGCTGATCCATGGTCATGTGTGCTAGTAAATTCAAGTATAGTAGTATACGAAGTTTAAAACTATAGTCTGTGTGTATATAAAAAAAAAAACAGATTGAGAATATCCTTTAAGAAGTTGCTGTTGTATAGATATAACTACTCTGTAGCACTTGCTTTCAGAATTAGTATTTATTAGCACATCATATTTGGAATATGTAAATATTAACTATTCCTGAACACTTAAATATCCACTACAGGTTCAAATTCTGCATTGCTATATATTTTATTACTTCAGTGCAGCTTGTATTCCCAGCAGTCTAAAACTACACAAGGCTGAAGCAGTTAAGTATGCTTAATTTTTTTAGAATGGATCCTCAAAAGTTAAAGCCTTCTATTTTGAATAAGCAATAATATCTCACGGTCTTTCTTCAAAACCCAAGGGCTTATCTTCGAGAAGACTTTCTCTTTCTGCTGATGTTCCTTCTAATGGATACCAGTTGGCCAAGTGATATTGAGAGTAATGGTAAAGGCATATGTGTGGGTGTTACACACAGTTGTAAAGTGATCAGGACCTTCATGGTTCCCAGGATGCTGTGAATGGGAGACTATCTCTAAGTCTAGTTACACCACAGGTCTCCAATCCAGAATCCTCATCCTGAGCAGCAGCAACGTTTACGCAGGTGACTCTACTGAAGGGCTCCCAAGGTGTGCATCTTGTGAGAAAGGGTTGGAGAATGAGGCCTTGAATATGCAATAGGCAAATGTCCAAGTCTACCTGCTCTCTTGGTAAAAAGTTAAGTTTTCTACACTGATGCCAAAAGTTTTAGGAATCAAGCCCTTGTCTGTTTTGTCACTGTCAAACCTGGGGGGGACAATGCTGATACACATCTTCTTGGCAAATGTCTAAGGAGTTGTTTTTTTAAGAAGAGCCAGGTATATGTATACTAGTTGTCTCCTTAGCACAGAGCCTCTCCAGCACTCTAACCCTATACTTTAGTCACTACTGACAGGTAGAGGGCAAATTTGCATAATGAACTGTTTAAATATTCAGTTTTATCAAGGCTTCAAGGCACTATTTGTCCTCCGCATCTTCAATAGCTAGTGACCCTATCTAAATCAACATCATTTGTCAAATCAAATTAGGCTTGTTGTTAATTTCAGACAGTGATGTTCATCTTTTTGATGCTTTCAAACAACTCTGAGGTAAATCCCTGTGACATAATGCTGCTTAGATATGCTAAATGAGTCACTTGTTCAATGCTGCAATTGTCAGAAAAATATGAAACTTAGCTCTAAGGTAAATATTGTTGGGTCACTTGAAATGTATGCAAATTTGACATTTCTCTGCTGATTAGCATATCTACACATCAAAGTTTTCTATATATCACATCAGATATTTTTGATTCAGGAGAGTTAAGGTCAGTGGCACTTGGCATACTCTTTACTTTGCATCAGACAAGATGAGAAATGAAAATCTTCTTAGGGAAACTTTCCAGCTCAAACCTTACTTTACTGAAGCAAGAACATTGCAGAGGGCCAAGGAAAAATAGCAGAGATTCCTGTTTTTCAGTATAAATCTAATAAGGAAACATAAACAGATTGTTCACTTAACTAATGAATTCCAAAAAAAAAAGCAAAAGATCAGGTATTTGGGTGCAGAGAGAGTAAAAAGCTTCTCTTAATCCCTGTGACAAATTTGCCTATGCAAAGTATACATCTGCATATGTATATGTTTGTTTGCTTTTGAAATGAGACCTTTTTTTTTTAATGAAAAAAATAGGAGGTATGTCCTGGTCTTTTAAAAGTTGTATGTTAGTTTGTCGCTGAAATGTGCCAGTTTTGCACAAATCTACCTGCATGTGATGGAGTGCTGCAGTTCATAAGTTCGTTAACTCAGTGATTGCTTCCATAGATGCTAATGTAACTGGTCACAAGAGTTAATTGTTCACACATTTTGCGCATCAGGCCGTTAGAGATCATCAATAAATTATCAGTGGATTTGGGTCTCCAAAAGTCTCTCTGAAAATCCATTCTGTTCAATGACAGACGGGTCTTGGTTTGGATGGTTCTCATCATCACAGGAAGGATAATTTATGTAGTGCCTTTGAAGTCCTGATACCTGAACAGATCTGTGTCAATGAGGATAAGGAGGTGCACAGCGAGGAGAGAGTAGGCACTAAATGTCCTGAAGAGCATCTTACTGGAGAAAAAACTCAGTGTACAAGTACAGGGACTTTCTGTTCTGGTGCAGTGAAGTAACTCAGTTGTATAGAAATGTGTTTTGTTTTTTTTCCTTTCAAAAAGAGTGAAAGTATCTCAACTGCAGCATCCAGTGCATGCCAGCAAAATTTTGTTTTAAAAATAAAACAAAGATTTTTTCAAATTATTGGAGCAGAAAGATGTGTCAGACACCACTAACATATGTTTATTTTTCTTTTTCTCTCCTATAACTGAAACACAGCCAAACCCTGCTTCTTTCTCCTTTACCTTGTGTGAGTTTGTGTGCGTATGTATATACAGATATAAATTTTATACTTACTCTGCATGGAGATTTTACATGCTACACTCTGGAAATGAGTGAATGGACTTATTAGACTCCAGAAAATAAGACATAGAAATGCTGGTTGATCCATTATTACTGCAGGGCATATAGCACCACTCAACCACATTAGTAGTTGATGGTTGATGATAAATCAATAATAGCTTTTATCTTCTAAGTAAAAGATATTTTATTCTCTTCCGCCTTTCCCGTGATGGGTGATATAAAACCAGGAACTGCACTCACATTCTTAAGGCAAGATTTTAAAACTATTTTGGTGTAAGATTCACATTTGCAAGCTGCCCATGCTTCCCATATTGGCAATGATTTTGACAAATGTAAAAAAGTCACTAATATTTTGACACTTTCACTGCCCAACTATGATACCAGCTGGCTGTGAATTCAGTTATTCATTGTTCTGCTGTATTTTAAAGACTGGTCCAGAGCCAATGTACTGGACTGGCTCCATTCATTCATTTTCAAGATTGAAGTTTCAGCTAACTGTAGTGGCCATTTTTCAAATAGATCTGGAAACCTCTTCCAATTTAACAGGATTGTACTGAACAGAAAAAGTCAAGTGTGCATGTAGATTTAAAGCTCTTCTCTTCAAGGGACAGAATATATGCGTTTCAGCATGAATCAACTTAGTCTTTACAGGATTTCTGACTGCTCTCATATTATTATTTTTTTTTAAAACATAACCAGTATTTTCTTCACAGTAAAGCAAGCAAAAAATAAAAAATCTGATGGATTTAAAATAAAATTGAACTGAGGGATAACTCTTCTGAATTCTTAAAATGAGAAATCACTACACTGGACTCATGCTGCCTGAGATTTATAGCAACTCAATCATTACTTTTAAAGAAACTAAAAAGGCACTTACACATTTTTGTGTCCAGACAGGCAAATATAACTTTAAAATGGACAGAGATGGAGCTCTCAGAAGTCCTTAGTGCACTTGCAGTGCAGACCAGAAGTACAGGACCCTTCGTAAGTCCAATCTTTTCCCATCTGAGCATCCTGGAGAACAGATACACATCTAAGTAAGCAGGTCCTTTTCAAGTGCCCTTCTTTAACAAATATAATAAAAATGTGCTTACTTAGTAAGTCTTCTTTATTGTGCCTGCTAACGTTTTACACTGTTTTCCAAAGCCAGTAACAATATTCATCCCTCTGGCTTGTAACTCACTGATTAAAAAACAGATTGCCAGCAGTCATCTGCTATTGTCTGGCTTCTTAAATTCTGTTTCTGGTTTAATTTACTTGATTGTTCCATGCACTATTCATGAGTTCTATAATATTCCAAACTTTAATTTCAACAGATTAATTCTTACTAATTATTCAACATATGAACCTGCACATGAGAATTGTACTGTATGCACCATCCTGAGGCATAGAATGCAATGTCGAATCGTTTTCTGATTTCAAGTGGAAAACAAACTAATTATGTGGAAATATGATAATATATTGTGCTGCAGGGACCAGCCCTTTGTCTGTTTAGAAATGTTTACTTATGATCGGCTCCCTGTGTTATTTCTTCCAGGAGGAGCTGCCCTTTCTTAATGCATAAACATTATTGACTGGTCCATGATTCTTTACTTCAAGAAAGCTGATTTACATAATTTTATATTACTTCCGTCTGGTGGAAACAAACAAGACATCCCAGGAAAGTAATAATTGAGCTAGCTGTAGCAATCTTCTGGAAAGATAAGACACGGAAGTCCTTGGAAATGAAGGATCACTTATTTCTCTTTTATTTCTCCTACTCTTTTTTTTTTTTTTTTAAGCTGTCACACAGCTTTACCTCTGCGCTGTTTGATTTGATGCGTATCAGAATCCAGCACTTCAGCACAGCATGGGGTGCAAATCAACCATCAAAAAACTGAAGTAGAACATGCTTTCTCCAGTTTTATGTCAAGGTACCCCAGTTGAAGATAATTGTGTAACATTAGTACTGTGAAATATCGGGATACCGGATCCTTCGTTGTTTGGGAGAAGCGCAGTGAAGTCCTGCTGTGGTTGGTGGTGGAGCTGTCAGCGATCTATGGTGTCTCAGCCTTATGAGGCTAGAAACTGTGGTGAAGCAGCAAACCCTTGCTGTAACGCCGCTCAGCTGAAAAATAAATGATTTTGTTAAATACAGGAGGGGAAATAAGACACCCCCCCCGCCACAGTAATACATTTTTGCTTCCCATGCCATGTGAAATGCGGTATGTGTTACAAACTGAAAGGTTGAAATACGTTTTCATAAATTAATCACCAGAGAAAACTATAAAAATAGAGGAATTGAGTTTCTCAGGGGATGCTGATCAGTTGTGGCATTATGTAGCAAGCCAAGGCTCTATGAAAACAAATACCAGCAACAATGAAGGAAGGTAAAATCTGGTCCTTAGAGCTACGTTTTAATAGATGGTGGTGCAACGCAGTTTAGCATATATCATAATACTCTCATTCTCCCTAGAAAGTCATCTTTTAAATAACGAGGAGGGTATTTGGTTTTCTATTCTTCCATCTCCCCCAATAGTTTGTAGTTTATGAACTTT
The DNA here is from genome assembly GCA_033628505.1 of Tringa tobata. NCBI lineage: Eukaryota > Metazoa > Chordata > Aves > Charadriiformes > Scolopacidae > Tringa > Tringa tobata. The sequence continues at coordinate 1,873,421 of JAHREE010000417.1, read as the reverse complement.
ACAGTATCTAACACATTCCAGTATTTATCCCATTTACTTTTTGCTTTATGATGGCAAAACAGTTTGCAAATCATCTGCTTTATGTTTCATCTGTATTTTTGCTATTACTTTTACTGTGTCTTGCCTAAAGACCCTCGGGGTGATCAGAGGGACACATAACTAATGCAAACAACATCACTGTCCTAAAGGTTCCCATTCTAGGTTCCAACTTCTGAATCCAAAAAGAAGCCTAGCATTCATTTAGCAATTTTCATATAGTAACTCTACTAGAGGTTTGTGATTATGTTATCCCTATCTTAAAGTGTAGAAACCAAGTCAATGCTGTGACCAGAAGTTGTTTCAGTCCCCTCTGAAAGAATGTCTTAGTGTCTGACTGAATATTAAGTTAAAAGTCCCCTTATGCTCTGCGTCTCCCTGTCCCAACCCTGCTGCTCATTACTGGTTGAGAGGAGGGATGGAAAACAGAACCAATCTTAGGATGAATCCCTTCATTTGTTCCAGCCACTGATTTTTCCAAAGAATTTTTCCTGCCAGAAAGAGAGATTGAGAAATCTATTTTTCACAGTGAAAAGGTTCCTGGAGAGAGCAGGACAGCTCAGGAAGCATATGAAAATTCAAAGAGGCAGCACAGAGGGGAATTTGTAATATTAATTTTAGATATTGCATTCAGGCTTGATGTGAATCTGAAAAGTACTGTCTTAAAAGACTCTAGTATGAATTTGCTAGTATCAGTTAAAGATGGTTTTGTTCACATTTAATGGAGTGATCAGGGAATGAGGAGGATGATGAGGGTTATTTTTCTCATTTGGGCTCAGACTTGAAGAGTAACTTGCTCCTTTTCTTAGAAATAAGGACCGTGGAAAACTTCCTTGGGAAATGACTGTAGACCATCTCTTAATGGTATTTAAATAATTGAAATGTAAATATTGTAACCCAGCAGACTGTGTTTTCTCTCTGTCGCAGCAGCGCTTAGCGTGTTGGAAAGGCAATGCAAGGAAATGGGGAAGAAAGGAGGACGTTTCTGCAATCCCAGGGCACACTACAGGTTCTACTACAGCCTCCAGCTGTACCACTGGCTCTAGGCTGTGATCTCGTCTGATCTCCAGCTCAGCTGGGTCAGCTCTCTTGGCTGAGAGATGTTCCTTGGAAATAAACCGGAGATGTTCCAGATAAGAGAGATGACTGATGGTAGTTGGCTGGGGCTGGATCAGACCCACTCTGGCCAGGCAAGAGAGCTTTCTGCCACCTCTAGCTCTACACCTGCAACCAAGCCAGCAGTGCTTGCTGGCAGTCCGTGGAGTTGATGATGCTAACCCTGCAGCACCGTGAACCGCCCCTTAGAAGTGCTGTTGCTCCACTTTACAGGTTGGGAGTGGTGTGATGAAGTATCTTGGTCAGGACAAGGTAAGAACATTTCTAGCAGTGCAAGAACATGAAACCATATCTTCCTACTGCTCTGAAAAGGGCAGTCTTTCGATCTATGTGTTGTGAGTCCCTCCAATTCAGCTTTCATAAATCCTGGGCATCTTTTTGCAAGAAGGCAAGATTTTCAATTTATTTTTTTTTTTCAGCACTATGACTGTATGTGAGTATAAAATGAAAAAGGGAGGGTTTTCTCACACTTGCCTGGAGAGCTGGGAGCGCTCTGGGCTGGAGGATACGGTCGCCTGGGCAGTGTTAGTGTAGGAGGTGCAGGACTTGCTAGAGCTGGGGGGAATATTGCGAAAGCTGAGGTCTGTGCCTAACCCAGGGTACCATCATCCCCTTAGTGGAGTTTAAGCCCCAAGGTGAGGGCAACTGGTAGAGCAGTGCCTCTCGCCCACTGGAGTGCATTGCAAGATCCCACCGAGGTCTCTGCGAATAAGGGGGTGTGGGATGCTAATGCATTTTGCCTTGATCTACCCAGGCTCATGATGTGTGTGCCATCAGTTAAAGTCTGTGCAGGCACAGAGCAACTTAATTCCTGGCATTTCTGAGCACAGGGCCGAGTTGATTAAGTTTTGATGCATTCTGTGGGGGGTTGTCAAAAGCATCAGTAAAGCTTGCTTTCTGCTGCTCTGACCTACCTTGAGCCTCACATGTTCCCTGTTTCAGACACAAGTGTTTTGGCTGGGATTTGTGAGGGTGTTATGGGGTTTTGCTCAAAGAAGCAGTGGGGCAAGAGGGATCCTTGTTTCTAGATAAAGGAGGCTTTTCAATCCTTCACAGAATAATAAGGGGTTGGAAGGGACCTCTGGAGATCATCTAGTCCAACCCCCTGCCAAAGCAAGTTCACCCAGAGCAGGTTGCAAAGGAACGTGTCCAGGCAGGTTTTGAATGTCTCCAGAGACGGAGACTCCACCACCTCTCTGGGCAGCCTCTTCCAGTTCTCTGCCACTCTCAGAGTAAAGAAATTCCTGCTCATATTTAGATGGAACTTCCTGTGTTCAAGTTTGTGCCCATTTCCTCTTGTCCTGTAACTGGGCACCACTGAAAAAGACTGCCCCCCCTCTAGTTGCATCCAGACTCCCCCTTTTTTTCCCCTTCCTTCCTTGATATTTTCTACAAAGGACAGGCTCCCGCTCCACTGTGATTTGTCATTACTTATCCATAGAAACCCCAAGGAAGCTGAAAACCGGCATGTCCTCAGCCAGGTAATCTGAACTGGGCCATCTCTTGCACCCATGTTGTTGTTGGTGCACCCACCAGCTCCTGCAGGCTGGGTCCACACCCTTTGTACAGAGTTTATGGACATCACTTACCCTTGCTGCTCTATCAGAAATTGCCATAAATAAGGTGCTGAACATGCTCCGATTTCCCATATACATTTTTTTGCAGTGTCTCTGCAGTGGGTTAGCTGGTGCCACCAGTACTGGATTTCACTGGGAAGAGGCTTGCAATGGTTACTAACTTAAATGGTGTACACTGAGAGACTTTTGTTGTGGGAGCGAGTGATCCAAAGCCTGTTGAAATAAATGCAAAGAATAGCCTTGTCTCCAGTGGGCTTGGGATCAGGCCCAGATTCATGATCATACTATACTGTCTTTTTTTCATAATTTTGTGAGAATGGCTTTTTCCCTAGATTCATGATCATACTATCCTGTCTTTTTTCATAATTTTTTGAGAATGGCTTTTTCTTTTGTGCAACAAACCATAGCTAAGGGGAGTGGGGAAGAAAGGAAGGCAAGGAGAACCGCAGAAACTGTGCTAAAGGAATTTAAAATGAAAAATGCATTAAAAATTTAGTATGTGAGCAAAACCAGACTACTTTGCTCTGGAAGGGTGAAAGGGAGGAAAAATTATTATTTTAATATGTACCAGGCAAGGACAAGCACAAATCTGACCACGTCTGAGAACAGCAGAGAGCCACAGCCTTGGCTGACATTGAAAAGTTCTGGCAAATATCTCTGTTTAAAAGAAAGGGTGAGAGAAGGAAAGAGCCAGATCTGGCACATAAGCCCCTAGATGTTTGTGCGAAGCTTTACCACACTTAGCTTTTGAGACTTATTGCCTGATTTGAACGCATATGTTTGATAATAGGAAATGACATATTTATATTTGCTCCTTACATTACTCAGGAGTCTTTTAAAGAGTTCAGGGAATTAGTACAAAGGGTTCTGTGAGCTTCTGTGTCGCTCTTGCCAAGGCAACCTGGTAATTAAGGGTTGCACTCTGTAAGTAATGTAAATCTAAGAGCACTGGGAGCTTGTGTGACTGGCAGGTAACTCCAAGATCTTTGGTGGGGAAAGACAATTTTCTCAACGTGGGCAGAGCAAGTTTGGGTTGGCTCCATCTGCAGGGACTCTTGGCCATGCAAAGACTCCCAGTGAGACCTGTTGTGTCCCACTTGGTCACACTAGTCTGTCTGTGAGCATCACCTTGTCAATTGATACCTTAAAGTGGTCATCAGACATCTTCCCAGTGTTTCCATGTGTTTTGGGTTTTTCTAATGGGTTACACTTAAATTGCCCATGATTTTTTATTTCTTTTCATGAGGAAAAGTTGTCTTCTAGGGGCTAAGAGACAAATAAAGAGAAAATCTAGTTGTGCCTTTCAGGACTCTGCATTGAGTTAGCTTCTTTATGAAACTGGATGTGGACATCAACAGTGTCTGTATGGACACTTCTGGAAAGAGTATTATCATGGAGTCTCTTAGAGTGAACAGCTCTTCTTTGGGTGATTTTTTCCTTCTAAAAGCCGCTGTGCAATCAAGAAGGAGATACATACGTGAAAGCCGGAAGATGCAAATACACAAGCCTAGGCCATCCACATTGAACACCCAAGGGGGGGAAACAAACCCCCTCATTTTCCTGCAGGAGTAGACACGAGTAAGAGATGTCACTGCAGCTATGACATCTGTTTACATGGGGATTTTATGCACCTGTTCACTAGGCAATAACAAATGCTTACCATGGTGGTAGCTGTATCACACGGTACATATGCTGCTTCTGACATACATAACACCTCTTTAAGGAAACACATGGCCCCATATGTCATGAGAACTTGTTTACATTCTACAATACAGTAATGGAAAATATGTTTCATAATAAATGTTTTCATCATTTTTGTGTTTAAGGAAAGAATGGGAGTTTTACGCCCTAGCTGTCAAGCTGAGTGTCCTCCTTCATTGTTCTCATTGAGAGATGTGTGGCTGTGGACTAAACTTCCTCCAAGCTTTCAAAGTTCATAGAAGTCGGGGGCTCTACTGGTCAGTTTTAAGGGCTCATGTCCATGAAAAAGGTAAATAATAAAAAAAAAAGTAAGATTGCAACATATACTTGGGTGCAAATCAGTGTATTTCTTTATTTGACTTGCGATCAGAAGCCAAATTTCTGGTCACTTTGACAAAAGCAAAAGTCATGTATTGCCTGTGTAGAGCTCTTAAGACACTGAAGCCACCTTAGGAAGAGTATCCGAACAGCTGTGCAGTCCCAGCTCTTAGTACAGTCACCCCGGAACCAAGAAAAGAAAACATATTACTTCATATCCATAAAATTAAGCACGTTCCTGCTTGAAAGTTGTCTAGTCCGATCTCCTAAGAAATTCATTTGAATAGGTTTTTTGCTTGGATATGGTTCGGTTGAGATTGTTCAGGTTTATGCTGCCATTTTAAGGCTTTTCCTTTCCAGTAGTTCTGTTTTCAATTATCAGTGTTTCCATTATGAAGACTGGTCATACAAAGGACTCTGCATCCTCCATTCAGTCCCCTCTGCCGAGGCAAGATTTTCTCTTATAATTAAACTAACAGTACTATAAGAACTCCAAAAAAGGAGCTGTTATTTCCTATAGAAGACAGGTCCCAAAGTAAATAATTCTTGTTATAGGGATTTTTTTTTTTTCTGAATATTTAGCCTGGCTGTCGCTTTCTGGGATTCATTTTTGTGGAGTTAGCTAATGAGAAAAAATCAGACCCTACCTTGTTGGGGGAATCCACTCATTTACAGACAAAACTGAAGTATGAATGGAAAGCATGATGTGTGGACAATCAACTTTTTTTACTTTAAGGAATGGTACATTGATATATTGTTAAAATACATCTTTTCTCCATTTAGTCCTGCTGCAAAGCAGTATTCATCACTATTTCAGCAGTTCACTTGATAAAAGAATTGAGGAATAGATCATTTATTCTAAAATATAATGGCCTGACCTGGTCAATTCTCTTTGCGCATAGATTGAGTGTTGTTTAACAGCAAAGAATTTTCATGAGTTTCATTGCATGTCAACTCCAAGTACTCTTTATTACATTTTATCAACTCTACCTCATCTATCATATAGGTGTATATTTTAAAAAAGCACACATTTTCTTTATTTTAAAAAAGCCACCTGATAACTTCTTTAAGTGTCTTTAAGTACAATCTTGTGAGAAATGCAGACAGTTTTGGCTGTTTTTCCTTTTTTTTTCATTGGTTTAGTTTTTGTGCAGTGCAATATTTATTCCTCTCTCCCAATCTCCTTCCCAGACTGGAAAGTCCTTTTGTGTTTTGGCCAAACTTGGAGAAGTGATGTAACTCCATGCAACCCAACAAACAAGGGCCACAAAACACTTTAAAACCTTGTTATGAAATGTGTCAATGGGAAAATGATAGTAAAACTATAAAAATAGATTAAACTGCACTATCACTGATGTTCTCTGGCTTATACTATTTCAGTGGTAGTTTCGGAGTTTTTTGGGTCTTGTGAAATATGTTAGGGATGAAGGTACTCTTGCTTATATGTATTTGAGGACAAAGATACATATTTTGAGTACTCTAGGAGCTGAGCATGTGTTTTCAGTTTCAAATGTGCTGCTCCAGTGTACTACCACATGAAAATACTCATGCTAAAGTAATCTATTTTGCAGAAAGTCTGACGCTCACGGGATACCATGGAGCAACTCTGACCTTCAGCAGCTGCTGGACAAAATTTAATCCTACTCTTGACTGACACTTGCGTTGTCACTGCAAAAAGTTAAAACAAATACCTCCCAAACTGTCTGGTCCCTGCAGTTTGCATAATAGAGAGAAATATGATATATTCTTTTAACATGTTGAGAAACTAAGGCCCTAATTCAACAAAGCATACAAGTCTCATTGAATTCAAGGATGCTTAAAGTTATCCATGTTCTTCATTGCCTTGTTGAATTGGGGCCATAGATATATTGATAATGCACACCCCATTCAAAACTGACTTAGCTAAAAGTATGAGCTTACCAGGCCTTAATTGCTCTTGGTTTCATTTATAAAGAATTCCACTTTTTAAAAAGCATGCATTTAACACACCAAAATGTAAGATTTTTATCCCTAGGATAAATCATCAACTAATGGAATGATACATAAGATTGTTTCTCCCCATGCTGAAGCTTGGTTATCATCACACAGATGATGTGTATTTATATATATATATAAAAAACGTGTATATAGTTTATATGTGTGTTTATATATTATTTGTAGGTTATTCCCACAATTAGGCCCAAGACTTTCTTTGAATTTATAATTGTGCATGGACTAGAGGGGATAATGAGTCTTGTTTGATTTAGAATTCTTGGCAGCCATTTCTTACTTTTAAATAAATTTTCACTTCATTTTGTTCTTTACATCTACATAGAGCAAATTTGAAAATATTTGGAACACATTTAAGTGTTGTATCTTAATCCATCTCTTTAATTCTGGTGTCTCACAGAAGAGGTTGATGTTTTCACCTTCAACTGTGTCAGAGTACACAAGTACCTCTTAAAACACTGATTGAAATCCTGTTTTCAGGCTTTTGTCTATTAAAGGTGCTACTGAATTTTGCAGTGAAATTTTCCCTATTAATTTCTCCTATAAACTCTCCTGAACTGGATTATTGCTCGTGTGCTTAGGTGTCTCATTTACAGAAGAGTGCTGACAAGCTTTACGAATGGGAGAATAGCATCATGTAAAAAAAAGAAACTAACTTGAAATCCCTAAGGAAGAACAGTTTCCCAGCATTTTAAGGTAGCAAACAATGTTCCATCAGTCTGAAGCCAACCTTTTTTTGACTTATGCTCAAGTGAAGAAGCAATATGATAACAACCTACAGAAACTTTGCATGATAATTAAATAATTCTTTTTCTTCCAATGTCTGATCAAGCCTTAAAGAGAAAAATCACAAAGATGAGACAAATTTTATTTTGCTATCATATGCGGTGAGCAGTTTCTGAGAAATACCATTTCCTCACTACAGGGAACCAGCGCTCACTAATAGCAGAGCCAAGCAAAATTTCTGAAAATTGTTATTGTAATGTTTACATAATGAGATCATATTTTTTTTCCCTTATGAAGTACAGGTGCGAAACCTAAACACTGTGCTCCCAGAAGTGCAACTTTCCAGCCATTTCTTTCTTAAGCAGTCCTTGCAAACTTTACCAGCCAACTATTAATGGGCTATTGACAACCTTGGTAAATCTCATTTTCATTTTGCCTCTTGCAACCCTACCAATGCAAAACTACCCCCCAACAACTCCAAATCTTTCTGCTCATTAATTTTCTTTCTCTCTCTTTCCCTCCCACCCCTCCTCATGCTTTCTTTTTTGAGGACCAGTCAACCTACAGAAGAGCATCTGCTGGACCCCGAGTGGAGAAGCAGACATGCGGAAGCCTTGCAAATGTAAAAGCCAGGAGTGGGTCGGACCCCAGATGGTGAGTGTTTCCTCTTAACAAGGAGGCTCTTTCTCCTTCAAAAGAAGGGAGGTAGCACCCTCTAGCACTGAGCCTTTGCTACCACTCCAATGACAGGCACTGCCAAACATAAATCAGAGTGATAACAGCCTCTGCTGGGGATTCAGACCCACATTTTCCTGCATGGAAGATAAAATCTTTTCTGGTTCTTAATTCAATCACATACCCAACTGGCAATCTTGCATATCAAAATGGGAATCCTGGGAGGCTGCTGGAATATGCAGATCAACAGAAGCTAATTAGCATTTACTTGCAGCCATCCTTAACTGATTGGCAGCACAGCTGTGGGGACCAAGCAGAACATGCTGAGTTGCATATTTGTATGGCCACCTGCCATTTGGTGGGATCCAAAATAGTGTAAACTACCACTTCACAATAACTCAGTGACCTTAGTTTTGAAGTAATATTGAATAGACATATTTGGCTAAGTGTATAATTAGTGCTTATTTCACCTGACACGCAGTTCAACAATAGGCTATGCAGCAGTACCTTCTTAATTTGACATGTTGATGTCTTAATTGAGATTGACAACTTGTTAGAGAGGTACTATATTTCCAATGCAGGCTGAGATCTACCCATCATCACCGACTTCCCTAAGCATATGAAACAATGCGCTTTTATGCCTTAAATTGTATCCCAGCTATTCAGAATGGACCAATCAAACAGGAGTAGAGTTGATGAAAGCAACGGGTCCGTTTCTTGCAGGGGTTTTGTGAGGACTTTTATTGCTTTGCTCAAAATATGCGGTGGAGCAGGGTGTGACCCAGAAAATAAAAATGTCAGGAAGCATAACAAAGAAAATAAAGGGGGAAAGCATGTTTAGGCAGAAGGAATGTCAGCATTGTAGGTCAATTCACACAGTGGTGGTGAAGTGAGAATGAATGAAAGCCGTGCCAGTGATTTACTGTAAGCCATTGAGAAGGGAGCGGTGCCTCTCATGGTTAAAATGAGCAAAGATCTGTAGCCTGATCACCTCATCATCCTAATCTGGAAATCTTGGTTACCTGGATGTCGAGGTATCTCTGCTTACAGGCAAAAATAACCCAAGCAGATCAAATTTGTCTATCTGTGACAAACCATACGTAGCTGACCTCAGTGAATTGGCATGTTTTCTCAAGGCAGCTGAACTGGCTTGTAGCAACAAGGAATTTGGTTTTGTTTCAGACTGAATGATAGAAAATTGGAAAAAAAAAATATGGGTCTGATAAGCAGTAGGAAGACTACATCTAGGATTGCTGATCTATGTGAAATATAATGAAATGTATGGCCAGAACTATAATACTCAGTGGAAGATGTAGTAGCTTAGTGATAGATAAGAATGGACTTCTTGTTTGTGTGTTTCCAAGAGGGGATCAGAGCATGTGGAAAACTAAGTCACTTCAATCAAGACTATATTCTCATTACTCCTGTGTCACATGTGGACTGAAGCAAGACCTAGAGTTCAGCTGCTATTCTTTACCTGGGGAAGTACTATAAAAAAGGCCCGCTATGCCTTAACCATTACTTGCTTTTTGGTGTCCTTGGGGTAAGTATGTTCCGAGATACTTTGGAGAGACATGACCATAAGGCATTTCATGTTTATTAAAGCACACACACATAAAGCACATTCCTGATAATGTAAAGGAACAGATAAGTAGCCAAGTTAAAAAACCCTCTCCCTTGTGCCCCCGTGAAAGGTGTGAGCTACAGATGGAAAGAGCCCACAAGGCCATTAAGTCTAGGTGACCTGCCTCTTTGCAGGTCATTCCAGATGCAGAAGTCATTCCAACAATTGCATGATTGTTCTTTGCTACATTCTCCATCATTTTGTAAGTGCTCTTCAAGCAGAGACAGCTGTTGAAGGTTACAAGAGGGGGAGAGTGACTCTGTTCTTGAGCCCTGATGTGAAGGCTTTCCACACATGGCCCCAGAATTGCCTTGGCTCTTTCTGTAGCCACACTGAATCAAACCATCTGCCTTGCTCAGCTACTGGAGGAGAAAAATCTCAACTTGACTACTAAAAAACCCTGCCAGATAACTGAATACTTCTGAGTTTAGGCTTCGTAGACAATTTATCACTACTGCAATGAATTCTGCAATATGTAGTAATTACTGCAAGGTGTTGTAAACGTTGCCTGCTGGCCCAAAGGCAACTGAAACAAACAGCAATTCTCCCATTGTCTTGAATGCCCTTTGGATCATACCCACAATTATCACAAAACTGTGTAGTTCTGTTTCTGGACATAAATAGGGTTGTCCTCACGTTAGGGAGGTCACGTGTCAGGAGTCTTGCTCCTGCCCAGACAGATATTGATATCCCAGAATGTTACTTGGACATGTTGTTTTGTGAGGATCTGAGCAGGCTTGGTAGCTGGCTGAATGTAGATTGGAAGAGTCATAGGATTCTAAGCTGACAGGTAACTTGATAGCCTGTTGGGCAGGTTGCTGCAGCTCTGGCCTTTAAGTACATATGGGAAGCCAGGACCCTAGGAGCATTGGCTCCTAAGCCCTGAGACTCCTGTTCATCTGGGACTTCCAAGTTCCTGTCTCCGTATTATACAGCCAAGTGGAACTTTAATTAGAAACTTATCCAAATTGTTCGATAATTTTTCAAACCTTCTAGATTTCCTTCTTTTCCTTCCAAATCAGAATGAAAACAAACTGCAGAATATTAAAATAATTGCTGTGCCAGAATTACATATCTTTATCCAACTCTACTTCTACATTTGTGTCACAATAGGGTTTGTGACTGAGTTATGTCATATTGCATCATGCTGTGTGAATGACAGCCTGATATTATAAGTGCTCATCACAGTTCCGTATATGTATAAAGATGTTCTGAGTTCTGCCAACAAACAGACATGGTCGTTCGGGAAAAAGTATATTTGCTAAATCACATAAGTAGTAGTAGGGGCAAGGCAGTGAATTCATTCTCCATCAGCCTACTGTTGTTGTGGTTGCTTGTAAGAGCCAAAAGCTGATGGTTATCGTGGTGTATGGGGTATTTACCCAGTGGGCTGGTATGCATGGTCACATATTTTCCTCAAGACATCTGAGCTGGCAGGTGCTATCAGCTCCACGCTGGGCATCTCTGACATAACAGGTGATGAAATGGGCTGCTAAAGAGCTTCTGATTACCTTTTACCATGAGTTTGTAGCAAATGACAGAGGCAACATCATTTGAAATTAAGGCAGGCATTCCTGTGGTGAGCTGCATGAACATCTCCAGATGTTCCTGGGGAATATATTGACCATGTGTTGCATATCCCAGGCAGTGCTGTGTGCTCTTCTGTGAGACTTTCATACTTTGACCAGAGTGTGGCATTTGCACCGTGACTGCTTCATCTCCTTTCTGATGAAACAGGCTCTCTCTTAGGAGGCTCGAGAGACTAAAGATAGATAGATCTTTTGTAGATATTACAAAAAGCTACTGGACCCTGCAGTGGGGTTCCTTGCTAGAAAATACTTTGTGGCACTCATGAGGTTGGAGAGGATGATCCTGCTAGCATTAAAACAAATTATATGAATCTCAGGTTCTTGCTAGCGAAGAAAGCCACTCTACCTGTTTAGGAGAACCTTCTGGATTTTCACTTAGTGGAAATGTCTGTCTCTCACATGCAGGTGAGATCCCATGAGCAGCAGGACAGTTCATCCATCAGCCAGGCTCTGGGACACCCCTTCGTTAGGATTCGTCCTGATCTGTGGTGATGCTTTAATAGTTAATTGGACATCTCCATTTTAAAAGCCTGTGCTGCAAGCTGGAGTGGGATACAGTCCTCGCTAAAGACTTTTGCTTCTTTTCCACTATGCAAAATAACAAAAAAGACTAATCTTAAAACTGCTCTTAATGAGTATAACCAAAATATTAACAGTAGTAAACAAGAATACATTTGCTCATAACTTGTCATATCAGTGTAATAAATTAAGCCAGAAACACATTAACATTTGACAGCTTAAACAATGCAGGAAAAAATACAAACCTCACAGGGACTATGTGAAGCATGTTGGCAGTTTAACAGACATTTTGAGATGTAGATACATATATCAACCTTTCTGAATTTAGTCTTGATAACTCCTTTTCCTCTGTGTGCCAAAACACTGCCGTGTGAAGACTAATGAGTTCCAGATTTGTTTATCTTTGGTGGCTAAGGCAGATTCATGAGCCCCTTGAACCTATTTTACAGCGGCCATGTGATACCAGTGTGCAACACCAGAGGCAGAAAACGTCTCTTTTACGCTGATGGATATACAGCGTGTTAAAAGATCTTACAAGAAAGATGTGCTCGGCCATCTGATACAAGGGACCATGTCAAATCTGGTTTGGATGATCTATACGAGTGAATTGTCCTGCCTGTTGGCTTTCATATGTGTTTTATGTTTATGTTCAGAGGCGTAATAACAAATGCTTGGAATAAATCTCACACATGAAATAGGGATTATTATGTCTAACAGCAAGACTTCATGTCGTGCACTCACCAGATTTTTGTATGGGTGATTGTTTTTTTCCAAACTTTTTTTCGTATTGTGTGAGGTCTCAAATAAACATTGTAGCTTAGGAAGACCCTGCGCCACTAGGTGAAACTTCATCCTTTTGCTTTTCCCCTATTTGAGCTCTACTTTCTTATTTGGCTTTTTAGGATTTTGCTGCTTCCATTAATCGGGGGGGATGGAGGGGTGCAGTGGGTTGTGTTTTAATGTTTGCCTTTGTTAAGATCTGTGGCCGTTCCTGGTGAAAGGAGGGGTTATGAACACGCATCTTTATCAAAGTTAACATACAACGTTTTGCGTACATTTTTGTGAAAGCAGAGCATCTTCCTGCTGGAGGTCCAAGCTGGTGGTTTCTTTGTGCGTTAATCTTTGCCCGGTTCTGGAGAGGGTGGCTTGGATTTATCGTCCCCTTGAACCCATTACTGGTTTAGCCTTGCCAGGACAAAGTTGATGTGAAGGCACCTTAACTTGAAGAAGAGAATGCTGTGTGAGAGTCCCTGAACAACGGCTGGTCACTGCGGTGGACCTGCCTCTTCTGCCGTGGCACAAGAGGTCTGGCTGGGGACAGGACGGGTAGCCAAGGCACGTGCCCAGAGATAGCTGCAGGTAACAGACAATAAGTTAAAACAACTCTGATGAAAACTTGACTTTCTGCCTTCAGATTTCTTATTCATTATTAGCAGCGTAACAGAGGCCCTAATGTACCTTTTCCTTAGTTATAGTCCAAAATAAGCTTTTCTTTTTAATTTAAATGTGATGTACATGTTTATGCAATTTTGTTGTTTGTTTTTTTTCCCTGTGTTAGCAGATGCATTTGGACTAACTACTTCTGCAGAGTAATTCCTTCTTTAGCAGAGACTGCTATGTATCCTCCTGTTTCTTGTAAATAATATCTTTTAATCATTTTTGACTGATGGGAGCGGGTTATAATTTTAAAAAAGCAGCAAGAAAAGTCAGTAAAGAATCCTCCCTCCCCTTAATTCTGATTTGGGAATGATAAAATCCAAATGCTGCCAGAACTACACAAGACTTTCTGTAGGGTATGATGGTAGGTAACCGTGTCCCATGCAGAAGGAGATGCAATGCATGTATATCCTTGTAGTGTGTGATTTGGGAAGGAAGAAGAAGAGTAAGAAAAGGTTTGTTAGAAAAACTGACTTATGTATAGGGAATATTTTTGGAGCTATTTTTAAGAAAAGCTTACTTGCTATTTGAAAATTTAATAAGAAATGTAACATCTGGACTTTTTTTTTTCTAATGACTGGACTTTTTCTCTTTCTGATGGCGGTACTAAAGCCGAGGTCAGAATTTATTGCATAGTATAGAGAGGGAACAAAGGCTTTTGGATTTCTCTGCTCCTGGATGTCTCTGTCCTTCTCCATTTGCAGCACACTCCTGTGACAGCCCGATCGAGCCTGCAGTTCCCACGTGCTGTGCATTGTATGAACACACGGTGAGAGACAGTTCCTGCCCTGAAATGTTTGCCATCCAAATGGATGAGTCAGGTGAGAAGTGGGTAGCGGGGAATTTTTCTTTTATTATAAATGGACATCTGGACTGGTGAGATGGGCAAATGGTTCAGGCGTAGGTGGGAATTTTGCCTACTCCGGGTGGTTGCTGAACCTCCACTCACAGGTTGCGCTGCCCTCTCCAGCTCTCTCTTTCATGGATGCAGAATCATCCGTTTAAGTATGATTTTCTGAACAGAAGTAAAATATAAAAAGAAAAAAAAAGCCATCTCATGTAAGAACAGTAGTCCATTTTTGTACCACGAGCGATGACTGTTCTTGTTCCAGTAAATCCAGACCTCCTCATAACATACCTTATAACCTGTTAATTATAATTTCCTTCTCTAACACTTGGATCACACTACTAAATATTTTTAAATATCTATATATGTGTTTTTTAAGCTGCTGGGTTTGGGTTACACCTTTTCCATATGCCCAACCCACACAATCCCATCAACGCTTTCACACACCAGTCAAACACTCCATATTTGTGTGAAACTCACTGAAGGAAAAAAATTCCTATTACTACTACTACTAGTACAAATTCATTTCTCACAACTATTAGTATTTTTCTGAATGCCACTGAATGAATTTGCTGCAATTGAATGTCTAACTTTGTTGTGTGGATTCAGTGAAGATTTTTGATTTATATTGATAATTACTCCAGTCCCATCACCACGTCTCATTTTTTTTCCTTTTTGTTCGACAAAGCTCCCTTTGCAAAACTTAATCACTTTCTGTACGAGCAATCCCCTAATACATTTTATATTCTGTTGTTACTGGGAATGATGTTCTGAAAGTTGATATACATTGCAACAGCAGGTGTTAAGACAGGCAAGTAGGGAACAAAAGCTCTTAGTGCATGAAAAAAGTCTAATAATAGACAATTTGTTCACCTGGCACTGGCTGCATAAGCATTTGAGATGAGCTCATTGTTATTTGGCGATGAGCTTTCTGCTGGTTGCATGGATGAAAATATGGAAAATCCAGGTTGTGGAAACAAAGGTTTGCTAATATTAGAACAGCGTTAAATGGTGCATGATTGAGCTTGGGAGGTCACAGGGTGAGCTGTGGGGTTTAAAGCAGTGAAACACTTCCGTAACTAGGAAAGCAATCCATAAAGACACAGTTGTGTATATTCTTGCAATAAAATTACATGTGTAAACATTTTCAATAACTCTACAACTGGGCAAGCTGTTCAGAGCAGGTTTGCACTCAGAAGTGTAGTTCAGGCTTTTTCCAGGCTCGTTGAAAATGTGGCCATTAGTTAGGGAAGCTCACCATGAAAAGCAGAGTTAAGCAATCCGGTCAAAATTGAATCATCAATCCGTAAAGGCAGTTCTCCACAGCAGTCCTGCTGAAGCCACAGGCCCGTGCTGGGAACACCATGATGTCCTGCTGGAATCACAGCATGAGGTAGGCAGGGGTGCATGTCCAGACCCAGAGCAGTTGGTGTGAGGAAGAGGATGCTGATTCCTGGGAGCACATTGAACGTCTCCCTGTGTGTTGTTGGTGTTGTGAGAGCATTTGGGAAGCTTTCTCTTTGAGGAGGGGAGGGGAGCATGCCTGCTCTGGGGGAGTCTGGAAGAGGGGAGAGATGGAGTCTGCATTTGGCTGTCGTTCCCATCCATCCCCCAGAACACACAGTAGAAGCAGTGCTTCAATTAAAAAGGGCAATGCCACAGCTGAGTGTCCCTAGACGACCTTCTCCTTAGTGTGTGTCCTGCTCCTAGAAAGAGGGCCATATCTGCTTCCCTTGGAACAGAGAGCAAAATGGGCATCCTTAACCCTCAGGTGCATTTTCACGTCCTAGTCTTCTAAAATTGAGGAAATCAATTGTCATTTTTTTGCTTTTGAAGAGCAAAAATCCCTCTGATTGTTTTGATTTTCTTTGATTTCTCTAGGAAATGCCATGGGACCCTGTTCCTCTTTACTCCTCTGAGCCATGCACACAGTTGTTTGCCTAGATCCCAGTGAGATGGAGGATGAGGAAACTATAAATGCCATTGCACCTTTTTCCTTGGGCAGACTGTGGAGATGAACCCTGCTCCAGCAGTCGCAACTGGTGAGCTCCCTCTTGACTTCGGTTGTACTAAAACTTCACGTTTGCTTTGCAAGGTCAGGTTGACCTTCTAGTTCAGTTGTTAATCAAAAGTCTCAGTTCCTCAAGATTATGGGTGCAGTTCCCAGGAAACAGTAATCTCATGGTCTTTACGACTGCTGTGTGTCAATGAACCCCCAGCATCATGCAGTAGGTTGGACTCACTTTCCAAACCATAACTATTAGGGCATGTTTTGGGCCAAAGGCCAACTTCCTATTAAGCTTAAACTGTAGTGGACTGACAGTCGTGCTGCTGTCAAGCAGGGCTTATCTCACACCGGTGCTGGTCATCAGCATCAGATCTGGTATTGCAAATATTTATGGCTCATGCACTCAGTCATCAACATAATCCTATACCACCAAAAATAGTCCTAATTAGAACGCTGGATACAGATGACTTGAACAAATACTTCACAGGTAGGCAATAGTTTAAAAAATAACATAAGTGCCTGATACCTCACGCTTCAATTAGTGAATGTGCTGGAGAAGTTTGTAAACATTTAGCAATCAGTTCATGTATTGCTGGACCAGAGCAGTTGTGCAGTGATGGCCTTTGTGCAGGTCTGTTTGGCCTGTGTATGTGCCATTGAAAAGTTGAGGACAAAAGAGTTAGTTTCTTCATATCAGTTGGTTTTGTTCTCTGTTCATTTTTTTTTTTTTCTTTTAAAATGTCAGCTGGAATTTAGCACGTAAGTGTTTAGGTATCTAAAGGGAGGCCACAACACTGCACACAGATCAGATTGCCTTTCCTTGCAAACTCCCTCCTTTGCATTCCAGCCTGACAAAGTTTTGTTACAGTTACTCAGTATATAGATAACTAAATGCTTTAAATGCTAATTAAAATAGATGATGTTTAACTGTTGGCCGATGCCATTTGTTTATGATGGAAGACAGCAGCGAAGCAGAATCATCTATTACCATTATCAGCAGAGTGTTTCTTTTCTTCTTCTCTTCTTATCCAAGCAATACATATGTCCAGGCACTGACTTGGTTCTTGTAAACAGCCTTGTTTCCAACAGAATCTCTTCCTCCACCTTTCCACAGTCTTATCTTTCAATTCACCCTGAATCTACCTTAAAACAATACATTCCAAGTTCCCCGGGTTTTCTTTATACTTGAAACTTTACATTGGAACTGTTTCAGGCCAGAATGCTTGCAGCCTTGTTCTCTGTATGCAGAAGTGTGTTCCCATTAATCAAAAGGAAAAGCTGAGTAAAGTGGTACAATCCACATTCTCATTTTGGAAAATTAAAAGGCAGTATCGTTATTAAAAGGCAGTTCTGCTAAATGTTTTCTGATGGAGGGAGAATTGGGACACACTACGCTGTCCGGTGACTTTGCCAAAAATATGACACCAAGAGACACGATAAATGAATGTATAAATAGTAATTGTTCTGAAAGGAGTAGTCATAAATCACAAAGTGAGTTGCAGCACATTTCTTTCTCAGTGATACTTGAAATGTGATCTACCTTGCATTAAAAGAAAATCAGATTTTCTCTATTGGTTATGTTGAAATGATATAGGAACTGGAAACCCAATTTCCCTGAAGCAGAATCCTATGCAAAATATGAAGCTCTGTGGTAAACATTAGACCAAGTTTTGCAAGGAGGGGTTTGTTGAAGAGTGGAAACCAGCAATTTGTTGGAGTAGAAGGTTATTAATCAATACAACGCTTAGGGTTAGCAAAGTTCTGGCCTTGAATCAGTGACGCACTACAACAAATTGAATCACTCCAGTAAGAACAAATAAGTTGCTCTTTGAAGTTCTGCAGCAGATCTCGAAAGACCTTTTCCCTCACAAAACAGCCTGGGTTATAATGAAAAACAATCCTGTTATTTGTTGTGATCATTTATCAGCAGAATTTGACCTGTCTCATTCTGTCTGTGTAGATATTCTTCTCAGGGTTCTTCTGTTGAGCTCTTGGGTGGAGAAATTACCTGCAGACGACCTCTTCCCTTTTTTTACCCTGAACATCAGTATGTACACAACCTGGGAAGCAGAACTGCTGAAAAGCTGGGATCTGATGGGTTTGTAGGATGGCTGAGCCCTTGATGTTGTCAAAAGGTCTTTCTTCCTAACGGATGGG
This sequence comes from Tringa tobata, assembly GCA_033628505.1. Classification (NCBI taxonomy): domain Eukaryota; kingdom Metazoa; phylum Chordata; class Aves; order Charadriiformes; family Scolopacidae; genus Tringa; species Tringa tobata. The sequence continues at coordinate 1,855,102 of JAHREE010000417.1, read as the reverse complement.
GTCCTGTGGACATACCCCTGCAGACCTGATCCAACTCTGGTTTAGTTATTAGATGAGATACAGGATTCATAAGGCATTTATAGCCTGGGTCCTCTATATTTCCAGAAATCCCCTACCCACTTCCCTGTTCTCTTCCAGGGGTCTCTCCAAGACCAAGTCTCTGCTGTGCCTATAAGCTGTGGTGTGTAGGTTGGCATCACTAGCTATATTTCACTGTAATTACGTTTGAAAGCAGACCCTTGATAAGATTTGGAAACAGGGACCAGCTCAGTTATGCAGCTATGTGATTTGATTTTATTTGCTTTGGTTTCACAGTCTGCCTCTTGTCCTGCTTGTTGTTTGTCACACTCCCTTGTGCTCTGGTTTAGATCAAATGAGCTCTTCTATGTTTCCTGTTCATATAGGATATAGGGACCGCCTTGGAAAAAAGCCTGGGGCCTCGAAAAACACAAATTTGTTTGGAGAAAGCCAGTTTTGGAAAGTCGGGGGGAGAAGAGACTTGGCAGTCACAAAGGGGCTAGAGCAAAGTGGCTATAACTGGGACCTGATGCACCTCACCAGCCTTTTCATCGGCTTACAAGGGAAAACTCAAATGTTTCTGAGCAGGAACATTTTCCATCAGCTGCAAGTCCACCTGGGGCCATTCAAATACTACTGTATTTTTGGTACTCCTATAAATGTGAAGTGGTCAGATGATCATTACTTTGTTTCCCAGTATTATTCTAGAATAGCAGGTGTGTGTCTTTTATTTTTCACTGGGTACCTGAACTCCAGCTACATGATGGTGTAGGCAGTCAAGATGCTCAGGCAGCCTTGATGTTTGTGCACGATCGATACACTTTCTGATTTCATAACTCATTCCCACCCGACGCAGTGATTTCCTCAGCAGCAGCAAAGAAGCTAATCTGGTTGCCAGACTGACCGATGCCAGGCTGAGATTTCTGAAGCTCAGTGGAAACACTTGGTAATTTAGGAGTTAGCTGAGTATGTTTCTTTAGTATAGCCTGCAGGTCAGCCATTACCTGCTAGTAAATAGGTAATAAATATCCACTAACAGTGTCAGCTTCTTCCTATTTATTCTCTCATACTATATTCTGAATCTATTTGTGCCACAGGAGCAATTACCTGGTTGGAAAGGCACAAGCCACAGCCAGCTCTCCCTGCTGACGCCTGTACAAGTCTGTGTGGAATTGCTGCCTTGGGCCATCCTCGATACCTGCGGGAGCACAGGTAAATCATTGCTGCCATAAGGGAACCTCCAGCCAACTTTGCTGTGTCTCTTGTCTCACGCATATCTGTCTGGCTGACCTGGTCCCCAGCCAGGGATCAGTCTCCAGCCGAGAATTTGGCTTTCCAGTATCAGTCTGGTCTTTTTATGAGAGCAAGTAGTCAGGCACGACTGCCTTCTTTCTTATTCTTTCCCCTGTATTTCCTTTGGTTTACACACCTTGCTTAAAGGTATCTGTCAGAAGATTGATGCAATAATTTTCATGCTATATCTCCAGTAAGTGAAGTATTTTCTGCCCATTATTCATCCAGCTCCTGGAGTTGGACAGATAGTTTGTATTAATAAAATATACACTAATATCAAAACATTTTTCAAGCTAAATCTATTAATTACTTTTTCCATTTTCTGCCTGGCTCTGCACATGAATAAATGAAAAGAAGCAGAGAAGACAGAGACACGACACGATCTGTTATGTAAATCACCCTGTACATCCCGAACCATCTTCTGGGGCAGTGCTAACTAATTCATGACAGGTGACCCAATATTTATTAATAAGTTATTAAATTTATATAAAATTAATCCAGTAATATTTTTTGAATTAGCAATGTCTGATTCATGACTTGAACAAGCCTGTTTATTTGTGGCAAAAAGGGCCCAAAGTTTGGCCAGTTTCAAGCTCTATGCTCAGAAAATGGCATTTTCCCCTGCATGCAGGGAGATGTTGAATAGCTCTTTAACAGTTGGGAAGGATTCAGTGTTTCATTGCTTCACCGCGCAGCCTGTTTCCTCACCGAAGGGACGAGCCACTTTGTGCCCTCCCACTGTGGCTGTAGAAGGTAGTGCAGATCCCAGTTTGCTCTGGGACATACCAGTGACATTAAACCCTCTTACGTTTCCCAGATTCAGGATTTGACTAACTACTTGAGTCCGACTTTGGATACACTGAGTTTCTGGAGGCGTGAATGCAGATTTAGATAATTCAATAATGTCATGTGTCCTTGCTAGAGATGCATGTAATTATCAAAATGCCTTTCCCCTTCACCAGTGGAGGACAGCTCCATAGGCATATGCTCTCAAAGCATCTTAGGTCCAGAATATCTTCTCTCTGTATCCTCTAAAGCCTTCATGTTTCCTCCTCATTACATTAATGGGTTGCCATGCGCTGTGTACTCTGCTTGCCTCCGCTTGAATTTTGCATTGAGCTTTCAATTAGCAGGATTCAAACTGATTATTCTGGCAGCACTCTCCCCTCCAGAAATCCAACTCTTATTGCACATCAATTTTTAAAAAGGTGCTATTGATACTTCAGGAGTTGTCAGGGATCCGCTCTGGTGTGCCTAAGGACAAGGGAAGAAACTTGCCTGGCATTAGGATAAAACTGTCGAGTTGCATGTACGTGGGATGACAGGGATGGCAGAATCCTGCTGGAAGACCTGTCTTTGAAGCTCCTAACCAGAAAACTGGGAATTTGATGAGAAATGGTAGCATAAGACTTAATTCAAGCACAGGGGATATTTTGGCGACAGTATTTTTTAAAAAATGCATGAATATTGGGTGGGCTCTCACATCCCCAACTTTGAATAATTTGAATTTTGCCAGCCTTCATGTCTTTCATTAGTCAAGGATATTTACTTCATTTTCCAGCCATTTTTCTTCCTTTTGTCACCTCAGCTTTGCTGCCTTCAAGGAAACAATATATTGTAGAGAGGCTGCTTTGCCCTTAGGAAGTGTACAGTGGGTTATTGAGCTCTGATGCTGTTCTACTTCTCCTGATGATGCAGCCTGAAACTCAGCCACTACCTATCTGTAATCCAACCTATTTTTCCTAAACAAAGTTAACCTTTTATGTGTCAAGGAATTACCTCTTATCTGCCACGGTATTGGTCACACTGAAATTTCTTCCTCTGAGTCCCAGAGTGCAGACACAAGTCTGCTGCCTCGATAGTATGGTCTGAATGGTCAGTTCAGCCCTAGTTTCTCCTGAAAGGAGTTCAGCTAAGCCTTCTGACCTCAACTATCTAAAAATGTTTGGACCCTTTTTGTTCACTATATGTAATTTTGATTAATGTTGTCATTATTTCAAGCTGTTATTGTACATGTATATATTGTTTTTGTAGTGGCTGAGCTATTAGTGTTCTGTTAATGATACAGCAATATTGCAAAGGCTGGTGTTATTCACAGACATGCATTTGCCTCATTAACATTTTTGCAGACCAAACTTCATCTGGTGAGAATGTTCACAGGGAATGAAGCGTAAATGGTTTCAGCACTCAGGGAACTATTTGTATGCAAGATTTTGATTTCCCATTTTAGATATACCTCAGAAATAATTAGGTAAAGTTAAACCAGCCAAAGAGGTACTGAAGTTGGAAGACTGCATGCTCTTGTGGGTACGTACTCATGTCTCTCCAACTCCTATGAAGCCACTTTCCATCGCTTTGAATGAGCTGCAGGCGCAGTCCTGCAGAGTTGGGCTTCCTCCAGTTAAAAGACCCTAACAGGAGAAGCTGCCAACAGCCCATTTTACAGATGCCCACTGGCTCTGGAGCCTGTCCCCAGCCCCATTGGTATGAAACAGCCCAAATATTACTGACCCTTCCGGGCATGATGTAAAAAACCATCTGTATGCAACAGCTTTAGAGGAGACCTGATGGCATGGGATTTGAAGCTGGGTGGAAGGGGGTATATTCTGCCACTTGATTTATTGGCTGGTCAGATTAATTTGCTTTGTTGTGCATGAGGATCATTATGTTGCCAGGTGTTTATTCCAATTGGACTGTGAATCTAGCTAATTGCCAGGGCACCCAGAGCTTGTGAATAACCTTTTATGAAAACAAAACGAAAACGTAATCTTAAATGTACAAAACAACCCTCATTAGCTATTGATTGGAATGCACAAAGTGGAACAAGAATTTAGCACAGGCTGGGGTTGTGGGCACAGCAGCAGGTGCCAAAACAGAGTTTTTGTCCTCAATGCACAGGTGGGACCTATCTCAGTACCATATCCAGAGGTGATACTCATCTCTGGTATTCTCTTCTCTGCGTGAATACATGGCTGCTCGAGACCAGGGAGCTCTCTGTTCCTCTGCTTCCCAAAGGGGGAGGACAGCAGAGCAGTTCAGTAATTCATCTGGTAGAGAGGGGAGAGCCAGGAGCAGCTGGAGGGATGGGGTCATTCTCCAGGTCCCACTGACCCTCTAGCATTAGCACAAGCCCAGTGCAACCCAGTGGGTAGAGATCAGGACCAGGATGCCGGGGTCCCAGATTTTGTCATCAGCTCTTCCAGCACTTGATCTGCCTGGCCTCGCTGTTCACTATCTCCTCCTTGTCTGCCTGCTCTCCTGAGGATGAGCTGTGTACAGTGGGGACCATTTCTGATGCCCAGCACAAGAAGGCTTGGCATCACCTGGTGCATCATCCACCTGGGGACCTACTCATTCGCTCATTTGAAGCACACTGTGGTAGGACTTATACTTCTAGTTACTTATGCTGTTATCCTTATAGACCATAAATGGTGCCTTTTTTTCTTCCCGCATCGCTAGTGCAACTGTTCAGTGTTTGGAAGCTGCTGGGCACGTCTGAGGGATATGTCCTACTTGGTCTCTTAGGAAGTGATAACTTTCCTCCAGCTTTTTAGCAATGATGCAATAAATTATTACCCCTCCATAGAATTTAATTGCACAGTTAAATACATCATTTACAAGGCTTTTAGCATGCCCTGCTAAATTCTCCAGTTTTTCATCTAATCTCTGTGGGCCACTGTTACATTTTCAGAGACCTGTATGGGTTTCATTCCTGTTAAACGTATCAGTAAATCACCGCAGGAAAAAAAACCTGACACGTTTCCCTAGAAATTTTCGCTGCAGTCTGAGCTCCTAACCTTGTGGCTTCGCGTTCAATAGGTCAGCCGATATGCCATTTGTCATTGCTCTTTAATTACCGTGGAACCTCTAATCCAGGCCACAAATTCCTCCCTACCCATACTTCTTTTTACTTCAGAATGCGTATCTAATAGCAACCAAGGACTTTTCCTATTTTCTCACTTGGAATCTGTTTTGGGAGCTTGGAATTGCTATCTAACTGAATCAGTAACATCTGTGACTGCAGGGCAGCTTGAGTGGGAATAGTTAGAGGGTTAGACAGATTTCCTGCATTTTAAGGCTTTTTTCCTCTGAAGAGACTGCTTTGGGACAATCCAATTGCATTTAACGCTGCTTCTTTCCTTTTTCTTTTCTTTTTGGTTCTTGTTGTTTAACCCCATCTTTTCTCCCCCTTTTTTCCTCTCCCCCTTCCTTCCAAGTTGTTTAGGTTTAAGAAGTAAAAATTATTTTAAGGAACCATGCCAACATTTTGAAAAGTTTCAGTTTCAAACACATGAAAAGGAAAAGTCTGAAGGGATTCCTAGAACTGTATTGCAGCTTGCAGGTATGGCTTTGATTTTCCTTTTGGCAGGCTTTCGCCATTCACTCTTTCATTGCCCTTCCAAGAAACACTGCTGGGTGCCTAAAGACCAGTACGCTTCTTACACTTGGCAGGAGAAGATAACAGTAATGCTACAGTTTGTGCTTTGAAAGATTAAAAGCAACATTTATTCCTTACAGTACTTTCAAACTTCCTCAAGTTAATTTAAAATCCATTTTAGAGAATGTTTAACTACTAATACTGGATTTTTAAATTTTTTTTTTAAATTCTGCACACACCGTACCTGTTGTTTAAACCAAATAAGAGGTGGATTAAGTCAACGCAATTCTTTAAAGTGCATTAACTGCTTTGAGCAGTCCTTTCCCTCCCTTGGAATGAATACTCTGTGCCTCCATGACTGGTCTCTTTATGATATCTCTGTAAAAGTTCTGGCAAGAAATGACCATACTTTGAGAGCAAATTTCCATTTTTTCAGAAACTTTTTGCTCCTCCCTCCCCTTTTTTGATGGTAACTGACCTTGTTGCTAGTTAAGTAGACAACAAAAGTGTCCCCTTCCCTGCCTTGTGGGGTGGCTGATAAATTATTCATACAACTAATGAGGATTTTGAATTTTCAGGCAAACTCTGATGGCATTTTTAAGGGCTTGCATCACTTCGGCAACATTTCTCCCACACCTGCACGCTTCAGGCAATCAGGTGTTTAAAATTACCGACGCAGAGCTTTGCTTCTTCTCCTCCTGCAAGTGCTTTGCTCAACAAGGGAGTCCTGTGGCTATTTTGTCTGTTTGTCTGCGTGAGGTTTTTTCTGTGCTAATTACCGTGAGGGGAAAGGGGAATCTGAGAGGGCTGCATTAATTAGCAAAAGGGATCACATACCTTGCCTTATATTAATTTTGAAATGACACGACACAGGTGCACGTTTAGTGGTGTTTGAATGTATGTTAGCATTTAAGGTCCTTTCATATTTTTTTCTTCCTTTCTATGGATTGATCTTTAAGTGGGAGCGTATCAGAAAAAAAAATCTTGAAGTAAGGAAGCTCCTGCTGAAGCGAAGAGTTACATGATGTGAAAGGGCTGATTATGTTTATATTACATGTTCTCCTGTGAAAAACCCAAGCCCCCCAGCTAGTAGGGTAAGAAAGGTCACTGGAACTGAAGGAACAACTGACTCGGTGTCTTAATTCTGAAGGAAATGAGCCCTTTGGAGATGAGAGGGATTTTCTGATCTAGTTCAGTGGAAGGCATGCAACTATGAAAATAAGCTTTTCCTGTTATGTTGGAGAATAAAGCAACAAATCACAAGGACTGGGGATTGAAAGGCAAAACAAAATATTCATGTTTAGTTTCGCTTTTACCTTTAAATGCTCCACAGGTGATTGGCGATGTTGTATCATTCTCCCAGATTATCATCCACAGCAACCTTAAGAAAAAATAAAGGGTGAGACATTAACAATAAATTAAATCCTCGTTGTATGTGGTAGCCAGACTTCCATGGCTGGCTGTAAAAAGCCTTGGGTCCTGAGGTTCTCACATCTCCTTTTGTACCTATCATACATGGACATTTGAATGTGAAGGAGATTGTAGAAGGCCTACTGTCTGAAAAGCCCAATGCAAGGAATTTGCTACATATGTATTTCACTTTGAATATGGACCTGAGCATATATTTGAGCCCAAACTCACCTTCAGTCCACACTGTGGAGCTGAGTTTGCAGTGACTTTTGCTGAACGTGAAAATTTGAGCTTGCCTCACTGCTGGTCCATACCCTGGAGAGCATCCTAGATGGGTTGGGAGACTTCACCTTCCCAGGATGCTTCTGTCTGTCCTGTTTGCCCTGACAGGTATGTCACAAGAGTGCAAAATCCTTCCCATAAACCACTCAAAACGAGGGAAGGTATGACCTATAGGCAGCATGAAGCAGGGATGCCTACACAGCAGTGTGGATTTCTACAGCTAAGGTATAGATGGTGGATTGGGCCTGGCTATAAACAACAAAAAAGAATCTTAAACTTTGCTTGTTCCCTTACTTGGCATTATAGTTATGTGGTTACTGTGGATATCGTCTTTGTGGTCAAGGGTAGGGACACAGGAATGCATGTGTGGTGGCAGCCAGTCTTTACCATAGGTTGTTTTAGTGAAGGCCATGAGAGCTTTTGTGGAGCTGCCAAGGGTTTAGAAATGTACTGGGGAATCTAAATCCTCATATAAACTGCAATGGCATTGTGAAGTATGAGCACTGTAAATCTTGACAGATTATTGGTCACTTGAAACATATATACTTGAGAGCTTTGGTGCATATGGCAGTCATTCAGTCATTCTTGGACAATAGTTTTGGTCTGAAATAAAGCCAATTTGAGTAACTACAGCTACTTCACATCATAGCAGTAGGCACAGAGCACACTTAGAGCTATGCTTACAACAAAAGCAACCATTTTCAAAAAGCAGATCACTGTGGAAGTTGATCAGAAATGCAACAGAGGATTGGTTTTAATGGCTTTTGGGGGAATATTAAGATTTATTCCTGTAAAGACTTACTCAGCATGTTGCACAAACTCCTCTTAGCGCACTAATAAGTCAATGTGTTACTGAATGCTTAGCCATTATAATTACAGCCACATGTTGTCCTTTTTACAAATAGGTCTGGCTTAATTGCATCATTTTTCAGCAGGATTTATGTGATCCTGTTTAATCTAAAATTAGTACATGCACAAATGAAGCACAAACTATTTTCCATCACTGAACTGTGAAATGTTCTCCAGAATAGAGATATACCAACATGTTCCTAAAAAGATGCAATAAGCAGTCAAGCAACTTTGTGATTTGTGTGTGTCTGCACGTATACAATTTTGCTAAAAGTAAGAAAAAATATACTAAAATATACATTAGCTGCGAAACGACCAAAAAAGTCAGTTAAATGATCTAAATCAAGCCGTCTTTTTTGATTATCACTGATAAAACAAAGGATAGGGGAAATCGTAAATCTATCTTGATATTGCTAGCTTTCAGCATTTATTAAATACAGTAAGAGCTAATGTATTTTATAGATTACATCAATCTATCACACGTAAATATATCACATTTATAAGATGCTCTATAGGCCAAGATTGTGTTGGCCTAAATTCTAATCTACTGTGACGAATTTTCCATATCACCTATGTAGCTCTGAGGGCGTAAAGATATGCATAGGACACAGGCATAAGAGTTGGGCTTACCCAAACCTGGGTCAGATACAGCATTTGCAATACCTCCATACTGATCTGAAGTGTGGAATGTGTGATTTCAAAGAGTGTTGAAACTTAGATATAAAAAATACAAATGCATGACCAAATCCCAACTAGACCCAAAAGCCTGATGCTGGAAGCGGACTAAATCCTCATTCAATTTGTATCTAATTGGGAAAAGTTACTTTAACTTCAATAGAGTGGAGATCTTGGCATCCAGAATGGAGATTTGCTTACTGATGTGAGGGAGGGAGTCTGCTGATTTTCACTGGATAAATCAGAAAGCCAAGAAAGGTCCCTATAGTGGTTAAGCACTAATATGGAAGTGCTAAGGCTTGTTCTGCCTCTAAGCAGGGGGGTTTCTCTCTAATTTTTTTTTGTTGTTGTTGTTGATGTCATCTTGGTTAAAATATGTGTAGCTGCAATGTAGATAAAAGCAGTTTTTGAAAGTTACTTGGTTTTGTGTAGAAAGCAGGAGAAAGGCTTTATTGGTAAAAATATGTGAATATTGAAAATAGCCCTTGTTTTAAATTCGATGTTCCTGATTTTTATGGCTTGAAAGTATTTTTCTTTGTATGTCTTAATGGGCAAAACTTTCAAAGACTTTTTTAAAGTAGGGCACTTAGTGACCTGTACAGTATGATCTTAGCCATGAGAAATTTGCATCGCTCTGAGTATGAATGGGTTAACACACTTATAGACAGTAGCTTGCAAGTCACTGCCATTTCTCTCTGCTTCAGCATGTCACCACAGTAATTCACACTCTGAAACCTTAAGGCTATCTCTGGTAACGAGCCGCAAGCAGAAGCTTCAGCTGAGCGGTCTCTTAAATAGATCCTGGTCCTGGATGAGCAGGGTGGTCCTGGGTGATTCTTACCATCTGGTGATCCTTACCTGACTGTTTCTGTGTTTGGTTTAAAGTGATGGTTATGGTGTGTGTTGTTCCCAAACGAAAAGATCTGATAAACCAATGGTGGTCAGTTGGACTCATGGTTCCTGGCAGCCCTTTAATCTGGATCTGTTGAGATGACAGGTGTGCTCAAAATTATGCCCATGGTTTCTGCAGTAGTTCAGGACTGTACTGATGGTTGAACTAGGATACCAACCTCGACCATCTCCCTGCCTTATTCTGCATATTCACAACGTCTGCTTTTCCCAAGAGCATTTATTCTGTAAATTAAAGTCAAGTACCCAGGCTGTGGGAGTTGCTACCATTTGTAAATCAGGAGCTGAGCATTTACGTGGTATTTCTCATGTGGGTTTTTCCAAATGGACTTTTGTGAAAGCACAGAAGCACCCTTACTTCGCTTGATAAGAGCAAAGAGTGGTGCAGGAGAAGGGTGTGGGCATCATAAACACACTTGGGAAAAGCATATATGGAAAAGGAGGCACGGCTGAAATTTAGAGAATGTTTTCCTAAGGGAGCACAAGATTGGGGGATTCACTCTCAGTGAATCAGGCTTGGCATAAACTCCTTTCTGGTGCAAAGGAGATTTGGACCACTTTGGCCTCTTGTGCAGGATGTAGGAATCATGCACAGAGCAGGAAACTGTCCTCAGAGCATGGAGCTTGCGTCTTCCAGATTAATGGTCTACTAAACAAAAGCCAGGGAAGGATGCTCTGCCATCTACTATGTAAATTACTAATGTGTGAGGTTCTGTGATTTTTTGATAACTGCCATGACTGAATAAGCCTTTTTGGTGCTCTGTGTGCGGTTTTGAATATCTTCAGGTAAACAGCTTATGACTCTTCTGATTTGGTTGTAAAGTATTGTTTCTCTGAAGCGTGTTCCTCTCCACACAGAGCGACCTTAACCTGTCTGCATCCCAGGGGAGCAACCTCCATCTGTTGAACACTTGTCAGATGAACTGCTGACCTACACTGATCTAACACCCAGCAACACCTGCGAGCTGCTCAACCGTGGCCACCGGGCCACTGAGTGACATGGAGCAAGGTGCACTCACAACAGCTTGGAAGAAACTGGGTCCCATTTTTATAGACTTTAAAATAAAATAGGAATCAAAACTCCTTCTGATAGCAGTAAAGCTGGAAGCAATTTCAAGACTTTCAGCAGAAAGCCTGCACTTGACTGTTAATTCCCAGAAGTGAACACAGAAATGCTCGCCTGTCATCTGCTGTCACTTTAACCATATTAAAGGAGGCACCTGGACTCGAAAGATGGAAGCTCTGCTCGATTTTCTCAAGTTGGATATTCTGGTATTTCTGGTGCATCTTGAATACACAGAAGCAGTGAAACTTGTCATGGGGAACAGAGGCATCAGCGCGGCAAGGGGACAGATGGTGTACAGTACTGAGACCAAACTACAGTTTGATGTTCCCAAAGAGGTAGGTTCCCGCAAGGTAAGAGCGGTTTTAAATGAGCCAGTGACACAGAAAGCTGGAGAATGAATGCTTGGGTATGGGATTGTTCTGATGTTGGGACGGATGGGGTGGTCCTCTGCCCTGCCAAGCTGCCAAGGGCAGTGCTGTGGGCATGGGAAATCAGTGTGGGAAGAACTCTTGTCTGGAGGGCTCAGCTCCAGCAGACTTGAGAGGAACCAGTGAAGAGATCATCGCCTGCTTTGAAGACTTAAGTCCTTTTAAGCAGAAGTGAAAGTGTTGGCTTAGGTGAGTTCCATATTGTTCATGGAGAAGTTTTTTTCCCATCCTGCCCTGCTAGCGGATGACCTTCCCTGAATTGTGAGAGTTCATAAATCTTTGAGAAAACTTCTGTTTGATTTTCAGGCTTTGTTATGGTAATTGGAGATGTGTTTATTTGCCATGTAATTGTTCCTAGGGCAACTGTTTTTGCAACTAGAAAAGAATACAGATCAAATGATAGTTACAGTTTTGAATTTACCGTGTTGCAGAAGATTTATATCTGATTTTTTTTTCTTTCAAATTTTACAATTTAAATTTCTTGGTTTTTTTAAACCCAAAATAAGAGGCAGTGTTTCTTTACCACTGACTTCTGTAGGCTGTCTGCAGCTAGTCTGGCCTGAAGTTGAGGTTGCAAATAATACTTATATGTTTCTGGAATATAAATTAATCCCTAACTTCTCCAAGTTAAATTCATTAGATTCTTTTTTTTTTTTTTTCTTGCAGAACAAGGGAAGACATCAGTTAAATTGTCACAAATAAACCCTATACTGTTGTGAAACACCATCTAATTTCCCAGATTCATCTGAAGGGTATGCTTTTAGATTTCAAAAACCTCCCCTTCACCTCTGTTCTGCAAATAGCTTTATGCTGAGATGAAGTGTAGACAAATGCACAATAGCACCTAAATATCACTTTCTAATAGGCACTGCTGAGGGGTGTGTGCTATATCCTCTCATAGCAACCATAGGCCACATCTCAGATTTGGAGGCTGAATGGATCCTATGCAATGGTTTCCATGGTTGCACAGGGTTTCATGTACCCAATACCACTAATATTCCAGTCTTTAATAGAATAACTTGTACAAAGGCGGTTTTTTCCTCTCTATTTTATATCTTAAATTATTACTGTGTAAATGATTGAATAAAGTGTAACATGAAAGTTATCATTAAAACATAAAATGTTGTTGAGATTGTATTAGCATGAGCTCAAGCCTACAGTACTTATATAAGCAAAATTTCAGGTGCCTCCTGGGTCAAAGCTGTAGGATTTGGCTGGCAAAATGATGGGTTTTTTTATTTACCAGCTTGTTAGTACCATTTGTCTTAACAAAAGTTTGATTGCCACTTCTTGCCTGACAAAGTTAAGTACGCTGACAATGGCTGACCATTTTTGGTAGAAGACAGTGTGAGGCTGAGAACTTTTAGGTGGGATCTCAGTTGTGATAATGTGCACTATATTTTAAGCCTGGTAAGTTATGTTGGATGAATGAAAAATGTTTTTTATAAGGGAGTATTTTAATTTTTTTGTGTTTTTAATACTGAGTTGGGCGTGGTTATTGTCTTTGCCTTTGTTGTCACCTAGGTTTTTAAAAGGCTCACCTCTGTTGGAAGTTGTGCACTACCACATTTTTTATGTTCTTCTGAAAAATCTCAACTGTTGACTGTGGTAGCTATTATGAGAAGAGCACTCCAGAACTACACGTTAGCCAACAGTCAAAGAAAAATCCCCAAATAAACATGGATGTGCTTGGGTAGCTCTAGGTGACTGGGACTTTTAATCAACTTCAAACCCCAAGTGCTTAGGCTGTATGAAAGGTTCCTTTCCAAGTGCCAATAACTTGCAGGTGCTGTCCTAGTTCTGGGACAAGCCATGGCTGCATGAGGGGTAGGGTCATGGGGAAACCATGCTGTAAGTGGCATCATGTAGTTGTCCATCTGATTTACAGGAGAAATAGATATTCTCGCAGTTCTATTTGCTGTTTCTAGCCTTGGTGGGTGTATCCAGCCCTGCTCAAGCATGGGGCATAAGTATCCATCCCAGTATCGCAGAATAAAACATGCAGAGATCTTCAGAGAGCTCTTCAGAAATACAGCAAAGGGCTTAAAGAAATTGTTCAAATTGTGCGTGACTTTGACATTTATAATGGTTAGGTGCTACTGAGATGTAATCAGTGCTGACTTTTGCCCTCTGCTCTACAACTGAAAGCCTGTAAGAGCACGTAGAGTTCTCTAAACCTTCCAGTGATTTATCTGAAGTGTTTATTATCTGGCTCAAAAGATGTGTATTAAAGTACTGTTTACAAAGAAGAGCCCAATGTGTGAAAAGGTTAAATTCTTAGCTTGTGTAAACTGTTGTTTTCCCACCGAAGCCAACAAAGTCGCCTTGTGACGTAGCCCAGCAGAGGATCTGCTCTCTAACCGACGTTCCATGTATTGTTCTTGGCTATGTCCACGAATATTTCAGAGTGAGCTGAAGCTGGGCTCTGAATGCATTCATTCATAGACCACTGCATAAATGATCAAAGGAGAGGCTTCTTGATCTTGTATGTAATAAATCCTCTGCTTTCAAGTTTACTGAACTGGAGACTATCATAGAAATACTTGTTCCTCACGTACAGATCAGGAAGCTGGAATCGAGTATTACTCACGTTGGACAAATGCCTCTGGAACTCCAGGAATTGCTTGGCACATCTGACAGAGCACTCAGAAGCATCTCAGCCTTTGTTTACTGCTGAGTTGAGCTAGGTACGGTCTGCCTGCATGGATCATGTCTTTGGAGACATTGCTCACTGCTTTAGGTCAAATAGTGGACGAGAAGGAGCATTTACCTGAATATCTGAAAAATGCAACCAGAAGGAAAGGTGACAGATTTGAAAACAACCTATATGTGTTGGGATAAACTTATTTTGGATTTCAAACTATTTGTTATAGAAACATTGCCTAAATATTTAACAAGGTTTTATCTTAGTTTGCAATTCATCTAGTTTTGTTTTGCCTCTTGCAGGTTTATTTACAGAACAGTGGTAAGTCCTTAGAGCAAAACTGATGTGAAAGGGGTTTTTTGGGTCATGAAAGAAGTACAAAATTCTCCCTTGACAGAAGAGTCTTTTGCCAACCATTCAAGTAGTTATACTTACATAAGGATTGTTTAAAAGCAACGTTTTCTAAGATTGCTTGCAACCTGAAGATATCAGAGAAGTCTGTACAAGGAGGACTAACAGTGAAAGTAAAGTTTAGAGCTTTTTCACTTTTTCCAGGTTTCTTAAGGGGATGTTAATTCTTTCTTTGATAATGTATGGCACTGATTCATGGGATTGGCAGTGCTCAAATCTGATCTCAGTCAAATGAAAACTTTAAAATATTGTAGCGGAGGGATTTACTTATCTCTTGTACATAGCTGTGGATGTCCCCCATGGTATACTGGCTGAAATTTTTCAAGTCAAAACCATCTTCACCAAGGACTCCCGTGACACATATCTTCCTTGCAAAGGGCAGAGAAACAGTGACAGGTGGAAAATACAGTCTTGTGAAGCAATATTTCCTAAGAGAAATACTTTTCTTATGGGGTAAAATATTTTAACTTCAAATATTAACTCATTTCATTTTTTTCCTGTAGAATTGCTCACCTTGTACTGATACTGGTAAAGTTTCCCAGAAACCCTAAGCATGTGCCTGAAGGTACACATCCACACAGTGCCGGAGACTCTCTGTAGGATACTGATACATAAACTTATTTTCATACTTCAGTTTGTATTTAGACATATATTGCCTCTCCTCCTCCTTCTTCTAGGGAGAGTTATCCAGAACTGCTATTATTATCTAAAGAAGAGTGGTCAGAATGGCCTATCACAAGATGCTTTAGTAGTAGCTGAGATGTGACTTCTTTAAATGTGAAATGAAACCCTTGGTGAATTGTTTCCTTAAGTTAGCCAAACCACATGACATTGCCCTAGTAACAGGACCTGCCATCCAGCGTCAAAAGAATTATGTAGAATATAGACTAACATTGAAGGCTTCCTGGGTATGGGTCTGCGATACCAGTACCAAAGCCCCACATCACCAGAGATGGATAACAACTCCATTGTTGGCTCAATGACATAAAAAGGGAATGGTGGTTGATCAGATTCCCTGTACATTATTAGCTATACAAAGTATCTGAGGTTGCCTGAATTGAATTTATGTTGTTTATAAAAAGTAGAGGCTGGGTACCTTGCTAATATTTTTTTTTTTGCCTACAAACTGGATCTTGATCCAAAGTAGCTATGGCCACTTTTGCAAACAAACGAGATCACCTTTATGAATTTTGAAACCCCCCTGTGTTGTCACCCCTGTGGAGGGTGTATGAATCTCTCCCATTCAGAATTCAAGTTGTCTGGAGCGCAAGCTGGGTTCTTGAAGTTTTCAAGGGCTTATCATTCATGCCATGTCTTCCTACACTTAACTGACATAACTAATAAAAAACTAGTGCCCAAATCTGGTAAATTAGTGATTGGATTGCTCTGTGCATCTATGCTAACCTATGCATCACCCTTCTTTGTTCAGTTATTCAAGAGGTTAACAGAGAATTCTGCCCTTTAGAATGGGAATTTTGCCAGCAGCACCAAGTGGGACAAGATTATTGACTGTCTGAGATAAAGCTTAGAAGATAATTGTTGTGTTTAACTGTTAATTCTACAGCATTATCCCAGTCACTTGTTGATGCATCTCAGAGTTGCTTGATGTCTGTCTACACGCACCTACGAGTGTGCACGCACTTGCCTTCGGGAATTCACATGCTTTCGCTAATACGTGTGCAAAAGATTCATTGGACTTTCTTATTTGTAAACAGAAAATTTTTGACTTATGTCCTGATAAAGGGAGCCATTATGAACACAAGATCAAGCTGCAGTTATGCCTGCGTTTGTCTAAGAAGCTGATCAGTTCATCCTTGTGCTCTTACAACCACGGTTCAAGATGCTGAAGATGCAGAAGCACCGAAGGACGAAGTTACGTTGTGCGTTGTTAACCCCCCACTGCAGGGATATCTCACCCCTTCGGAGAACTGTATGCAGACCATTACATCCTTCTCTCGGTGGGATTTGTGTGATAGGAGAATTGCTACCTGCCACCCGACGTGTCTCATGCTGGGAGACAGGTCTATGAAGTAATGGAGCCTGGCTGTCTGCAGTCAGGGCTCCTGTACTACATCCAAAGCAAGCTTGCCAGTCGGCACATGCTGCATTAATCTTCGGGGAGCATTTGTTTTGCTTGTTTTGCTAGGCTGAGTTTCAAACAACTGATAATGTGTTCATGAGCAGTTCTACCCTTGCAGCCCATTTTTCAAAAAGAAGCGTGAAGACCAGTGCTCCTAAGGTTGGGTGGAACATGGGTGTGAAGGGTTATATATGATCTTGCTTCAATGTATGAGCTTATGGTGCTTTTTATATGTGTGCTTTTTATTATGTGTGTTAATATGTCTGTGCAGGTACGTTTGGGAGAGTGGAGTTATGGCTCTTTGAAGTCTGATGAGTGTTTTTGAAAATATACCTTGGACATGGTCCTTCTCTTCTGGCGCTAATTCTGCTAGTGGAGTTACCTCACTGCAATTTGCTTGCTTAGAAATAGTCAAACCTTCAATCTCCTGAGGGATAAACTCTGAAGGCTTCTGAGGATTAGGTTAGATAAATACTCTATTGCTCACAGGTTTTTAAGTATTGAAGTGCCTGGAATTTCGGGAGATAAATGACAGTGTCTCCGGGTTGTTCCTACTTGTACTTGCAGTGTCACTGCTCCATCCAGCTGTGTCACTGAAGTTACAGTTCTCACAAGCACTTAAAGCACAATACTTCAAGGTATTTTTGCATTTAGTTCTTCCAAGCAAAAAGGAATTTAGATACTCATGTACCTTTTACGATGTGGAAAATTCAAATGTGATTCTGGATCCTCACAGGTGTGTAGTACCTTTAAATAGGAGGCTTTTTTCTGGACTTCTTTGGGGTTTTTTTGAAGATACTTGGTGCTATTTGTTGACTTACAAAACAAAACCTAGCAACATTTCCACAAGGATGAATGGAGAATTCAGGAGGATTTTAGCATCCATCGTGAGAACAGAAGGATGCACTGCGATCTTGAGGTCTTTTAGCCCGCTTATGTACTGTGGAAGTATGGGACTGGGCAGTCAGTCTGTTATAAAATGGTGATCTTTTATGATGTTGGGATATCACGAATCCAGTGGATGATGTTCCAGGTGCACATACTTGCCCTGGGAACTTTTGCTGAGAAGACATCTTTTACTTAAAATCTATTCCACTAAGAGTACTCCAAAGGTAGTACTACACACAGTGGTGTAATTTTTTTAAGTGTATTTTTGATGAATATATATACCCTCTGATTAAATTTCAGGTGAAAGTTTACTTGGAGAAGGTTTGGGATGAGGTGGGAAGGGGAATAATTCAGTGCTTTTCTGTTTTCTGGCTTGTAATTTTTTAGAAATTTTAGTATCCTTTACTATTACCCTAATCTTGCACCTTTTCCTAGACACAACAGAGATGATTAAAAAGGCAGATATTAAATAAAAATTAATGTATGTTTTGAAATCCATCAGTGTGGGGGTTGGCTGCACACTTTTTTTTGTTTGTTTCTTTCTGGTTTTGAATTATGTTTCTGCTCTAAGGGTCGAATTGCCCGGTGAACATATTGGTCTGGAAGGACGCAGGGCTGGTGCAGACCTGGCGTGCAGCAAGTGGGCTGGCTCAATGGGGAAAGCCATCGCTCTTCCTCTCTGGCTGCACGGACAAGTGCAACAAGAATCCCCTTGATGCAGGGAAGTGTTGCAGTATTGACTCGACCTTTATTGGTGTGGTTTCAAGATAGTTCCTCCAGGCTTGAATAAGCACTATAAAACCTCCCTTTATCAAATCAACTGCTTAAATTGGATTTAAGAGACGGTTTAGCATCTTGGTTTTTGCTGCGTACCTTGTTGTGTAGAGTAATGCAAACCCTCATGATCGGTCTTCGGTTGTAATATGTGTCTGCATCATAGAGTTGGACATTGTAGAAAGATGATCCTGTCCTATTCCCTACAGACTGCTGATAATGATAACCTGAATAGTGTCCAGCTCTTGGTAATGGAAGAAGGTCCCCAACATGGATGGACGACAGTTTGGGGTATGTTGTGTCAGATGAGAGTTGAACTATGGGATGCAATGCAATGCCTACAAAATACAAGCATGATTTCTCTTGTAAAACTTATCCTTGTAATATTCTTTTGCATATATTCTAGAAAAAATAACAGAAATTCTTTGGAAAAACAAAAGATTTTCATTTCTTTTGCAATTTCTGCAGTGAGAATGCAGACTTCAGGCTGATTCCTAAGAACAGCCCAATTTATATCTGAGAGTGAAAGAATAACCATGTCACTTCTTTGGAACATGATCTAAAGTTCACTGAAGTGAATGAAAAGGCTCCTGTTGGTTTTAAGTAGGTCCAGCCTTTACGTGGTGAACAGAAGACGTGTGTCTCATCTGCTTAAATGTGAAAATGTTATTGGTAATTTATGTTGATAGAAAGAGCACATGGTAACTTTCTTCCTGCATTTATATAACAGGAGGCAAAAGCTTCAATTGCGCAGTTCGAAAACATCAAGGATGCATTTGCCTACAACCAGCAGGATGATAGTGACACAACCAACAATTCGGCTGTTTTAAGAATATTTGATGGAAGGCAAAGTATCAGGCTCAGGTCTTCCATTACTATCCCACCCAAAGATGACAACTTCCCATTCCTGGTGAGAGGTGTCATCTTCAAGCTTATAGAAGGAGAGATGGTTCTCACTGAAACACCTGTGTCGATGTTTTCTGATTTTTATTCAAGGGATGACCATACTCTCTGTAAAATAAGTGAGCCAACAAGTGCCAGAGGGATTATGAAGGAATCTGGTGCAAATGGAACAGACAGAGCATTGGAGTCTGTGGAGGTGACTTTCTCCTGGTACCGCTCAACAACAGAGCAACTAACTTTTGGGCATATGATGTTATGTTGTCTACACCAGCTAACAATGCACAACAGCTATTGCCCCTGTGGTATGATGAATGAGGTTGCCTTGTGCTGGAATTAATAGATGACTAATGGGAGAAGAGAAAAACAGAAAATGACTACATAAAATGATCTGTGATGGATCTTGTATTTTAAAAATATCCCTGTGTCAATCTGTTTTCAAAGGGATCTCTTCTACAGTTTGGTTGAACACCATAATTTTGGATTTTTCAGGACTCATTTGAGGTCATTTTATCTGACAGTTGCAGAATCACGGGATGATTCTTGGCCTTTTAGCTAGGCTCAAGAGTAGTATCTGTTCTTATCAGTTTAATATTCAAGAACCTCCCAATCTTTGATGCTCAAATAAGTATGGTTTTTTCTTTTTTTTTTTTTTTTAAGATGGCATAGAATTCAAAATATTTGAAAGCCATGCAGAGGAATATTACATAGTAGGAAATTGTGCAGAATAAGATGGCTGAAGTTGCTCATCTGTAATAACAGGATGTTTCATACGTCTAATTCCTGGTTCAAATGAATGACTTGATTAAGATCAATAGAGTTTCTCTGGATTTTTACCAGTGTTAAAACAGGTGAGAGCAAAAGCGAAAAGTATGACTTTCTTTTTTTTCTTCTTTAGGTATGCTGATCCAATTTGTTTGTTTCTTTGAAATGCTTAAACAAATATAGAAAATGAATAGAAATGTCAAGACACTGGAAAAAAAACAAGATTGAAAGAGAATTTTTATGAATTGATGAGCTGAGAGTGGAGCTGGTAGCAACAGAGTGGGATCAGCCAGTGGTCAGATACCACTGGTTAGATCTCCACAATTTTCAGCCATCTTGGAGGCTGATGCCTCATGTTACATGAGCCAGAGGAAGCCTGGAAGTGCACAACTTGTTGTCAAATAAACTTGCATCATCACAAGGCATCACCTCTGCTCTCCAGATACCCAGTCTCCAGACAATTAACTTCCATGTGCTGTTAGTACTTTGTTTCTCTCACTTCTCCCGTGTACATATGAAACTGTCGAGCTGAATTACACTTTATAAGGTGAGAGGGAAAAGATCTAACATCTATTTTTTCACTTTTACAGGTTTTACAGTGCAAGGAAGCAAATTTTTACAGCCTAAAAAACCACCCAAACAAAACAAGTCCTACTACTTCTGAACTGACATCTTTCAGGTAAACAGGAAGAACATCTGACATAATTTGCAATCATTGTTACCAGTTACCATGTTTTAAAGATCTTTGTTTCCAAAACAGATGTTGGGAAAGGCATAAGAACAAACTATACTGATTGAAATCTAAATTTTTGCATTAAAGTACACCAAATAAGAGCACAAAAGCAGAAATTTGGGCCTGGGCAGAAGTCTGGTATCACCTTCTCAATCCCACTTCAGATGCTTTCAAGGGGAAGAGTTAAACTTTGTGCTGCCTCACTGCAGAGAACAACGTTCCCCGTCAGTGCATATACTGGAGACATTTGGTATGATTCTTGCAAAAATTGGGGCAAAATCACTGATTTTCTCAGTGTTTCACTGAAATTTGTCCTGTGTGGACACCGGTGCTCTCCAGCAATGTAAGAATTTTTCTGTTTCATAATGGCCAAGCTCTATATTTCAAAGACTTGCATAAGCTCCTGGGTGAGTGTTCGCCATGGCAGGCAGCAACACTGCACAACGTGGTGTTCACTCCTGACTCTTTGCAGAGCAAGAGATTTGCAGTTTCTGTGCCAAACCAGTCAAACCCCACATCACACATTGTTAGCTAGAAAAAGAAAATGGTGAGCTGTATATGTCGCTGCTGTTTCTGTTCCCTGTCAGCACTTCTGGCAGGAAAGTTCACTGTATGAAGTGTTTTCTACCTTGGTGAGACCTTTTCATGACTTTGCTTGAAAAATCCAGGTTTGCCAATTCCTTTGTTGTATAATAAGCTGTGGTGCAGCTTGTTCCACACATTCATTGCCTGACTTCTTCCTCGTAGTTTTGTAACGTTCTTGTACTGTACCATTTGGTAAGCTAGTCCCTGACAAAGTCAGAGCAGGAAGCTTGTTGAAGGTGCTTGCGTTCCTTGGAAGTAGCCAGGCAGGCGTTTTCAACACAAATACAAATTATTCATTGAATTTATTCCATCTGGGGTTTGTATGTGGGCATGTCTTCTTTGCTAAGTGTTTTAGCAAATATTAAAATCCCAGGTATGTTAAGGGGATCAGCAAAATTCATGCCAGTATTAAATGAATATTTGTGGAAAGTGAATTTTAAGTATGCTGCGTAAAGCCTATAAATGCTTTAAGGCTATATTCTTTAGCTAAATGGTTAAACTCTGCCCTAAGACCAATTTGTCCGGAAGAGTAGGAAAGTAGAAAAGAAGTGAGAGTATGCTTGTAGTGAAGAATATACAACCATATGAGAGGATTATTTGGGAAATTATAATAGACAATTGAAGCCTTGGAGGCGTTCAAGAGACTTCATTGCTTCCAATAGCAAATTGTTTATGGGGAGAAATAAAGCTAAACCTATTCATTTTTTTCAAGTAGCTCTAGTAACTTGTAAGATTTGTGTCAGCTCCAAGAAGAAAATGATCACCAATTACATTCCAAAGAATAACAATAAAAGCTTGGTAAGGGCAGAGCAATACCGAGCTTCTTTAGTGAGCTCAGTAACTTTAATTGCTATGCCTTTTTTTTTTTGAGGATTTTTTTAAAACTCTGAGACCATTTCCTCTTCTGTAAAACTATTGCCATTCATCTACAGTGGATTTTTGCTTCATCTTGTTCTTCTCAAACTCACATTTTAGCTGCATGCCTCTGGCTGTTAACCCTGTGGATTTCTTTTAGATATGAGAAAGCTTGTTTCCAATAATCCATAAGCCTCAAAAACTACCCCAGTGGTGTATTAGTCCTTGATTTAACATCAAAGAGAAAAGCATCTTTGTGCTCTTGTATTGCTGAGAAGTCACAGCAGCTTTGCTTCTGACTCAACAGCCTTGGACGGAAGCAGGTGGCCTTTTCCTTGTTGGTGTTTTTTTATTTGTGTCCATCTTTCAAACCAGGAGGGAGGAATTTCTCCTAAGAAAGAGATAACTTTCTTCACAAGCTTATTCCCTGTGGACAGTCTGTGGTTTCCAAAGGGTCCCACACTATCCTCATTATCTGGTAGAGGATGGCAGTAGAGGGAAGCAGAGGCATAAAACCTTTCTGGGGCAGGCAGATTAAGAAAACTTTTTATTCCAGCTGAGGTTAGAGGCCAAGAGAGATTAACTAAACAGCACGTTTTCTGCTTAAAGTTTATTCAATGGAGTGGGCTGTATTTTAGCAGTAATATGATGGGAAGAAATATCTCATTAAGCTGGTTTTTCTAGTCGTTGCTTTGATTCATGGTGGCAGGTCAAAAATATTATGGCTCACCTGGCAATTTGAATGATCTTTCATCCAATTTTACTCTTGCAAGTTGGACTTTGCATCCTTTTAAGTACAAGCTTTTCATTGAAGGACTGGAAATGGTTAGTTGTGCCAGTTAGACTCCAGGTAGTCCTGCTGAGCTCTAAAATAGAGACTTGCAGAGCCTTTGGATCTGATGATATTTATTTCAAGCTTTTAAATCTTTAGGGCAGAACCTGGGGGAGGAAGAGTCCTCCTATTTTGTAAGCGCAGGCACACTTTCTTAGCATCAGAGGAGCTCTTCCAGCCCTAAACAGGTTCGCTGGTGGGGTTGCCGGATCCTGGTAGGTTCCCTCTTGGTGCAGCAAAGTAAAACCCTGCTTCATGCTGCCATGAGGATCTGAAAGTTTTTTTCTAATTAAGAAACTTCTTCTGTCTGGATTCATTGACCTGCATGGACTTGCCATGGTGGAAGGAGCTTTGTTTGCAGGCCTTTAAAACCATTTGCTGAATTTGGGTTCTTCCTTCAAAAATCCCCATCACTGATAACTACCCAGAGTTTCAAAACCAGACACTCTGCTGTTGGATCTGTGGGGAAAGTGAAGCCTATATCTTATCCAGACCTGTGTAATAGTGTCTGATAATTAATTTATTTTTTTTTTAAATGTTTTAAAAAGGAGCCTTCCGATTTTTGAGGGCAGAAGGAAGCAGGTGGAGGGGAGGAGAGATCAGGGAAGTCTGTGACATAAGCTTTCCCTTCTGTTACCTGCAGGCACACTTAAACCAGCTGTTGCTGTATTAAACAATGGGGTTTTTTAACATCTAGGATATACACATAAAAATATGATACATTTATTCTGTCAATTTAACCAAGTGTTTAGTAACAGCACCCTCTACTTTAAATACTTTTCAAAGGTAGAAATAACTGGAGCTTTTTCTCTTGCCATCTCTGCTGGGTGACAACCCACGTGGTAAGGAGACATGGTTCAGAACAGCCTGAGGACTTCCCAAGGTTTATGTCCGGCCCTACCAGAAGCTTTGGCTACGGTGTATGCTCGTTAGGTTTTTGCTGTCTCCATATGCTCATGCGGATGTCAGTCATGAAGCCTCTTCTCTTGCCCATTTCCATCTTGCAGAATAAAGCTGAGGGACCAGGTCCCCACTGTAGGCATTAGTGAAACACCAGTGAAACCAGTGAGACTAATGGTGCTAAATCCAGAGTCCAGAGCAAGATTTTGAAGTGGGAGCAGCCAACATGATCAATTGAGAAAGTGGGCAATGCTGGACCTCAGTTCTTCCCTTGCTCCCCTCCCCTCATATTTATAGGTTTCTAATTTCCGCTGGATAATGAATATTGCTCTTCATTATAATTATGTTAAAAGGTACCAGCATGATGATTCAGAAACCCTTGAAGATATAGTCATATTTTCAGCAACAGATGGATTTAACACTGCAGATGGAGTGTTAAGAGTGCAGGTAATAACAAACTCAGCAATGTACTGTACTGAAATATAATTGGAAAGTATTAATCATATATTGGTTACTTCAGCTTCACTAAGTAGATGTTTAATTTTCATCAATCTTTTTACCAGATTCCCGGAAAGATTTCTGTGTAGACAGAGTGTGGCTTCTAGGTGAAATGATTGCCGAAGTTATTAATGACTAAGGCCTTGATCTTGCAGGCATGTGCCCATGGCTTACCCAGGCAAGCAGAATAAAAATCACTTGTGTTAATAAGGCTGTCAGATGGGGCCCCATTCATATGGACCAAGTTTCAGCTGGTGACTAGGCAGTAGTAAAAGTGAGACCCCCTCTCAACTTGGGGTGCAGGAAACCCACCAGCAGGAACTGTGGGATGCGAGATTTGGGGCAGAACGCAAGTAATTTGAAAAGCTCCATTTATAGAGGTGAACGACAAGTCTAAGCCTTTGCAGCACTGTGAGTTAGCATATTGACCAAACTAGGAAAGGCTATTTGTTTTGCCATTCCTTGTTATTTTCTCCGACTAAAGACCTTTTGACATTATCTGCATACAGAGAAACGTCTGCTGCTATTTCCATAAACCCTGTCATCTTATTGTTTTGTAAATGTGCCTCTTCCTAGAGGTTGTATTTGAAGCCTGGGTAATTCAGGGGAGTTTTTGCTCTGAGCAGGCCATGCAGGACCAGGGCAATCAGTGATGCCTGGTTGCATACCATGACTCTGATTCTTTAATTAATGCTATTTATAACTAGGATTTCATTTGTAGGAGACCAGAAAGTGGCCCCTTCTCTGGTGTGCCACCTGGGGATGCGGGGAGCTGGGAGTGTTGTGGGGCACAATTCCAGTTCACACAGGGAAAATCTAATCTTTTTTACAGCACTAATATAAAATGTGATTTTTGGTGAAAATTGAATTTTTTCTTTTTTTTTAAATATGTTTCTGTGGATGATCTGTATTCACATTCTTCTCTGTGGGTTTGGGCATCTGTTGAAGCTGCATCTCCATTGATTTCCTTATGTGCTTTCCTTTCCCTGGTGGGAGACCATAGCCATGGTGTGCAATGATGACTATGGACTGACCAGGCTTGTAGACAGCAACATAAACATTAAATACCTAAATTTTAAGTCCAAGGAAATACTTTGGTTGAATGCTTTGGTCTTTTATACTGAACTATTTAATTTTCTAGCTATCTGTGGAACCTGAAAGGGTAATGAAAAACTGCAATTCTCTTTGGAAAGTTGACTCTCACTTGATGGTACAACATCTTTATTCTGGCTGATGGGAAAAAAGATCAGGTAATAAAATTCAATGTGACTGGAAAGAAAATTGAGCATGACTAGAAGCCACAGGTGAACACATTTAATAATGCAAAATTAGTGAGCTGTCTACTTTCTGACAGGCATTTCTATGCCAGAAAGATACAAACAGGCACTGTTCGATTGACCGTGATAATCAAATAAGGTTCTGTGGGTATAAATGACTCTAAATATGGTGCCTCTTTAAGGGTACCAGCCAAGATTACTTGTTTGTAACACAGGTCCCACGTTGGTGCTGTGGGCAGGGGGCAGCTTGTTGCTGGTATGTGAAGACAAATAGTATTTTTGCGTAATTTTCACTTATATTCAGAAATAATCTCTCCCTTATCTTCCCTTCCTATTCTGTCCAGATTACGTGTGTGAGCAGTGAGCTCCAGATCTGGAGCAGGGTTTGGAGGCAGGGGTGGGTGTCTGAAGGGAGGATCAGCCAGGATCACCTCTGAGCACTCCTGTCCAATGGATGCTGAAGGTGGTGGCACAGAGCTGTTGTAGGTGGCTACCCAGGCTCCAGCATGTGGGATGATACAAAGGACAAGTCATGGAGGGTCAGTTTTCCCAGTTGGATGCAATCTGGAGATCCATCTCCATACTGTGCATACTGATAGGTTAGATTTGTCACCCTTCTGGCAATGTTTGAATTTTCTTTCCCTTCCCTCCCCCCTTATATAGGAGAATTAATTGAATCATAAGTGATTTAATTTGTCAGGCATCTTAGATTTGATTTAAATTATATGTTTTATAACTTGTCCTGCATTTGCAGCATGGAGATATGTTGCTTGGGAGAGGTTAGTTCTCACTGTTCACCAGCAGGACAGGGCATTTGGTACTTTTTTGTGAGGAACAGGTAGGTTCCTCAGTGCATATACTCATAATAACGTAACTTAACACACATTAAGGGGCTGTCTAGGTCTGTAGAGAAGATACCTGGGGGCAATAGATCCCCTTTAATAAATTATCTCATACTTTGCTCTGAAAGGCTTAAATTCCAGCTTAACCAAATGGGATTGAGTAAAGGGGTGTAACAAATCACTGGGATCTGGGAAAGCTGCAGAACCTCCCTTGTTTCCCCATTGACATTAGGACTTCAACTCGTCCCTGTTTGCCCTGCATCATCTTGGGATATGCTGCTTGATCTTTCCAATTACTGTGATGACTTTTTTCATTTGTGATTCGTGACAAAGTGCTTTTGGATTAAAACTGTGATTCAAGCAAAATCACAAACCGCCAACTTTAGGAAGGCATTTTATTTGCTAGCTCAGGCTGTGTGAAATTTGCCTGATGTATCACAAAAGAAAAAGGTAAATATCTTGTCTTTTAAAACTTGATAAATTATTGACAGAGGAAAAATGCCCCGAGTTAATCAATCTGATGGTTTTGTCACCACTTTTCCCTCGGGGATTTGGAAGTAGTGGAACATGCTTTAACAGTGGTCTGCTCTCGTCATTTGGAAAAGAGAAAACAAACATTCCTGCGCCTCAGCTCCTCATCAGTGTCTGAACTTGAATGAATCAGCTATTGAGCTGTAGGAAATGAAATATAAATTGACATGAAGAAAATGTTCTCCCTGCAGCTGCAGAAACAGCTATAGTTGTCAAAAGCTGATTTTTATCCCTTCAAAGACCAGTATTTTGGGCCACATCATCATATTCAATAGCTGGACTTTCTATAAAAGTTTGGCCTAAAGGTACTGCTTTAATATTATTTTTTTAAATTTATTAAAGTAATTTTAATGAAAGATTGTCTTAATTTCAGTTGTGACTTTTGGCATACATTTAGAAAGAAAAATCAGAATACAAGCTACCCCTTTAAATGTTACTCCTGTTTCTTCCTTGTTCATTATCACAAGCACAGCATTTAGTAGTCTCACAGAGTAATTCAAAAAGGAAATTAGTTTTTTTTATATTTATTTTGAGACTTGTAACTCAGTAGTTTGTGTTGCAGAAGTGCTCCTGTTTGGGGGTCAGACAGTTGCATTTACTGACCTTGGTTTTGCTGGGCTTGCATGCCCAACCATGCAATGAGATAAGGCTGTAACTGATTGCACAGGTACCCTAAACAAACACTGAACAGTCTGGTTTCACACCATTTAGATTTCCAGGATTGCACCCTAGCCCCCTCTGGCTTCTGCACCAAATCACCTGGAATAAATTACTTCAACTCAGGTTGTTCTATTATCCTTGTTGTCTTAAGTGGAACCATAATTTAAATGTTATATTTTTCTGGGCAATTTATTTGCAATGCAACTTTTCTGACTTTACTTTGAATACACAGGGAATGTGACACGGTTTCTCCCTGCTTCTCTTCTCATGAATGCTTGGAGAAATGAAAGACCTTTAAAAGACAATCATCTTGTAAAATGCATTCATTATACAGGAGAGGAAAAAAAAAACCAACAACTTTCTTGTTGGTATTTTGGAAGGTGTCGGAGATGTTATTATTCAGCTGTCTACCACAGCAACTATTTGATTGTAGTTCAGATATAAAACTTATTATCAAACTTATATTGTTGTTCAAGACATTGGCATGGAGAAGAGCTCTACTTCAACATGTTAAACTTTCTTTTGAGTTCAAAAAAACTTGCTTCTCTTCTTCTCCATCTACTTTTAGGGGTTTTTTTCCCCACCTGTGATGATAGCATCTGCTGAGATAGGAAAGAGCTTTTCTTTCTGCTTTGCTCTTTCTCCCATAGGCAGAGTGGACTTTCTGATCACTGCCAGTGTTGTACTGCCTGTCTGAATACTGCTCCTAGTGGGCATGTTTTCTGTAAGTAGATGCCTCCTTGTTGCTGTTAAATAATATTTATCTGCCTTGAGATCAAATGCATTGAGCATTTGTGGAAGTTGAGTCTCTACCTTTTGGATTCTCTAAAACATATTCCATGAGATCTCTTTGGTTGAAGTTTTTTTTTTAATAATCTTATTAAAGATGTAGTTGATTTTGAGCATGACAAGAAGTCACTTTGGTACAGCATTGACACCTGCTCAATTTATAGGATCGAATGCTACATGCAAACATCTTTTCTTACATAACTGATATTTCTTATTTTAATACAGTACATTTTTAAAGCTGAACTTTGAAGCTGATCCCTCTATAATGCTAAACAGAAGCCTTTTATTATTTTTAAAGGATTTGTATGCTGTCAGATGAACAGATGCTAACATGCACCTGTAGTCTGTCTTCACTGGGAACCATATTTACTGCTACCGTTTAGAACTGTTCGAAAAATTTTTGAACCAACTTCACGATGAAAGAATAGGCTTTTATGTAAAAAAGCTTCAGTGAAAAGCATCTGCTTTGTACGTCTAGTTTCTTTTTTTTTTTTTGCTAGAACTAAAAATTGATGTATATCTTTTGACTTGAGAATTTCTGTTCAAAATATCAACTTTTTGTGGAAAAAGGAGATGGAGAAGATTTATCTGAGGACTTGTCAAAATTCTGTCCAGACATGGTGATGACAACTTCTGTGTTTTAGCTACTTATCATGATTTGTTGATGTTTTAGATACTCTTGTTTGATATTTGTATTCTGAAGTAAATGGCTTATTTGGGGTTTATGCCTGATTTTACCTTTGACTTTAATTTTCCAGGACATTGGCCAGTTTTTTGTGCTGTTTCAGGAGCTGGTGGTTAAGGGTAGAGGGGTAGGATGAGCAAGGCAACTTGGAGACCCTGTAGCCTTGACTCTGAGGTGCTTAGTACTCATATCTCAAATCAGTCATGAATTCCCAGCATTAATTAAGTATTAGCAGTTTCAGAGCACTGGGCAGGCATCATCTGGACATGGAGGATCCAGAAAGGAAAAGTCAAACCAAAACAAACATAGAGAAAAACTAACAGCATGATCAGAAGAACGGAGAGTCTATCATTAGAGAGGATTAAAAATTTGGCTTATTGAACTCAGAACAACAAAGCTTGAGAGGGAGAATAGTTACCTTTGAGTATTTTGAGGGAATAAACTGAGGGGGTAAATAAAACCTGAACTATTTAGGCTAATAGGCAATATTGGCACAAAACCAAACAGACTTAAACTGCCATGAGAAAGTTCAGGCTAGCAATTAAAGGATAGTTTCTATCCAGTAGAGGAAAAAGATTCTGAGCAGCTCTCAAATGGAGGCAAGAACCTTCGAAATTGGACCATAGTCTGTCTGTAAAAGGGGTTTTATGTCCCAGCTATTGATAACTGGAGGGGACAGAAGGTGACAGTCAGATCTCTGGCTGATCCCTTCAAAACTTTAGCTGTGATTATCCCTCCCACCACCAATTAATGCCCTCCAACCCACGTTTCTAACTCTGTTTCCAGCTCTTGAATTGTTTTGTGTGCTGCTTCCGAGTGTGATGTCTGGACCAGTGCTCCCTGCTCCTCCCTGGGGCATCATCCTCGTGTGGACCCCTTCGCTCCATCCCTGATGGAGGGACAAGCGCAGTGACTGGTTGATGTTTTGGTGAAGCTCTTCATCCACCTCTACCACCTCATACTGCTCTCCCAGTTTGTAGCCTGAATGCTGCATCCCTGTCCGTTGATAACCAGTAGGTACCTTGTGTAACATGATTTCACTTTCATGTTTAACCTAAATGATCACCTGCATATATAACTATATATATATATTTAATTCTTTATTTAAGCCTGCATTGTTTTGGGCCAGACTGCAGTGGCTGGACTTACTCTGGATGGAATCAAAATCAGGCTGTTTCCCCAGTTTGTAAAACCCATGTGGAGACTGTCGGGCTCTCACAAACTGGGTTGCGCAGGAGCCAGCAGCAACATTCTGCTGCTCTAGAGATGAGTCATGGTATTTCAAACTATTTGGCTAATCAGTAAACTGAAATCTGCTGCTTCACAGACAATATATAATATTTTCTTTGCCTTTGTGCACTACTTTACATTTTGGATCCTTTGCCATTAGGATTTGAAGCATATAGACTGCATCTAATCCAATTTATCCTGTTCATCTTGGCAATGCTTGTAATGCTGACAGCTTAAAGAACACACTTAATTTGACTAAGTGTTTTCAGTTTACTTCTCAAAGTAGTTGAAATAGCCAGAGTACCCCTGCACTGCAAGACACACAGTTCTGACCTACTTTGGCAAGTTAATTACAATTTGTGTGATCCCATGGTCTTTGCTTGTGCTGCAGGCTGAAGGAGTTTACCTACGTAAGACTGGCCTCAGGGTTCGAGAAGAATTCTCCTGGTTTGGTGCTCTTTAATCTGACTTTTAAAGAAGCTCTTAGAGGAAAATTGGGCAATACTGGGGACCTGGTGTGGTTTGTTGTGCTGGGCAGGGCACAAGGGGGGCTGAGTGCTGAGCTTCCCATGTGGATGCTCTCCTGCTGTAAGGTTGCTCGGATCCACGTATCCATAGCTATTTGTATTCATTGCTCCCTGCCAGAGGTGAAGCACAGTGGAGGGATGTAGAGCAGCCCTGGAAGTGCCCTGATGAGCACAGGTGATGATGCAGGGTGGTTCAGTAGCACCAGAGCCTGCCTCTGCTGATGAGGTCGTGGGCTGCATCCCCGTTCTCTGTACAATGTGATCATAGCTGAGGACTTGTCACTAACCCCTCTGTGACAGCATCTCACCCTTCCCCTGATGCAACCCAACAGGAAGACACATAATCTAGGCTTACTGTAATTGCCAAACACAGATCCCAGACACTGAGCAGGATGGAAGAGAAGAGAGAAGGCAAAAATGAGAGTAGAAATGGACCAAATGGATCTGTCAGTGCAAGCAGTAATGTGCTATACTGGTGTGAGGGCAAGAGGCAGCACAAGCATCAGTGCGTGCTAATAAACAGAAAATATATCCTGAGCTCCTCCGTGGTCAGGTCATGAGCTACCTTGGGATAGCTCATGTTACTGTGTCTCTTCTGCCAGCGTGGGTCACAACAGCTGGTTTAGCTGCTACGCCTGAAGTCTGGGGAGTTGTCAACAAACTCCCGACGTTCTGGGTGTCTTACAATGCGATTTGTCATTTGGATTCATGTTTAGTGTAGTTAATCGTTCAAAAATTATGAATTAGTTATCTAATCCCAATTTCTTGCAAAAATTGCATTTAAAGAATCCTGTTGTGAATGGCTGGGTAAGACCAGGTGATTCATTATTGTGGTTTGGTAGCACTGGAGCACCTGTCTGTGATGATGAGGCAGCCTCAAATCACCGGTCATTGAAGGGCAGGTGATACGATCATGCTACAACAACACAGAGATAGTTTTGATTTGGCACATCGACGTGATAGAATTTTCCACTGTGGTTGTTATTATTTTTTTTTCCTTTAAAATTATTCGCTTAAGACTTTCCTTTCAGAGGTGTGTGCTGGCAAGTTGCAATACTGCAGAGAAGGGAAGGTCCGGAGCTGCAGTAGGAGTAAGGAACTTGGAAAATGCAACTGGTGCGGAAGAGAGAACAAGGTCACTGGTGACAAGGCTCTGCTCCATCTGTGCAGGCATGCTCGTGAGCAGAAGCATTCCAGCAACGTGGCATTTTGTCACATTATTCCTTTCCTTTTAAATTTCAATAGCTAGTTATTTGCCTGCCTTTGGTTAGGAGACAAAGCCCCTCTTTGTGCAGCCACAAAACGCGGCTATCTCATGTAACGGAGAAATGAAATGCAAATTTCTCCGATAAAGCAGGAATGGTGCTTGTCTGGGGAAGAAGGAAGCATTGTCTGACCACAGGAGCAGAAGAAGGTGGTGTTGCTTGGTGCCTCTGACAGTCAGTCCCTAAAGGTGGAAGAAACCACAATTCGTGGAGTCTTCTGATAACATTGACATTAAAACCTCCCATGTCCCCATTTCATCTTTCATAGAATAGGGACAAAAATTACTCTACTGTTTTGTGCAATTCAGCAAAGCATTTTAACCTGCACTTTTTTTTTTTAAATACATAAGAAGATCCCCAACTGTCTGCACATAGCAATGTACATGCTAAAACATTTTGTGACATTGGGTCTGAGTAATTTGTAAAGGACCTGGAGAAGTTTAAGTGAGGATCACTAAAATTACTAAGAAACTCTTTAACCAACCTTTTTTCTTTTTTTTTAAACTCATTTTTCAAGGAAGTGGGAATTTTTACATTAGATTTTTTTTTTTGATCTTTTTTGTTCAAGTATGATACAGAATAAATGCCTAGCTGAGAAATAGTAAAGTAAAAGCAAACTGACACTGGAGCAAAGGCAAACCTTTGAGATATCATTCAGAAATTTGTTTGTTCAATATCAGAACCCTGATAAGAGCAATACTAATGTGCGCTGTGCATATGAAGAGGTATTCAGAGTTCAAATTGGTCACACAGCCAGGGGACAGTTTAACCTCTGGCATTAGCTAGAACTGGGCAGCGATATGAGCCAGTGCAGTAGTGCTAATTAATGCACCCTGAGGGGACACGATGAGGCATTGGCCCTCTACCCCCGAGACATACTTCTGTTGGAGCTGAGGTGCCAAATAGAGCTCATAAAAATAACCTAATGTTAAAAAAATAAAAAAAGGCAACAATCCAAGTAATATAGATAAAACAAGATTTAGACATAAAAAAATAAAGTGGACTCAGTAATGCACCTCTCCAGTTCTTTAATACAGGGCAGGATGAGCTGTGCTGTAGCTGCCGTTGTTGAAATGCAGCAGCTTGGTTCCCAGGCTGGGCAGCAGTATCTTTGCTAACCTCGGTCTCCCTGCCTGGGCTGAGACCTGACAGAACTCACACCCATCATCTCGGGGCAATCTCCGATGGAGAGGAAGGATGAACATCATCTCAAGACCACCAACTCTGCAGCTCCCAGAGGGTATCTGGGAAAGGATCTCTGCCTACACTGATGGTGGACACAAAATAAACCCATTTCAGACTGAAAAAGAAACCAGGGAAGGATTTGTTTCCTGTTCTGCTTCTGGTTTAATATTAGTAGTACATTGTCCTTTGTAGGCTTTCAGTTTCAGTGAATTCAGTAATAAAAAGCATCAAACACTTAGCAGTCCTCAAGCTGAAAGCCACTGCATAGGAAATCAAGCTGTTAACGGGAGTATGGCAAACTCTTGGCTTCATCAGATGACCTGTTCTTGATAACTGAGGCAAGGGAGCAGTTTTTCCAGACTAGCTAGAGTCAGGATAATCTGGATTTTTCTCAGTAGATGTGTTTGGAGTGGATGTGGGATCTTAAGCACATATCTGTTTGAAATATCTCAATGTTTCTGATGAAGGTGACCCCAAAGACCTCAACTTGACATCAAGGACAAACCCTGAGTACGAGTTGCTAGAAAATGCTCTCCCCTCATCTGGCTACGAGAAGATCAATGCTGAGATTAATACAAGTGAGTATATACTTTATAATATGCTTATAATTCTTTTGTTGCAGTTTAATATGGTAATAGTGTATGGTTGTATGGGGCCCTGCTTTACAATTGCCTGGATGGTAGGAGAGAGGAACCATTTGGCAAATCAGGCCATACCAAATGGCATTCACTTGGTTAATCACCAGCTATTAAAATAGCATCAAATCATAGCAACCTATTTGTTTATCATTCAGTGCACAATTTTCTGCACAGTATATTCATAACTGCTGTGCCCAAGCTAATTTTAAATGAGCCAACAAAGCCATTTTCCAGCACTCTCCTGGGAAATAGTTCTGTGGACTGATCGATCACTCTGCTTCTGGGGCTAAGCTCCCCCCCAACAAAATCAGAGCTAATGACATTGATATTTAACTTTGAGATAAGGTGATTTTGGATTAAGACTCATTTTTAAAGCTCTATGTGGTTTTAATCTCTTGCATTATTCCAAAATTCACTGAACTTCCAGTGCCTTCAAGTAGGTTATAACCACAATGTTCTTTCTAAGCATGTGAATGTTCAAGCATCATTGCAGATCGCTTTGTGATTTCTATTAAAGACAACCTTCAACAGTTCCCTGGTGGCTTCTCTCTTTGTCACCTTGAATTCAGTAAATGATGAAATCCCTTTTATTCAGCTCAGGAATGTAAAAGTAACTTCGATCTCAGTCTTCAAAGTGCTGATCTTCTGTTTCTGAGGGCTGATACCTCACTGCAAGGGTAGAAGCTCTTTACAGTTCTGGGGAGCAGAAGAGTAGAGCTGTGGTCTGTGCAACGATGAAATGATTTTAGTAGTGAGGCAAAGAATGGGTGAAGGCGTGATAGTAGTGAGTACCCAATGAAGCTCTTCTATTGTTGTTATTGCGGTAGAGTTTAGGAGCCTTAGTGATGAAACCTCTGGTCTAATAATTATGCAAGAATCTGAGGATACCTGCCCAAACCAGATTTTTCATATGAACTAATAAATGGAGAGATTAAAATTTCTCTTCTGGCACTGTTGGTGTCCTCCTAATCTAGCTTCCTTATCTTTAGCGTGTCTGCAGATAAACGAGGACAAATTTTGGCTTTGCTGGCAGACCTCGTCTTACACAGATTCCCACCGTGTCCACACTCTCGTGTCAGTGAAACAGGTATGTGCTTATTTTTAGGGATGCTATGGGCTACGATGAAACCTCAGAGACACCTCAAGGCTAGCTGAATTGTTGGCTTGGCATTTTCTTCTGCACAGCAGTTGATTGGTCATTTTATCACCAGTTATGAAGTGAAATTAGATAATCTCGATGCCATATGGTATACAGTATTTATAGTTTAGTGTGTTTTCCATGTATGTGCGCTAAAGCCTGCTTCAGGGATTTGTTATGGTCCTTGTGTTTACAGGATTTGGGTCTTGGGTGAAAGAAGAAATTGACAGTTGTTAATGTTTGATTTAAACTGATACATTGGAGGCTACATGGGTGATCCCTAATTAAAGTCAATTTATACTTTCTTTCCTTCACCAGGGAGGCTCTCGGGACTTCTCAGGACCAGACCCTGTGTCCAGCAAGCTCTGCTACCTCTGGTAAGTGATCGGGAGGGTGTGACCCCAGGGGACCAGGGGAGAAGCCTGTGGGAGGCTGGAGATGCTTAATTTCCACCCCAGCTCCTCTTCCAAATGGCCATGAGCATACGGTGTCTCCTCTAGGTCTCTGATAGAGGTAGGCTTAACCCTGAAGCATCCCTCAAAGTATTATTGTCAGCGTTCGGTATAACTTCAGGTTTCTTGCTTTCCATCAAAATGTTCCATTACCTTTGAAATCTTGATAAATAAGGAGCTACAGGATTAATTATGTGGGACATTAGTCACTCAATATGTGTCATTATTTTCTCAAAACAAGTCTAAATAAGCATCACAGAAGGGTCTTAGAGATCTGCATTTGGAGCTGACTGAACTGTGATTCAATAGGAGTGTGTTCTCAACCCCAGATATTAGTTGCCTGATACAGATACCTGCACTGGGGACCTTAGTGAGTTGCACAGTGTGAATACCCTTCATACAATTTCTTGATCGCTTCTCATCAAAAAAGATTCCCCTGCATACCTTTAGCTCACACAAGTTGGTCTGCCTGAGACCCACATTCCACGTCCCACTCCTCATCTGTGTCTCTGCTGCCATGCCTTGGTCACTCCAAGTTGTGATAATGGCAGCCATAAGAGTAAGTGGCTGAAGCTGGACCAACAATTTTTAAAAAGCAGTAACTAAAAATAATGAGCAGCAAACCCTGAGAGAGGAGAACCAATGTTCGGTTGCCCTGTAAGAACCCAGCGAGCACTTGAACAAAGAGGAGTTAATAAATGTTACAGTCAGGTTTTTTTTGGATAGGATTCTTGCAGAATATGATTTCATAATCCGCTGTCTCTAGTGAACAACAAGACCTCTGTAAACACTCAATATTCAAATAGAAAATTGTTTCTTGTAGGCTTCCATGGCACAAAATAAAAGCTCTGTAAATCTGGGCCTCCATATGTGGTTCTCAGCTGGTGTAAGTCCCTGAATGAATTACATGTGAACAGAGAAATTAATGCTACACACATGGTGGCCAAACTTGAAAGCAAAAATTGCAACTGAGAATATACTGCAGTGGATTGTGAAATATTTGAAGATAAATGGAAGCTCGAGTCCTTGTTGATATAATGCATCATTGATGCTTTTCAAGGGATACACGGCTATCACAGCGAGATAGTACAATCCTGAGATCACATTTGGGAGAGTGTGAGGACTCACTCTTTAAAATCAAAGACTGAATTTAAGAAGGCGGCAAGCTAAAAAGGCAAATATGCAATATTGATCCTCTAGCATATTTTTTTCTTTAAAAAAATGGGTAAAATACTTTCCCCTTTTAAAAAACCTGGCAGCTTACTGTTGCAGCAAGTGTATATCCTATCCAGGTTTTGAAATTATTGTGCTCCAAAGCCACTTTTGTTAATTAGTCAATGTTGACAATGAATTACCCAAGAGTTTTGGTACTTTTGAAACAGTTGTGATCTTTTTGTTGTTGTTTTCTTCCCCCTCCTCCTCTCAGCAGAGGAGGAAGGAACAATGTGCATGTTACAGTGAATTCTAAATGAGGGCTGTGCCTCCCCTGTTTGCAAAAAGCCAAGCAAAGCAGTAAAAATAATAAATAAAACAAATGAAACCCTCTTTAATCCATTCATGAGCTCGAGTGTTTCAAGTAGGCCATAATATTAAGACAAAGAGTTCTGAAAGAGATGGATCAGAGGAAAGGGCTACTGCTTAAACAATGCCAGCCTATTTAATTGAATTACGTATTTGTCAGTGCTGTATTTTCCCATGTCCAGGATTCTTACTGTTGATTCAAGGCTTAAGGCCTAAATAGAAAGGGCAACAACTGCACTGTATTTTGATCCCGAACAAGCTGTGTCCTTTGAAACGCCAGCGCTCGGCGTTGGGAAGAATGCTGGAGCGCTTTGCGGGCACCAGCAAAAGAGGTAGTGGAAATATGTTGCCCCCATGGATTCGACCTTGCTGCAGCATACTGAGGGAACTTGACTGAGCATTTTTAAGCCTGATGTTATTTCTGTAACTGTTTACTTGCATTTATTGTAGGGACAACTGGGGCTGGGGTAGTGGACCAAGAATGGGGCTAGGAGCCAAGAACTCTCAACTCACTCTTTGAATTTATTTGGCAGATTTTTTTTTAATATATAAAATCTATAGTTTATTCATAGGCAATGGCAAATGTTCACGGCCTTACGATCAAAATTTTAATCATTTTCTGTGTTGATTCGTTGCACAAAATAAGCACTTGTGTTTCCTTTCCCTTGATGGATGTCTTATGCCTTGTGCTCTACACCAGGGCTGGAGGGAGCTACTAGGACTTGGACAACAAAACAGCAGCTCAGGCTGAAGCAAGAGATAAGTAAAACTTGTAAGCTTTAGTCTGGGGTATCTTCCCTGTTTACATAGAGAGAGTTTCCCACTCGCATTCCCCTCTGTCCCAGCCACCTAGCTACTACTGCAAAATACATAGGAACAAACAGAAATTCGACTGGCTTTCCTTTTCTATACCCATACTGCTTTTGTTTATAGGATGATTTTGAGTACAAATGGTCCATGATTATGAAGAGCATGGTCTGTCCATCGTCCAACTCTTTGAGTCATCTTTGTCAAAACTTTGGGAGCAGATTTCCACTGGCAGGTCAAACAGGAGCCATAACATAACCAGAGTAAATATGTTAGCATGGCGCCTGGCTTTGATAGGGATGAAACCAAAAAAGTGGCCCTCCATGCAACTGTCCATATAACAAAACTCTGCCAAGTCACTTTTTAAAATTCGACCGAACACTCTGTGAACATTACTGAGTGATATTTGCCTAACTTACTGTGTCCAGATCCTAAATCACCTTTCATTTACGGCCAGTCTGTATAGCCTAGGTACCTCCTTTTCCATTGCATTTTACTCAAAATTCCCATAAAATTCCATTTCTTTTTAGAGTCTGGAATAGTTCTTCCCTGATTAGTACATGAGTGACACAGATTAATTCTTGCTCCTGCTTGTACTGATGCCAGTGCCGTAAAATGAGTTGACTCTGGTGCTGTGGGATCATGCTCTCAATATCCTGAATGCTGAGTGCAGAATCTGGCTATTTTAGACTGAGTTGCACTTCAATTGGGCTTGAAGGATCATGAAAAATGTTAGCAGGGGCAGCATGTTCCTTGAAACACATCATACCTGATTTGGGCCAAATAAAACACATTTTTATCTGTCAAAATTGCCAAGTATAGGATGTAGTAGAAGCAATGTGCATTGGTGGGGGTTTTTTTTGTTTTTTTTTAAGATTTCATTTCAGGATTGGGTGTTTTACTTGAAGAAATGCCTTAGTGAAATACAAGTTAACAGGCTCAACAGAGCAATCATCAGGAGAAATTCTGTACTTTGTGTCCATGCAGGGGCCTCACTATCTTACCTGATAGATCTTAAAAATCTACAGTGCTTCAAAGCACACTTGTCCCTGCTAACAAGCCCACCCATCTCTGTGCCACTCCTATCAGCTTTTTCCAACAATTTTTTCTGTCACTACAAGAAGTGTCTTCATTTTGCCTGAAGTTCAAGGTGGGATGATGTTTCTTTCAGCTGCCTCCAGCTCTCCTAAGCTGTGTTGAGGCTTCTACTCCTGCTGAACATGCAATTTTAGCAGCATTAATTGCAGGCAATTTTTTAAGAAGTACTAAAACAGGTTCCATAAATAGGAACGTTATGACCCAAGGAAACGACTTACCCAGGTGGAAGAGTCTGCCACTACAGCATCTATCAACCCGGCTCCACAAAACCTGTGCAGCAAAACCCCTCTGGGGTTTTAACCTACCCATATACAGAGCAGTTTAATTTTGTAATTCCAATTCCAAGGAGAGTGGGACCACAAAACCAGCTCATGGGGATGCTTACATCTATCTACAAAGCCTGCGTGATCCTGTTACCTCTGCACTAGAGTCTTCATTTGTCCTCCCAACAGGTTGTAGGAAGAAAAGTGCCACCACCTCCATTTACAGAGAACGAAGTGGGATGCAAGGAGGT
This sequence comes from Tringa tobata, assembly GCA_033628505.1. Lineage (NCBI taxonomy): Eukaryota > Metazoa > Chordata > Aves > Charadriiformes > Scolopacidae > Tringa > Tringa tobata. The sequence goes on along the minus strand of JAHREE010000417.1, from coordinate 1,815,770 downwards.
TAAAGAATTGTGTGAGCTGGCTCAGGGTGGTACCTTGAAACCGAAATTTCAAAGCACCAGGCTCATCACTAGCTTATCCTTCTGCAGTAGAGCAAACAGGTTGCATGGAGACAGTGAAAATTTAGAGGATTTTTTGCAAAGTCAGAATGAAAATCTTTTGCCACTCTCTGGCTAACTGAATTCAAAGGAAAAAATGTTTTTTGGGAATCTAAAGATTTCATTTGCCATCTTGCCTAATTATTTTATAATGCTTTTAATTTAAATATGAATTCCAATAGCACCTGGAATTCTTTATTTTAAACACTCGGGTTTTTTAAATTATACTGTTTCACACACACTGTTTTTTTCAGGTTTGGGGTAATTTGTATTTGTTTTGATTGAAGCACGTCTTGTTTTTTTTTTTCTTTTTTTGTCTGCGTCCTGCAATTCAGATGCACTTTAAACAGTTTGTGCTCATGTCCAAGCTCTAGTTCTGATGTGTGCAAATAGGCTGCTCTGAACCCGCCACATGTTAAAAAGGGTGAATATTAACTTTTGTTTTTTCACAGTGACTCTTTAATTGAAAAATTAAATATTTAATGAGCTATTTCTACCCAGAAAGGAGGGGAGGGGGAATAATCTTGTGGTTCCTTCCAGGCCAAACTCTCGCTAGAGTCTGGTCAGTGGTGAGCTGGCAGCCATAAGGTAAAAGTAATTAGTGCTAACACAGCCTACACCCAGGACACCCTTGGTGGGGGTGCTGGTCTGCACCTCGGTACCTTATCATATGGCCTGTGTCCAGTATTTCAATTGGAAAACAGCTCTGGCTGTGGTTCTTTATACGAGTCCTTAATCCATCAATATATTTGGGTAAAATTTGGTTCTACTCGCATAAAACCTTGTAATCAAAACAAATGGCATTTCTAATTGAGCAAGGCCCTCCTGGTAATGAAGGGCAGCAGCGCTGTTGAGATCACTGGTTCATGTTTCTCTCGCTGTTCAGGAGACTAAACTAATTTATTTATGAAATCAAAGCAACCCACCAGATTAGCCATATAACTAGCTAGCTGCGTTGTTTAGATTCACTTGTTTGCTATCTCATGACATCCAAGTGAACAAGCTATATGTCAATGAAAGCGTTGGCGCTCTATCGTATATAATAGACTAGTTTGAAGTGCAAAAAAAAAAGATCCTGCAATGGGGCTACAAGCAGTAATTTTTTTTTCCCAGTGAGCATATGCTGCGAGTGGGAAAGGACCGTCTAATGTAAACGGAGGTTTCATTAGCGATAATATGTGGCAGTCCCCGGGTGAAGGAAGAGAAAGCAAACCTGGGAGCACCTGTAGACTCTGCAGGCTTGTAGCCATGCAAAAAAGGCACGTGCAGGGATGTACTGAGGGCAACGATGGGCTCTGCTCTTCCCTCTCAGCCTCCCCTTGGGCCTCCCTGTGAATGCGTGTTTGCCAGGCTCAGGGAGTTTGGATGCAGAATGAGTCCTTCTCTGTGCATCTGGCCTCCAGAAATCAGTTTTTGCAAACAACAGGCTTCCACTGGAAGCTTTACTATTTCGATCGGAAAGGCAGAAGTTCTGCTGGGAAATATTTTTGGCCAAATGTCTCCCGTGTCCTATCATTCAGGTTTTAAAAGTTCTTGTTTAACTTTTCCAGAAATCTTGAGGATTGGCCTGGCTGTGCTTCCTCTCCCCTGACTTTTTCCTTGTCGCAGCTGGGGGAAGATGCCCTGTGTGTTACAGGACTGACCACGCTGGATGCTGAAGACCTTGCTGTCCCCGTGGGCACGCTGAGCATCTCCATCATTACCCTCCCGCCAGCTCCTGGGCTGATATTAAATGGCCTCTGCGGCGGAGATGCCGGCGGCGTGAGCTGCTGAGCTCAGCAGTGCTTCATCAGGATTCACAGCTTTTTCCCCGGCTGAACTCAAGCAAGCTCTGAGTAATGGCACTTTGGCTTTCCTCCGCTGCTTTTTATTGTTTTTGCCGCTTTTCGCTGCATCAGGGCTCTGGGGATGATAGACGGCGGCGCGGGAGGGAAGCGGGCTGGCCGGGTGCGGGGGGCTAGAGCCCGGGAAGGAGCTTTGGGTTCCTGACGAGCCCTGCTGGGCTCTGCACAGAGGGGTTCGGTCCCTGCCGAGGGGAGCGGGGAGGCAGGGAGGGGATGCGCGGGATGCGGATGGCCTCTGCTGGGAGCCGCCGCTCACTGCAGCCGCCCGGGGCCGCCTGTGCCAAACCAGCCGGGATTTACCTCCGGGAGGGAGAGGTGAGGCCGGGGCAGCGCTTTGCGCTGTGTTTTGTGCGTAAACCTTTATGCAAAAAACCTCCCTTTCGCCAGAGCCTCTTGGTTTTGCTTTATTCCCACCCCCCCACCGCCTCCGCAGGAGCCGCTGGTCCAGAGAGCCACAGGCTGTCACTTGCCCTCGCACCCCGGCCCGGCCGGAGGAAGGCAGGCAGCCACCCAAAAGCATCTGCCAGCACAACTGCCTGCAGCCTCCGCTGAGGAGCCAGATGCAGCAGGGGAGGGGGAAAGAAAAGGAAAAAAGGAAAAAAAAAATAGAAAAAAAAAAAATAAAATCCCTTCCACGGCTTGGCATCTGCGCAGCACACGTGCCAAGCGGTGTGGGAGCAGGGGGAGAGGAAGCGGCGGCAGGCTGGGGGGCTATTTGGCACCCCCGCAGCCCACAAACGGTTTGGGTTTGAGCTGAGAAACAAGTGCCGTGCGCTAATGTAAAGTGTGTGTTTTTCTGAAATTTGAAAAGCCCGTGTTGAAATTGGAGAAAAAAGAAAAAAAAAAACCAAACAAAAAAACCCAAAAGTGCCGACCAGTGGATTCTGCAGGCTGAGTTCAGCAGAGTCCAAATCCTCCTCAGAAAGGAGGGGGCTTTTCTGCTTACAGGCTACGTGGAGTGCGGTTGCGAAGAGCAGACCCCCACCCCCTACCTATTTCGGGAGGTGCTGGAGATGTCCTGGGACTGTTCAGCACCGACCGTCGGCTCGTACAGCCAACAGCCTGCTTGATTGTTTAATGTTCAAGCCTGTACAAGCTGATTGAAGCAAGATATAAAGCAGGTGTTGGAAGCCTCTGGAAAGTTTGCTGTCAATTACTGCGATTTCCTCTTCCCAACAAAGACTTAAAAGCAGAATGGATCTTTTCAGTTATGTGAATGAACTTTTCCATAAATACTTATTTTGCACTGCCCCACCCCAAAAAATATTGCCTGTGGAGGCCGGTGTGTCTGTTAGGGACTGATCTAATCCCATTCACGTTGATAAGGTTGCAGAGGAATTTGGGCTGGCGGCATCCTGGGTCAGCTCTGAGCGTGGGTGTCCAAGGTTGTCATCCCAATGTGGGTGCGGGTGCTCCCGGAGGGAGTTACAGGGCATTTTTGCACCCCTTCGTGCACGCTCTGCTCTCCGGTGGGCAGCAGAACTGGGATAGGATGTGGTTTTTAATTTTGCAAAATCTTAATTGGAATTGTTTCTCTGCTACAGATTAGGAGAAAACCTTCCCCGCGCCCCCAAATTTGAGAGGACTTTATTTGCACCAAGGCCATGAAGACTCATCCATCGTTTCTTGGTTCTGAAGAGCCAGAGGTTTATTCAGCTTCTGGACTGCGAGGAGCTTAAACTCCTCCGCAGGCATGGCTGGATGTGAATTTTTTTCTCTTCACTGCAAAGGCTGTGTGCTGGGGAACAGCAATGCAACGGGTGAGACTGGGAGGACTGGGCTTAAGTTTCACTTTCAAACTGGTGCATGTCTGGTGGCTTCAATAGATGCCGACACCAGCCACTGGCAATGTGCTTTAAGGGAGGGGAATCTAAGGGAAACTATGGGACATGCTGCTTTTACGTGGTATCTCAAAAATATCTGGGGAACAAGAAAGTGGTAAAGTTTTTCTTTCTGCATCACATTAGTCGCCCATGATGACTTTTAGTGGATTAAGCTAATTATTTTGAGGAATGCTTTTTCTTTAATGCTGTCTTTGCAATTCAAAAACTATTCAAATATTCTTTTTTTTCCCCCACTGTGCATTCAAGTACCTAAAGTTTAGCAAATTGTGGATGCATTTACCTGCATGCACTCAAGCTGCTGACCACCCCAGTGCCAGTTAAGCCCTTTCCATGAACAGCTTAATCCCATCTTTCCCCATTACCTTGCCCCAAAATGGGTCGAAGACCTGTGTATGATTAGGCAGCTACACCGGGTCTCCAGGAGCATCGTTTCAAATCTTCGTGCGGTCAATGGTTTTCTAGGTTACCTGTTAAATTTGGCTTGTGCCTGCTTGTGTCTTCCTACCGCATCGAGGGCTTGGCAAGCCGGGGCCACCGACCGAGTGTCAAGCGCTTGGATGCCGCGGTGACAAGGGCCACGTTTGTGCCCAGGGAACATGATGTTTAGGGAGAGCTCTAGCCCTGCAAAACAGCCATGTTGAAGAACACATCATGTACGAGTCTCTTTCAAGTGCCCCCAAAATTTGCTGGAGAAATTGCCAGTATCTCACGAGCGATCAAAGCCTCCCATGGGGACCGCTCCAAAGCCTGCCGAGCTTGGCTCGCTCTCTGCTCCGTAAGTTAGCCGAGAAATGACTTCCAGAGCCCCGCTGTGCTGCTTCTGCTCTTGCATTTGCAGGAATCGCAGCAAGAATAAAGGATCCACCGGGGGCTGCTAAACACGGACTTAACCCCTTGGGAGGGGTCCGAGCTACAAGTCACTGCAAGGTGGAAGGCCACAGAAGGGAACTCTTGAAGCCCTCTCCCTAGGAAAGCATGGTTGTGGGAGGGAGCGGCAGTGGGGGGACAGCATCAGAGGGGCAAGTACCTGGTTTGGGTGCTGGTGTTGGGCTGTGAGTTGTGTAGGTTTGCACGTGGCCTCGCCAGGCAGGTCCCAATGCAGGACTGGGCATCGGCATCGCAGCAGAAATGGGGATTTATTTCAGCAGAAGCAGAATGGACATTCTGGGGCACCAAATTTAAAAATCACACATTTAAAGATCACAATTGGTAGCTTAAATTCCAGGTAGTTGGGTTGGATTTATTTTTGAAATAATACAATTGCTATGTTCTAATTTTTTTAGAGAATCTGGGGTTTTAATTTTATTTTCTCCCTCTTTCCTGTAGGACTGATGCTGCTGTACATGCATGATGACACAGAAAGCCTAGAGGATAGTTTTACCGTGCAGCTGACAGATGGCAAGCGCACAGTCCAAGGGACACTTTACATCTACATCATGGCAGTCAACGATGAAATCCCTCATCTTTCCAGGTTAGCTATCTAAGTGACATTCAGTGCGTAAAGACTTACAAAGAAAAAAAAAAAAAAGAAAGAAATGGAGGCAACCTGTCTCCCCACCAGCATCTCCAAGCCCACCCACAGTACAGAGGAGATCTTGGTTTCATTGCATGTGTTATTCCTGAAAGCTGGTTCGCAGTAAGGCTGTGCAAGCTGCTGCCTGGTGCAGGACCATGACAAGCTACACAATACAATCCAGCAAAGCCCATTCACGCAGAAATAGCTGGTGTATGGTCTCTGGGTGGAGGCTTCTTTGTACTTAAGTTAGTGGCAGAATTCTGGTTGTCTTCAATTAGGCCAGAGTTGTTCTTTTTTTCATACTCTACAACTCTCTACTGCTTCCTTTATTCCCTTCTGAATGTTTTCTCTATTCCCTTTAATCTATTTTTAACAGTGAATCTTGTTGGGAAGAACATGGTGTGAGGTTTTTTTTAATATTTAAGGTCTAAAGCCAATTGAAGGCAGGAAGCTCACGTTCTTTTCAAGAGAGCCAAAGTGCCACCTCTGGGAATAAGGCTTCGAACAAGGAATGGGGAGCTACATGGAGAGTAATATTAATTAATTGTCTCTGTTCATGAGTGGTAAAGTCCTTCTGACGTCCTTTCACCATAAAATAATCTGTCATAAGGTTTTTGAATGGCATGGCAAGTATGAACCCTGTCATGAGCAGGTAGGTATGAGCTTTTGTTTGTTGGTTTGAGGAACACAGGAAGAAACCTGGCCTGGTGGCATGTTGTGACACTGGGATGTGGGAGATGTGGTTTCACCCACTTCCTGACTGTAATACGTGTTTTGGCCTAATTAGGGTTTCTGTTCTTAAGAATTCACAAGTTGAAAAGAAAAGAGAAAATCCCGTGGACTTGCGGAATCCCTCCAGAAATGCCAGATCCAGATTTTTTAAAAAAAGAAGATTAAAATATTGATTTTGCTTCTTGCCTTGTGTAGACCCTTTAAAAGATCTCCATGAGCCACAGGGAAAAAAGAATCAGTAAGGCTAATACTTCAGTGCCCTCTCTGCCTGGTGATGGTAACGACATTTTCTTGCTTCACAGAACTAGTTTGTAGAACTAAAAACAACTTGTATTCTCATTCCACAAGAACTTTTGGGACTCTAAAAATAAAACTTTTGTTTCAAAGAGAGAAGAAAATCAAGCATGAACTTATGTCCCCGTCTGGCTCTTCCCCCTAGCAGGGTTTGAATCCCCATTTTCAGGGCACGAGAAACACGTTGGATCGCATAATAGCTGGTGGACTCTTGGTTACAAAGATAAGTCCAGGCTTTCTTTTTGAGGCATAAGTCAGTGCTCGTATGAAATCCCAAGTTGTTCTGCCTGGGTGCCTGGGGCCCCTTTGCTGGGTTTCTTTTTGCAGGGGAAAGCAGAAAAATCCAGCGTGGTTGCCCCTCTCTGGAGAGCAGCAGCAGCCCATGGTGTGCGCAGGGTGGGTATCGACGCTCAAAACAGCTTTGGCTCTGTTCCCAGAGCGTCACATGTGTATTTTGAAAAATTTCCTAGAAGTAGTAAACAAGGAGAAGTTATAAAATGGACGCATGTCCCTGCATCCTACCAGCGTTTCCTCAGGAGCTGGTGGGGGCAGAGCCATCGAGTCCCTTTGCTCAAGGGCAATGTTGCCAACCTCCCACTTCACTCTCCAGCTCTTTGCAAGTCTCGAGTCTCCTACCATGCCTTCTTCTTCATCCTGCTCTTCTCTGCCTGTTCCCTTGGTCTGGTTTTCTTATGTTTCACATTTTTCCTTACTTTCCTCCATTTCTTGCAATTTCCCTCTTGTTGTCCATCTCTCCTTGCTGCTATTTCTGTTTTCATGCACATGAAATGGCTTTGCTGGATCCGTATGTTCACTCTTTCCTAGTGTGAGCAACCCCATGGAGACGCCCCTTATTTAATCTTTTAATTTCCATATTATTTTCTAGTCCATCGGAGGCGAGCTTCACATCTCAAATCTCGTTTATGCATTCCCAGTCCATGGAGCAAATTGAGCCCTTTTGTAAGAAAAGGAAATGTGCCAGTATCACCATTTTTCACCAAGCCTTGGAGCTGGGAGTGTGCTCTTCTTCTGCACAGAGCCATGAATCTGACTCGTAGTTTCATCCAAACCCATGAAGCCGAAGGACAATGTAAGAAAAAAATCACGTGCACGTACATGGCAAAGCTTTCTGTCCCAGTCCTGCAGGAGCAGATTTGTTGAAATGTTTTTAAAAAATTCTATCTGCTCCATGCTAAGAGGAGCCTGTTCATGCTTAATAAATTGGAGAAATGGCTCAAAAATACTTCATCCATATGAAAGCGCGAGCCCTGTACCGCTGCCAAGAGAAGTGAGACCTGTGGTGTCATGCCGAGTAAGTGATGGTCACATGAATTAGAAAAGCTTAGGTACAGATCCCTCGCTACCACAGTTTTCCCCGCGATGTGAAAATATAACAGGGAAAATACTAAGCAGCATTCAGTCTTTCCAGCCAGATCTGCCTCTTTTGGACACGACCATGGGCCGCGTACCAAGTGGTGTAAGAGAGACCGAAATAACATCTTTAAACAATCTGAGCTCCCTCTTTCACCACTTTGAAATTAGAAGTAACTATTAAGGAGCCTGAGGAGGAGTTGCTGCCCGTCACGCTGTGCTGGGTGCTCTACCAACACCAATGCCCTTCCCTCTGCAGGTCATGCAGAAAAGCCAATAGCCTTTCTTGCAGCACATGCATGTATTTTAATTGTCCTTACCCAGCTTTGTTATCTTAGCTAATTTTTGTTCAGCCTCTCTCCTTAGTACAGCTGCTTTTCCAGCACCAGCCTGGAGAAGTCCCTCAGTTACCAGGCTCTTCCACTTCCATCCTGAGGAGCAAGAGTGATGTTGGAGGTGTTGGGACATAAATTCCGCTTTAAGTTTGGGCAAGCGAGTGTGTGAAGTGAGAAACCTCTGTGCAACGTGGAGACACACTGAGTTTGAGGAACTCTGTCTCAAATCGTTAACTCCCCTCACTAAATGGGAAGTGACTGCTGCTGGTTCGTTCTTTCACCAATGTCTCCCTTCCTGTTTATTTTTTTTAATTTTTTCTCCCCAGAAGTATGGGTTTGGAAATTGAAGCAGCTGAGAAAAGCCATTTCCAGTGCTGGGTCAGAAGCAGAGACCAAGAATGTTCCAGGTGATGAGCTCAACTGAACTGTCCCTGTGTGGCCAGGTATGCAGCTGAAGGTAGTGGTGGCTTTAGGGCTTTTATTTCTCACTTTTCCTGGGGATGAGTGAAAACCCCAGCCAGCTCCTGCAGCGGAAGACTGGAAATGGTTTAGTTCATGACTTGACTTAGTTGGTTGATAGGGTAAGCAGCAAGACCAAACATCGTTTTTTATTTGAAACTTTCTCCCGTGTTTAGACGGCTCTGGTGGGTCCCTTGGAGGATTTCTTTCCCAGTTCCTCCTTGCCTCTGCTTCAGAGATGTCCATAGTCTCTGTCCCTATCCCACCTGGAGCTAAGACAACACACTGACATAAAACACCAGGGCAAGCTAGAACCCATCCTCCAGCATCGCCCTGCAGTATCCCAGCCCTGCTGGGGAATGACTCAGAGGAAGCAGCAGCTTTGCCTCTTGAGCTCAGACCCTAGAAACTACTTCTTGCTACGCGTCTCCCTCCACCATCCCTCTCCATAATGACACATTTTAGCTGACTTTTATATTGGTTCGCTAAGCCACTGTGCTGTCTTCTTCCTTTTATAATTAAGCAACTCGAGAAATCCTTTGAGGTCAATAAATTCTGAGGAGGCTTACATAAAACAGAATGTAAAGTGGAGAGCCTTGCCATCAGAAGCCAGTAAAAGTCAGCCTCTTTGCGCGACACCTCTGCAAATGGCATTATGTCATTGCCTAATATTAGTAAGAAATGGCAAGATTATGTTTTTTGTTCAGAGCTATAAAAAGTAACGAGTCTCACATAATCTACTGAAGGGAAGGGGAAGGGGGGAGCACAAGAGGGGAGGAAGGTGACTCTAAAAGTGAACTTCCATTTTTTTTTTTGGGCATCCTGAGTGCATTAGGAAATGTAGCTCGTAACACCCAAATAGACTTTAATGTGCTCTGTCCCATGGATTTAATTTATTTTGTTTTGCTTTGCTTGCCGGGAACACACACACAAAACCTTCCAGGAGTCAAGTGGTCTTGTTTCGGTAAATACAACATAACGATCAGAAACTGGAAAATATTATGGGGTGGGTGAGGGCGGTGTTATTCGTCCTCGGCCACGATACAGTACTGTGAGTGTCTCGGATGCTGCTGATCCCAGCTCAGCGAAGCCCACGGTATTATTCTCAACCTTCACAAACAAGGTGACATATTTCCGGCGCTAAATATTTACTTTCTCACCGTAGGAATGTAAGTGCCCAGCCGGCAGATCTGTGGAGTCATTCAGTTGGGGAGGAGGAAGGAAGCAGTCCTCTAAGGGAGCCTTTGTGCTACCGACCTGAATACACAGGTTTGTGTGGGAGTTAAATACGAGCTGTGAGGGCTGGGGACGCAGCAGACCCCTTCCCCCCCCAAGCCAAGGCGTTCCTGAGCAATATTCTGTTATAAGGACCGGGCTTTACACGGAGAGCCAGGCCCTGCAGGCCACGGCTGGTTGGCTTTTCCTCCTGCCTGGTCCTAGTGAAGGTGGAAGCACGTGGAAACCGGGTGGGAAGAGACCCCTGTGGACTGTGCTCAGTACTATATCACAGACTGGGGTGAGGGACTTGGGGGGGGGGAAATATTTTAGCAGCAATATTCTGCCACCAAAGGAGAGGAAGGCTTTTTTTTCACACACCATAACTGCTCACTAATGCATGCATGAACTAACTGTCCTTTCTGTCAAGTGCCTTCATTAGTATTCTTTTTCTTTCTGTATGGGAGTTAGACTGAAAGAGAGATTATACCGAAAGTTGGCTGGCTATCAGTTGGTCCAATTTTATGTGTTTTAGGATGTGTGCTTTCTATAGGGGTAAAAATTGGTCTGGAGCCCTTGTGTAAGCAGCAACTACTAGAGCCGGTGGCTGTTAGCTCTCTCTTTGGATCCTCAGTCAATTCTCATGTGCTGTGGGATAATCATCCCAAATGTGTGCAAGTCCCTCGACCACCACCCAGCTTTTCGGGAGCTCATCAGTGCTGATGAGCAGGGAATAGCGCGAGAGCCATCAGCGACAGCTAGTGTTGGGATTTGAAATAATCAATATTTATGCATGGAAGTGCAAATCCATAAAGCCAACAGATATGATGGCAGCCCTAGAAGGTGCTTCAGCCCTGTGGGTTATAAGTGGCTCTGGGCTGGAGAAGACGCAGATTTTAATACTCACTTCTGCTGCTCCATGCTCTAGTGACACCAAGTTCCTGTTCTCCTCAGGGTATTGCAGTCCTACTTTCCTTGTGTATGTCTCAAGTGATCCTTCTCTATGTATGTTCAAGAGAACACTACTATTTTCTAACTTGCCTTCCTGATACCTCATAATTTTCCTTAACCTTGGGATGGGTGGCAAATTAAAATGGTCAGTAAGGGGCGACTTGCTTAGGGCCATCGAAGCCGCTTTTGCCCTGTTCCTTTTTTGAAAGTTTACTGAGGAAGTGAGAATTTCTGGATTTGCCCAGAGTAACAAGGTATGGGACCATGTAGCAGGCGCCTGTGGGACCGGCAGCTCTGATAACGTCAGCCAGGGCTGCCAACCCTCCAGAAATCCTGCGTGGGCCGCGGCGTGCGTACGGTGCATGGCTTTATAGCCCACGCACCGCTGATCCGGGGCTTTCTGGGGGGAGCTGGTGCTGCACAGTTGCTCCCCACATGTGCCGCAGGTTTGGCACGTCTCCGAAGCCTTGGACCCTGCTCGTACGTGCCGCTCCGAACGCACCCGCTGCAGACAGCTGGGAAGCCCCCGCCAGCCAGATGGCCGAAAAGCTTCCCTGCACCTGAATCCTTAAAAGCGTTTGTTCTCCAAAAAAAAAACAAACAAAAAAACAAAAAAATTGTTTGCTCTCCAAAAAGGGGTTCAGGCGAGGCGTTGGGCAGCTCTAAGCACGGTGCGGGGGGCTGCTGCGTGAAACCACACCGCGTCCCTTCGCCCGCTCGTTGTGAGTGTTGCCGTGTCACCTGGGGTGTGAAGCTGCTGCTTGTGGTGTCTAGACTTGTGATTACTGAAAATTAATTAAACTGAAGGAAATTAGGCTGGAAGGGGAGTAGGCTCCTGGGAGGGGAAAATGGAAGAGAAAATAGGATACCGGTGTTAACCCTTTCCAGCTACTGAAAAAGGAAGGTCTTGTAAATGCTCTCAGGGTCACTTGAATACATGTAGGTAGTGAGGTGGTGTGATTTCAGGAGCTCTGCTCCTTATGTGCTTGGACCCCGTGCAGGTGGTGCCCATAGCCCAGGTGTGATGAGCACATCAGAAACAGGCAGCCCGTTCTCCCTCTGCCTGTGGCTTTTCAATAAGTTGCTTTATTGCTAGCCAGGCCTGAAATAACTTGCAGATCAGCAGTAGGTTTGAAATGGGCCGCTCTGATTGTGGATGAGGTCAGGGGAACAGAGATGCTCGGATGTAATCTGGTAATAAATCAGAGCTTTATGGGGACGGGAGGGGAGGCTGAATGGGCAGCAGAGGGAGGTGGTTGCTGGTGGACCGGTCTCCTCTTGCTTTTGCATAGCCTCTTACCTGCTCTTCTGTGCCTTAAAGTCTCTCTTATATAGCTTTTCAGCATGGTATCTGAGTGCTTTGTGCCTTCCCCTTGGCATACAGCCACCGTCTGGCTAGCGAGCAAGTACAAACTGTAACACCTGGGTGTCAGCTATGAACATTAGGGTGTGCTACAATGGACCCATCTGTAGTACTTGGCACATGCCGAAGATTTTTATATGTGGTTGGCTGAAAAGCAGGATCAGAGAGAGAGAGAGGAGGGAGAGCAGGGGAAGAGGGCTCTGCTGGGCACGCGGAGAACATCATTTTGGCAAAGGTGCCAGTAGGTTTCCATGGGCTTGTCTGCTTCTTCGCTCAGCTCATGCATTCAATAAAAATATCCAGGTTGTTTCTAAGAAAAGCAGGAGTAGATTTCCCCAAAGAGCAAGCTTAGAAGCCTCATTCTTTGTCTCTGGAGAACAAATCTAATGCTATAACTAGATTTAATAAGAATACGTTTAATAGTAATAGATATAATAAAAGCCTGATTTAATAATAAGTAGTTTTATTGTTCTTCCACATGAACCGGGTCCTGTTTACCGACCCCCTGAGCACCACAGGGTTTCTAGCTGGATTTGGAGAGGGGAGCACTCTGCTTTTCAGGTTGTGGCAGCTTCGACGGTGTTGTGTCCTGGAATAAATTTCAGTCAGGAGGGTATGGACAAGGGCTGCCTTTGGTATTTTCACACCGATATCTTGACCCCAAAGGGTCACGATAGTTTCCAATTTTACTTAATAGATGGAAATAACATGTCCCCTTCTGGAAATGTCTATGTATCCATGAGAAATCCCAGCAAAGGTAGGGAATGACTTTACAGCAGTAAAAGGAGCTGTAGTTTATTGCATCAGGTTCACCTGAGTGAAAACTGCAGTGCACTGAAAGGAGAGGAAACATTATTTTTTTTCCCCTTTATGTGGCACTGATGTATTTTAAAATGCATGGGCGAAGTTTGTAGTTTATTTCCTCCAAAGGGGCCAAGTCCTCCTGGCATTCTTATGAACAAGCTCATTAGAATAAAATCCATTATGCGCATAACTAATGACACAAATTTACAAATCTGTTGACAATTATGACCACATCCCTCATTGCGTTCGCTTGTAGCTCACTGAAGTGACCAGGCGAAGGAGTTCAATCCAGAAGTTTTACAGCTCACGAGCTCCGGGTGCAGCCATGTGAGATTATTTCCCAACTGGATTACAAAGCTGTCATTAGGCAGGGCAACGCGGGAGGACCAGGGCACGAGACCGTAAACTGTCCTCGGGAGACCTGAAGTCATTTTGAAGGCAGGGCGCGATATTCCTGGCTGCAGAGACCATTATATTTATTTTTTTTTGCTTTTTTGTTAGCTGGGGGGGGTGGAGAGGATGTGAAAACACATGCGCGTGCACACAAACGAGGGCTGTTCCAAGTAGTGCCTGGCGTCCTCTGGAAATGAATAGAAATCAAATTGAGACGCTGGTGTCCTCCGAGTGTTAAATATTTCCAACTTCTTGCCAGGCGGGTGTAATTTATTGAATGTAGGTTTTGTGAAATAGTGCTCCTGTCAGGGGGAGATTGGCACCAGAGAAATGAAGGCGGCTAATTCTCAGGGGGTCCTCCCTGGCAAAAACCCTCTATTGAGTCCTCATGCTACTTGTGCTCATAACTGCCGAAAAACCAGGAGTGCCATCTGCAAACTGTGATTCATAAACACTCTGTCAGTCTGCCATCTACCCTGACATCATAAAATAACAAGAAGCAGCATTGTAATAAAGAGAGGAGGTTTGCAGTCGACCAATTAAATGCATCTAATTTATTTCTGTTACAGCTGAGGCTTTATTTATTAGTAAACAGCTGCATTTGTTACACTTCCCCCCCCCCCCTTTTTTTTTTTCTCTTTACTAGGCGTGTGCCAACTGGCACTTTTGATAATCCATTAATCCTAAATAATCATCTGGGTACTTCATGGTTGGCAGAGAAAAAAAAAAAAGGGCAAAAAGAGGATATTAAAAGTTAAAATGTAACCTTGCAAGGAGGCTGGAGAGAGCTTCTCCACCACAGGTTTGCGTGAGTTATGGTGAGTTTAAGTTTGCAGGCCAAGTCCTACTCTCAATTTACACCTGCGAGTAACCGGCATGGCAGCCAGCTGAAAGGGCTATAAATCCCGGAGCAGGATCTGGCCCTGTGGATATCTTTTCTTTTTTTTTTATTTTTAAGGACAGCCTGTTTGTGGTACAAGAGGAGCATTTTGTGTGTTTGGTTTACTTGCCTCCTCCTTTCTCAGCTCTAACTTGATTCTCAGCAAAGCTAAAAATCTGCTAATTGGTTGTCAAAGTCTAATTAGCTGATATTACCAAAAAAAAAAAAAAGGAAGATAAGTTTGCCTTTTATAATTGGAGCTGAAACCCCCCCTATTCCCCTCCCCTTGAACCCCCTGGTGTGTGTTAATTGAGCTCCAGGACTTTTCAGTGTATTTTAATGCTCTATCCTTTTCAGTGCCCTGGAAAGCTTTGCAGTTAATGAGACAATAATATGTACAATCAAGTAAAAATGTACTGAAAAAACTAGGCGAAGCCGTATGGAATAGGGATGGTGTGAAGGTGTGTGTAGGGAGGGAACAGTTCACCAGCCTCCACCAGCATCATATGGTCAATAACGTCCTGTAATTTTTAATTTGCCTTCCTGGGCATTTCCTTCCCCTTACAAGGGGGAATGCTTTTTTGCTGGAGGATATAGTTTACCAGTTAAGGGAAGAAGGCTGTACTCTGTGCTGGAGTCAAATGAACATGATGAGGATCCTCAAGAGGCCAAATTAGGTGGAACATTGATCTCCAGTATATTTTATTCTTTCTGCATGTGTGTATACAGATATAAATACAAAATCCCCCCTGCAGCCAGAAAGCAAGCCCACCTTGAAGCTACATGAGCTCTCACACCCCCATCCTGTCTTCTACCAGCCTTCCTGTAAAACCCCAGTGGTGAGTGAAACACCGTGGAGAACATCTGTCCCGTACTCCACGCTGTACCTTGTTTCAGTAGCTCAATTTTAAATCTCATCTCTTGTTGTATATTTAAAAAAAAAACAACATTAAAAAGCAGTGAGCACAGGTGGGTGCTCTATATATATGGGTGCTCTTTTTCAATATGTATAATAACGTTGAATTTACTTACTCAGTCATGTTTTCCTCTTTCTCCTCCTCCCATCTTCCTCCTCCACACCTGCTTTCAATCAGTCCCCTCTGCCCCGCCTGTCATCCTATCCTCTCTGCTGCTTTTACCACAAACCCACTAATGTTATATTTCAAGTCAAACTTTCAAGCCCACGACATTTAGGCGAGTGAATCCAGGAATCCGAGTGGCTTCGCCTGCCTCCCCAGGCAGGGAGCCGGCACGGCCCCGAGGAGCGCGCGGGGGATGCTGGCGACCGCTCGAGCTGCCGAGGTGCAGCCGGTCGCGGGGTTTCACCCATCCTAACAGTTGGAGTCTGTTTTTTTTCCTGTAAATCTGAAAAGCATCTTGTTTTGTTTGTTGTTTTTTCTTTTTTTTTTCCTAGAATCTAAAAAAAAAATGAACATATTAAGGCCAAATGTTGCTGCTAGATGAACAACTTCAGACGTACGTGTCATCTTGTCGTACGTCGCATACGCTTGGCGGTGCGTGCCCTGACCATGATGGGTATCAGGCTGAAAAAAAGAAACAAATAAGAAAAGTAGTGAATCAGGCTACCCAGAGGACTGGATGTATATTTATTTATTCTTTTGATTATTGGTATAAAGCTGGAGACTTTTTAGGTAAGTTATTTAGAACAATACCTGCTTTGTGGTAACCAAACTGTAATGTCAATGGCTGACATCCCAGTTCAGCAGTGGTTTCAAATCAGTGTGGCTTAAATATGGGCTTGAAAGCTTGATCCTTGGGATCCTAATTAGGGATGTAAGGAGCCTGATTTTTCCCCTCACCGTTAAGCAATGGGAGCGAGTAACCTGCTGCTCAAGGAGTAATCAGGAGGGTCTTCTCCATGTCATGGGTTTTGGGGAAATTTTCCATCATTGTGTCTCTCTGGAGCAAACCTGGTGGAGTTAGCAAAGGTCAGGCTCTGATTCTTGAAAGGCTCTTGGTGTTTTTAAGTGGGGGAGTCTCCTGTTTACAGATGTCATTAATGGGGTAGCGCAGCACGGTG
Source organism: Tringa tobata (assembly GCA_033628505.1). Taxonomy (NCBI): domain Eukaryota; kingdom Metazoa; phylum Chordata; class Aves; order Charadriiformes; family Scolopacidae; genus Tringa; species Tringa tobata. The sequence goes on along the minus strand of JAHREE010000417.1, from coordinate 1,799,632 downwards.
GCAGACAGGAACAGAAAGCTTTTCTAAAAGCTGGTGACCACTACTGCCCGCTGCTGAGCATCTAAAAAATGGGAGTATCAAAAGGCTTCCAAACTGCTATGGGAAACCTGGTCCTTTTTTCCACATGGGCAAAATGAATTTGGGTTAACTACACTTCCCTGTTTCACTGTTGCCTCCTTATTTTATCGTATTTGTTTGGATTTCTTGTAAAGAAAACGAGTCAACATGAGCACTGCATCTACTTAATCAGCCTGGGCTTGACTGTGGACTTCTGTAACCCTTGAGCAAAGTGTCCAGCAGGCTGATGTCCTGCTTCCCTGGCTGCTTCCTACAGTGTTGTCCTCCTTTGCCTTTCTAGGTCCTCCCTGCTCTGCGCTCCTCCTTGATCTCGGATCACTTTTGGAAACAGTCTGAAAAGGAGTTCCTGGTCAGTGAGTTCTCGTACAAATTTAATCTCCTTCAAAGATGCAACCAAAAAGTAAGAAGCACCTGATTTCTTCTCCAACACAGCACAAATAATGGCTGAATCACGATGCCAAATGCTCCAAGACAAGTGAGTTCTGTTAATGTTTATCGCACTGGGGAAGGGGCTGGTTATTTTCCATTTTGATGATTTTTCTGAAACACAACTAAAATTTTTGCTTTGTGAAGGCAAACTAAGTAATTGTATTTATATTTTGAATGACTATGATATCCTTACACTAATTTCCTCAGATAATAGTCACTACTTGAATGCATCAGGTCTCATTCAGTTGTCATATCCCATGCTAGCTGCAGTGGAAAAGTGGTGTTAAAAGAGTTAATACCAAAGGTGAGCCATCAAATGGGGTGGAAAGCATGGAAATTGGTGCAGATTTTGTTGTGGAAATAAATTTTTAAAACCCCCAAGTCCTGACAACCGCTATTCTCAGATGTTGCTGGCAGCCTTCTCCTTTTAATAGGAACCTGTTGTTTTTGAAAGTCAGTTGGCAACATAATAAGGCGGCAAGAAACTGAAAAAAAAGCTCCTGCGGAGTCCAAGCTAGAAATGCCACTATTGTATATTGTCATCAGCAGCTTGACTGACAGCAGCGGAAGCTGATTGACATTATTCTCTTGCTTTTGCAACATCCTCAGATAAAAGCTTGTCTCTGCTTCTGCCTTTGGCAGGTCAACCGTTGTGCTGCCACCCTGATTGAGATATGTCTTTAAAAACAAGGAGGATTATGATAGCAAAGGCAGAAGTGGATGTGACTAGGTAAATCATTGCTACTCCTCTGCTGAGAAGACCAGATGTTCGGTTTTCCAGCAGCCTCAGTTTTCTGGGGCTACTCCTTTGTAAATGTGAAAATTGCCCTGGCCCTTGGGCAATATGGTGGAGCTCTTGATAAATAAATCTAATGGAGCCAGAACCTCTGTTGCTGAGGTTACAGCATCACTATCGGCTTAAAGCACAGCATTTGCGCTTAATGCTTAGTTCATTAACGCGTTCTGTCCATTGGCTTGTTTGGATCTATTAACATAATTATTCTTTCTAAACAACTGGGTCATGCACTCTCCCCAAACAGAGAATCAAAGCTGGCTTCAATATTTTGGATAAATCATACAGAGAGATAAATACACGTGCTCCTCTAAACTAACCTGGGCTGAGATGACGTAAAAATGTTGGGATTCCACTTAGCACTGGCCTTGAAGTGAGACTCACTGTGGGGCATATTAGAAAACAAATGAGGAAGCTCTGCAGCTTTTTCTGTTGTAAATGTCCTGTCTGCCTCTAAAACCTCAAACAAAAATATTCTCCCAGGCTATTTTGACAAAATTCTTCTCCTTCCCCTGAACCAAAGGGCTGACTTGTATCCTATTCTCTCCTTCTGGTCTGGAATGTAATAAGGAATATTCCTCTTTTTAATTTCTCTCCCGTCAGTTTCCCCTTTCTACTCATTTCATTTTTTTAGGTGACATTGTTCTACTCGCCAAACCTGTAACTTTAACAGAGGGTGACAGGGTGACCTTGACGACAGATGTTCCTGTGGCAACAGATGGCACTAGCAAACCCGAGAAGCTGCTGTACGCCGTCTCCCTGCCACCTGTGCATGGTCAGATTGAGCACATCAATTATCCCGGCGTGCCCATTTCCAGTTACCGCCAGTTGGATGTGGTGGCCCAGAAGGTCTCCCACATCCACGACAATAGCCATGGGGCCGGTAAGGAGTCACTCAGGTGAGAAGACCTCCCCTTTGCACACCAACGTGCTGAAAAGCCCTCAGCCAGCGAAGGGTTAAGCTTCTTTCTCCCCAGACCAGTCGGTGCAATATTTAACGACCGATATGGTTGTGGGGAAGAGACTGCTGCAAACTGTAACACAGAGTAATTTTATCATTACGGCAATTACATACTTTATTAACTGCAATAGTGAAGTTGTACGGCCAAAGGCAATAGGCATCTCGCAGGTTTAATAGTGGGGTGTACCCAGGTAGGCTTTCATCATCAATTAACAAATGAAATCAAATGATTTAGGTACGCATAAAGAGTTTATCACGTTTCTCAAAGTTGCCAGTGGTGGAAAAAAGAAAAGCAAAAATTCCCCATCTGCGGCTGTTGTTGCTTTCTGGGCAGTTCGTTCTCCTGAAGGGGAAAAAAAAAATAATAATCGTAACATTGTCTGAAATGATCAGGAGAACTTAATCCAGATGGTGGTGTCATTTCTAAGAAAAAGCATATGTTGGCCATTATGATACTTAAATATAATGGTTTTACATTCCTCTAGTGGGCACAAAAGGCACACAACAGAGTTGGCGGGGTTTTTTAATCTTCTGAATGGTGGCAGTGGTGGTGGAGTGGTGGGAGATTTTATCTTCCAAATGGTGCGTTTCCCAGAAGATATGGCAAATTCAATTGAAGAGAGCCTGCTGTAAAAGCCGTGCTCCCGTGGAATGTAAATTTGTGACTTCCTCTAACCAGTAACAGTGGAGAGGCTTAATTTACTGCCCCCTTCTGATTATCTTCATTTTATACATATTCTTCCGGCTTTTGCTTTTTTCTTTTCTCTTTTTTTTTTTTGTTTTAACATGTTTTTCTTTCCGATTTGCTTTAAAAGTTATTTACGCTCCCTTTGCAGCAAAGTGGGCACTATAACTAATTTTATTCTTACCATGATTAACTATGAATAATTTCCTAAGAAATGAGTCAAATTAACAAGGGGAAGAAGGAATCAATAAATCATGAAAGCAGCCTATTTCTAAGTGGGGTTAAAACCACCATTAAATAAATCACGGACTCTAAATGATGACCCGCTTGGATATGGAGGGGGGTGGGAAATGTCCATTTAAATTGCGGTGAAAGGAAAAATTGTGGGCCAGCATCTGTGGCCCCCCCCCACCCTGCAAGGAGGGGGGCACGGGAGAGGGAAGGAGCTTCAGGGAAGGACCCTGGGACAAGGCAGAGAGGAGAGATGTGGTTTTACTGCCTTGGTTGCTACAGCCCAGCTGCAGGGAGGCAGCCAAGCAGGGATCAGAAAAGTCCTGGATTTTGGATGTGGAGGCATAAATGTTGTTTAATAGCACCTTCTGCCTCCATCCCTGCTCTGCACAGGAGCTCAGGAATGCAGGGGCTGACCCAGCCTCACTTGAAATACTTGAAATGTTTTCACTCTGATTTTTATTTTTTCCCGTTGGCTTTCATAGGGTTAGTCACAATTTGAACTACTTTTGGAGACAGTTTCACAATCAGGCCCACCCTGCTTCTTAGCTGGTTTATGTTAGATCCTTTTAATCTTGCATTAAGGATCATACTGTGCCTGATGGCACGCTGAGTGCAGTGATGTTACCTAGGGCTAGATTTTCATCTTTCTTGTTCATTGAGACTTATAAATCTAAATTTTACACAAGGAATGCCATCACTTTTGCAGGAGAGTGGCCCATCCATCTTCATGTACGTAAAGACATCTTTAAACTGTGGAAAATTAGACAGGCTTTCCTCCTCAATTTTTCTATGGGAAAGAAGGGGTCAAAATGCTTATTCCTTAGTCAAAATAAAAATAATAAAAAATTTTAAAAAAGGAAGGGAGAAGCAGTTCTGCTTGTAACCTCCCATTTGCAATTCTTTTTATGACCTTTTCTCCTCCCTGAACACATGTATGGAATGGCACCAGCTCCCTGCTCGCTGGGAAGGGGTACCTATTACCTTGCGTTACGGGCCAAAGATTGTCAGCTGGTTTAAATCAGTGGATCTCCATTTGCTGAAATGATGCTGTAGCCATTTAAAGCGTGGCTCATAAAGTTAGTTCATAAAGTTGCTGAGAGGGTCTCTTTCCTAATGTACTTCGTGGTTGTGGGATCTCCTCTCTTTTTTTGTGGGACTGGGTAATATCTCATTGATTCAAGGTGATGTGGTGTCTCGGGACAGGTTTGTCCTCCCTCTCTTTTGCCCACCTGGCTGCTGTGGGCAGGATTTGGTGCAGGTCTTTTGGCAAAGCTATGCATGAGATCAGAGGGCCACAAGGCACAGCAGTCACACGTGGGTCTACACTCCCACAACACTCCTAACCGGGCACTTCAGGGCTTCCTCCAAAAATGAATGTGACCCGGTGAAGCCTCATGCCTTCATCCCTCTGAGCACTGAACCAGGGGAAGCACACGAGCATCTTCACCCTGGTTGGTGTCCTCCGTGGTGGCCTCAGCGGGTGAATCATGCTTATCTAGTGCTTCTGCACTGGTTTTTAATCTTGGTCTTGCTCTTTAATAATAAATGCTGCTGAACAGAGCAGTGCTTACGGAGCAACCAAGAATGAAGCCTGGTTTTTCCTAAGCACTGTATAAACACAGCCGAGCACGTGTCCCTGGAGCAGATGGACATGTGTGGGGAGGACTGGACCCATGAGATGGCTGCAGAGCTTGTCTCTGTTTCCTGCTGCTTGTGGGGGACAGAGAGATGGGGGACGTAGAGGAGGGGCAGGGAGCAGAGGAGCGGCAGAAGGGCTGATAGGGAGTGAGCTGGAGGTCCAAGGAGGGGATTGCAAAGACCAGAACTGGAGCAGATGGGCCAATTGTCCTTGCAGGGTGCCACCTCTGCCTCCCTCCTCTTCACATTTCTTTCAAAAAAAAAAAAAAAAAGTATTTATGGACAGTTATGGGACTGCCTAGCCCAAGAACATCAGTAATCAAGTTGTCTCTAAGGAACCTGCAACCTTGGCCTCTCTCAAATATGAGGGAGATGCCCATGAAAAGGAGATGCAGGAGGAAGCTGAAGGAGAGGGCACCTGCTGCCTGCTTCCCTCAGGGATGTAGAGTGGGTCCAGCAGATCTGCGAGGAAGGCCTGGGGTTGAGGGAGAGAGATGGGAGGACTTGTCTTTCAGGCATGAAGGAGTTAAAACATAGGGATTAAAAAAAAAATCCTTAAAAAAAACCCCAACACACTCACTCACACACACACACACACTCACACACTCTCACAAAACCCTGCACCCTAAATTAATTTCTGCTGGTAATCTATATCGGGTTAAATAACGCCTCATTATTCTGCAACACAGCTGAGGCTTCTCAAAATGTTTATCTTGTTTTGTAACTGGTACCTTCTGGCATATTCCAGTGCCAACTCTCCTAGCTCTTGCTATATTTCATTCTCACTATTTTTGGAATGGAGCTGCTGGTTCCAGGTGATTTAATAAATTGCTTTTTTTTGTGTTCCTTTTAACTTACCCATCTGCTCAACACATGCGTAACTTGCAATCTGTCGGCAGTTTGCAGAAAGACAAACTGTCAGAGCTGCATGCATTTGACAACTTTGTTCCCAATTAGATTAGTGGTAATTTTAACAGATTTCAGGGCAATCGAAAAAAGGGATGACATGTTATTAAAGCATCAATTTTGACAGACCCAAGCACATACAATTTCAGTGTAAATTATTTTAAATGCTTTAATTAAAGCTATGAAAGATTTACCCTTTTAAGCGGTAAGTGATTGCAAGACAAATATAAAGGGAAAGTGGATAACAGAGTTTCCTAAATGGTTTATGCTGCGCATGGCAGTCCACAAGTCACCACCACCATAATCTATGACTGTAATGTTGGAGGCATAGTTAATTATTCATAGCCTCATCTCTGGAGCAGACGTGATTAAGAACATGAGGAGCATTCAGAGATCTAAGCAGTACCTGTGAAAACCAGAGTTCAAGCCCCTCTTAGATCAGATGGTCTTAGGAAGGAGTTTAGGGGTATCTCACATGGTGGATATTTTTATAAATATGCTTTGTTTTTTGTTTTTTTTCATTTTTGCCCCAGTTCTGCTCTGGTTTAGATGGCCAAAGCCCAGTGGTTCAGGGTGATTGCAGATTCAGAGCAATTGGGGATTTTCTATACTTGAAGACACTCTACAGGCTGTACAAGCCCTGTAAAAAAAAAAAAAAAAAAGAAAAAGAAAAGAAAAAAATTCAACATTTATTATTTAAACAGAATACAGCACTCTAAATTCACCACTCCAGGAGCACTAGGCCACATGTGTAGCCCATTTAACCATTTAAGTGATTTTGCGAATTATGGCCCCTTTCCAGCAACTTTCGTTCAGACAAGGCTGACCTTGGCTTCGTGGCGAGAGGGCTGGGCTTGGCCCCTCTCTCCCAGCCCTTGGGTCCCAGCTGGAGGACCATCAGCCTCCCTGAAGTCACACCTTCACCGTACGCTCAAACGTTGCTCTGAATTAGAGCCGAAACCTTCCAGGAGGATCGCTCCAAGGGTTTTGTTTATTTTCTGTGTGGCTGGCTGTGCAGTGCGGGGCTGTCTCATTTTCCAGTTGTTAAATGTGCATATTGCTTTAGTGTATAAACTGTTGGTCCCACAACCAGCACTGAAAGTTTATTTCCTTTTTAATTCAGGGACTGTAGGACTTCCTGGTGCTATTTAGAGTAAAAAGTGACGAGCACACTCTTCCCACCCTTCTCTGTTTCTTAAAACCAAGGTTGCATGCATCTGTTTGGGGTTTTTCTGCCTTCCTTTGGGGATGGGTATGACTTGGTATGACTTTCTGAACAGCTGAAAAGTTTCCTTTGGGAGTTTGCTGACCCAAAGCGTTGCAGTACCAAAATGCAATGGAAGTGTGAGAAGCTGCTCCAGCGAGCGCTGCAGGTAGGAACTGCAGAAAGCTGGTCAGACCCCGCGGTCTCATGCCCTTTCCAGCTGTTCAACTGCTGGGAATATGCAGTGGTTTGTCACTGGCACAATAAGTCCAGCAAATAAACTGGAATAGTAAGGAAATAATAATCCTGATGGAATTGTCCCACCACCTTTGGGACTGTTTTTGATCTGCATGCACATACTGCCAGTCTGTTCTCTGCTTTGCAGGTCTGTGAGCTGAACTTGAAAGGATTTTGCAGTTGGGACAAAATCCTCTCAAATCCTTTCCTCTGGTGCCCTTCTCAGCTGGCGTGAATCAGCGAGGCTCCATTTAATTCAATCAACCTACTCCAATGTGCACCGGTTTAAGATCCACCTTACTGTATCTCAGTCAATGCGTGCTGGCCTTTTGGGATGTCTGAATTTGGCATGAAAAATCACCTTTCTTCTTAAAAAGCGAAGGAGACCATGCATCGGACATCAGAGTGTAACAACAAGATTCTCCTCGTCAGCTACCAAATGGATGATGTTAGAAGGCCAAGAAGAAAATGAGGGCAACGTGATGGATAACGGGCAAGCAGAGAAACATGGACAATGGGAGCAGATCATGTCAATGCTGGTAACGGGCCACCCATCCTCACACGTGTCAAAATGTCCGTATGGTGGAGCACGGCATGGGAATCCTGCTCAGAGGTCCTTCACCAGGTAGCCCTGCACAGACCTTCAAAAAACCTTTCGTATGTATTTTCTCCTCACCCTGTTATAGCCGTTTGTATGTGAAAGAGACTGTTGTATGTTGGGGCCAATTTAATAGGATGAAAATACTCCACTGGCACAAGGGAGTTGCTAGGAAAATCGGAAACTTTTATTCCATTGATACTGAGTCAATCATGGCTTTCTTGTCAAGAGACCAAGAAAGGAGCCAGAAGGACCTGTAATGCAGATGAGTCACTAACTGTCTACAGTGGTCTTCTGATGCACCACCAAATAGTATTGCATGACAAGAATATCATGTAAAGACTAAGGCTTAGTGGGAAGAAGGTCAGAGAGAGCAATCTTTTGAATCTTGTGGCCTTCTCCTTGCTCATTAGAGCTTCCCCTTCCAAGGGAGCTCTAATCATTTTGGTTCAAAACATGACACACTGGAGATAACAGAGAGCTCATCTTCATGTCAGATCAGAGTGTGACAGAGGCAGAAAAAGCTCAAGGTCTGAAAAATCTTCCAATTTTTAGTAAACTTATCTAAAGATTGTGGGCCCATTAGAGTTCCTGAGATAAATCACTGGTGAAGGTAGTCCCTGTAAACTAAGCAGAGATTGAAAATTGCTTATTTAATCAAGTCACATACAAAACCAGGCAAAAAACCCTGCTTGCATGCATACTGAGCTTTGCTGCCTAATCTATTTTATAATGTTTTGCAATTAACAGGCCAATGTTCATCAGCTGATAAATAATTAACAGCTGTTGTTATTTCTAGAGCATGACGTAAAAGGCTTACATAGGACAAAAACTAGCTTGAGCTGTTTGCCAAAACTCTGACCAAACGCACATTTTTAGCACACAAAAACAAATTTCTTTGAAAAATTTCACTTTACGGTATCTCCAAGGGAGTCCTCTTAATGTCTGCCAAACATATTAGAAAAAAGTATTCACCTGCTCTTTTCATCAGCCAGGTATTGGAAATCTAAGATGAAGGCTTCTCTTTTTTACTGGTATTATTCAGACAAGTAAAGAACCCAAGTGTAAACACAAAAGTTTTATTATGATTCACCTACAGCTCACTACTATCTGTCGTTCTCCTGACATTGCACACAGGATTATTTGATCTTTGCTCAAAATCCTCAGATCTGGGAAAAGGGAGATCTGAATTTTGAAACATGACTGTGTTTAAACAAACATAGCGGTCTAGTTGTTATTCATCTGGAAAAACCTAAAGATTGACTTACAGTAAACTCTGGTTACAAACGGGAGATGCTGAAAACAGGTCGTTTGGGAACACCCTTTGAGTGCATCTTGCTGACTGTGTGGTCAGCTTGCAACTCTTTTATTTGCTTACTTGCATCTGTTTCGAGTGAGGGGAGGGTCATGCATGAGCCATGAATGCCAAGAAGAGGAATACCTGCAACTGAATTCACGCTGGAGGAAAGCTCAGTGGCTTCCTCCAGAGCTTTTCTGATTTATTTATTTTTATATGACATATTAATCAAGCAATTACAAGCGCTCCTGGCTGAGAGAGGGGGATGACTCCTGTTTACAGTACACACAATCATCTATGATTAAGCAAGTTCATACTATGCTCATGCAAAAGTTCTGTCTCCCACATAAACAAGGTTTACTCCTGTTGGAAAGACTTCTCCAATGTCAGGGAAGTGTGTTTCTTGACCATGGTTCTTATCCAACGGTTTCATACAGTTTTTCAGATGTCCTAGCTTCAGGCCAAGGAGTATCAGAAAGAAAAGGGTCAAAAATTTGAACACATCTCCAAATTAAAATTGTGAAGCCATTGTAGACAGTTGAGGAGAGATGTGATGTATTTGGGGCAGTGAGTGTCACTGAAGAGGTTTTCTGTAACGTTTTGTACTATTTGGAGTTTCCTAAGTGTTGCAGGCTTCATGCCCAGGTATATCGGTTTGCTGTAATATAGCCAAGTGACCAAGGTGTGAAAAACTAAGGCCAGGTCAGTATCTGCCAGGATGGGATGCGGTCTCCCAGCCAACTGGGGATGGTTGAAAGTGATAATTGCTGCTATGAGAGAGATGAATGTACTTGCGGATTCTTCTCCTATTTTTTTAAATAGGATCTCAATCGTGAATGCGTGCTTTAACTACAAACTCTTCCAAATTCTCTCCTCTGCCTACTGACATCTCCTCTCTCACTTGGGTTCAACTTCACCTACCCGCTGTGTATCTCTCAGCTTATTTTGACTCAGCATTGAGATCTCATCCCGGTATTGGCATGATTGCATATGGTGAAAAATAGAGATGTTTATTTTCTGTGCCTTGCCAGCACTGAGACCACTTGCCCTCGGTTGTATATAAATATTGAAAGAGCTGGAGATATGTCTTGGCTGGTTTGATACCCAAGGGTAAAGATACAGGCTCAGGCTTTGCTCTGCACTCATGTTGCCTCTTGCAGGTGAGATGGCAGTGCCCAATGCAAGTGGTGGTGTAAAAATACAGAGAGAAGGATGGAAGGATGAGAGTGGATTGTCTTCTTCTCCGTTGATGGGAGGGGGCCTCGGGTTGGTGGCAACAGAGCTGTTTCAGCTCTGGGTTTGGTGTGAGTCCAGTTCATGCTAGGCTAGACCATAGGTCACAGATCAGACATCAGAAGTTCACGGTGGACATTAGTTTGCTGATGTATGTAGAGGGGACTTCCTTAGAGGTGGTTGTATTGTTGTCTGTTTCAAAGGAGCAAAGAAGCACTCCTTTGCTGTATTACACCAGGACTGTTTGGTTCAAGAGTTCTTTGTGGCTCTCCCTCCCAACCACGGGGCTAAAATCAGGGTGGTTGGTGGCTCCTCTTGACTGCTTGTCTCCTGGGGTGGCCACTGCAGTAATGGGATCACAGCCTGTATTGCCAGCGGTTCCATTGTCCTCAAAATTATCAGGAAGGCTGAACACGCAGTCAAGAGTAGTTTAGGTCAGAAATTACCTGAGACCTTTAGCCAGGGGGTGGCCTGTATATGAACACAAAATCTGTAAGGTTTTGTCTCTCATTTCCTTTTGGTAGCAATTTTGTTTTTATTATTTCTCTCCCTTTATCTTTCAAACTTCCCTGAAACCAGATCATGCATCATCCTGCGAGAACAGAGCTCTGTCTCTTAGGACAGATTTTAAAACCGGGGTACCTCTCTTCACCCCAGTGGGATGTGTACCAGCCTCCTGGCAATGGGGTCCCACAACTCTCCCCAAATGCTCACAAGCTTCCTGGTACATGTGCAAGCCTTCCATCTCACCCACCGAAGGAAACCCTGTGCCTTTAAAAGCCCTCCCCGCAGCGGGTGCACACTTTTCTGCTTATTCTGAACTGACAGGTTTAACATGTCGCCTGCCTGGTCACCGGAGAGAGGCACCTCTGGCAAAAGTTCAGAAGTCAGTGTTTTGGAAAGATTGGTTTGACCAGCTCTCAAGCGAGAGCAAATCCCAGACCAAAAGCAGTCAAATCTTCAACGACATTTAACTGCTGTGGTGCTGTAGCTTGCTGACATCCTTTTAACCTGAGAGGAGTGTTCATTGTGTTTAAACCTTCAAGTTTTATTTATTGTTTCTTTTCTGCTCTGTTGGCAGGGGAAACCTGGGGTGAATACAGGTTGTTTTGACTTAATTCTAATTAATAAATTAGCTTGCGTATGGTTCTGGCCCAAGACTATGGGACAGACTAGCAATTTTGGATGTTGTCTTTTTATCTAGGCTTCTGTAATATATAGCGTTGCAGTAAGGACATATATTCCTTTATTGCCTCTTCAGGGCTTGTTATTGAAGGGATCTTAAGATTTACTGCATCTTGTTTTGTAAAATTGCCAGTTCACAAACTTTTTCTCATCCTTTGGTATTTACAGTGAAGGATAACAATTTCTTTAAAACAAACAACCAAACAAAAAAGAGCACGCAAACAGTTAATAGTAAGTGGTGCCCAAATTACATATTTCTTAAACTCGTGGCCTACTTTACTAATCAGTTGTCATAAGATGTCAGATGGGGACCCATCACTGAAGAATTGCAGAATGCAGCCAGTGAAGCAACTAATTAGTTGGACAGTGGCATGGAGGTGTGTGTCCCCAAGGAGCTGAAATGATCAGAGCAGGTGAAGAAAGTTTGGACAGATCAGTATCTCCATAGTATAAAACCCAGCACTTGGCTGAATCACAGGGATGCCCAGGGTGAGGGCACCACCCAAGGGTCCTCCATCAGGGACCGTGCACTGCGAGGGACTGCAGTACCGCTGTTTCCAGAAAGAAATGTGAGTCAGCTGAACGCTTGAAGGAACACAACCCAAGATGTGCAGGAATTAGAATAGTTGAGCAGTTTCTGGGTTTCATTTGGGAGACCTGTAACTGGCTGGCTTGCTCACCAAAGGCTTGTTACTCACTCCCGAAGCCTTTGCTCCCCATCCACTGCAAGAGTTGGTGTTGGTTATTCCCTGTAGTCACCAGACATGCCTACCATCACAGGTAGGTGATGATCACTGAGCCAAGCAGAGTGGAAAGTCCATCAGCTCCTGCTACCCCTGGAGAAAAAAGGCAGCAGTAAGGGACCCTCGGACCTCTGAAACAAATGTGAGAGTCTCTGTCAAGAGCTAAAAGATGTAAAAACATAAAGTTTATAAACTTCTCTGGGTGGCCCATATACTCCTTTAACACAATTTAAGTTGTTTCATTTAAAGCAGAGAAGACTGAGGGGGCATCTGATCAACACCTATAAATACTTAGAGAGTGGGTTTCAAGAAGATGGGGCCAGTCGTTTTTCTAGTGGTGCCCAGTGACAGGACAAGAAGTAATGGGCACAAACTTGAACATAAGTTCCACCTCAACATGAGGAACTTCTTTACTTTGAGGGTGGCAGAGCCCTGGAAGAGGCTGCCCAGGGAGGTGGTGGAGTCTCTGGCTCTGGAGACGTTCAAAACCTGCCTGAACACATGCCTGTGCAACCTGCTCTAGGTGGACCTGCTTTGGCATGGGGTACGGACTAAATGATCTCCAGAGGTCCCTTCCAACCCCATATCATTCTGTGATTCTGTGTTTTGAGTGCTGCTTGACTTTATTCTCTCTTCCCTTCATCCCACTCCGATGCAGGTGCACCCCTGCTGCTCACGAAGCCTTGTCTCCCTATACAAACTCCATAGGTGCAGCAGCAAAAGAAATCCTCTGCAAAACTCCTTGTAAGGGAGAGCCCCACCACCCTGCAGGACCTGAGAGACAGTCGGCCTGGGAACCCCTTTGAATTGGCAAGTCACTCGCTTTCCCAGCAAAAATGAGGATCTCATCCTCAGCTTCTTCTCTTTGGGTAGGTGGAAGACTCCAAACCAGGTGTTTGACTCGGGATCTTTATGCAACGAGTCCTCAGTAAGAAAACTTCTTCTCAGTGCTTTGATTTTCAAAATGTTATTGCACGCTGTAGGAGCAGTTGCACAAGATGACAAGAACTGTTGTATTAAGTATTAAGAAGTAATACTAATCTGTATTGTTAGACAGATTAAGGATAGCTACGGCAGAGGAATTATCAGAAGATGCATTTCCAGACCTGGAGGTCACTTTTGGAGCCTTGCACTTGTACTTCCACCAAATGGCACAGTTCAACCTTCAGCCTGGATCGGCAGTTTCAGGACTGGCCCTACCAAGGAAGGGGATGCTGACAGAGGACAATGGTCCTCCTGTGGTGGCGTGGCCAAGGCTGGCGGATGGACTTGGAGGATGCCTTGGACAGGTAACGCGCACCATGTGCCTTGGCAGAAAAGCACTCAGCAAACCCACACAGATGCTGTCTGGAGGTGTAAAAGTAAAAGGCCACCGGTTCTTTTCATCCTGTTGAATTCAGGCAAGGTACTTGCTCAAGGGACAGATCCTCAGTTCCAAAAAAGCTTCTTCGACCTTTGAGCTGCCAAATTCCTTCCCCCATTACCTCCCATCTTTCTTTCCAGTGTAGCACAGCTACTCTGAGTCATTGTTTATCTAATTTAATTAACATTTGCCAGTGCCTGCAACCTAAAACACTGTCTTAAAACATTTGCTTGAAAAGCCTCCTTGTCCCAGAGCTGTCATTTTTTAGCATGATGGATAATGGATAGAAATAATTATCCTGAACAAGGTTAGACAGCTTAAATGATTTGAGTTTCAAGGAATTAGTAAGCTTAGCTAAACATCTTATTTTTCAAGACACATTAATAATAAAAACACAGGCATGACCATAATGGATTGTAAAATCTGTACTCTGCTAAAATGTGTGCGGTCTCTCACAGGTAGCTGTGTCCACAATGCCTTCACCCAGGGAGATTTAAGTCAGCGCATCATCCGATACATCATCAGTCCCTTTGAAAGGGCTTCAGGTAACTTTGAGTCCCAGAGGAGATGCTTCCAGGGCTGTGAGCACTGGTGTCCAGTTCAGTTGGTCCAAGTGGGAGGGCAATCCACGCACGGGTCCTCGGGAGGACCTGGGGTCCATAGAAAACCAAGTGCTGGAGCCATGGCCCCTGTAACAGCCCTGGAAAAGGCCAGAAGAAATCAGAAGGCAGAGACTTGGTGCAAATGGAGTGAGCTATTTCAGGTTTACAAAGGTATAACGGAGGGTGGAATTGGGCTCACTGCCTCCACACTATTCCCCAGCCCATAATTTGGGGAAAAATAGAAGTTTTGAATTAATCATTGACCTTTAGCTTTGAAGAAAAACAGAACTTTGGCATGAAATTGCCAAAAAAACGAGAGTAACAATTTGTAATTGCTTAATTTCGCTCCTAGAAACCCAGGTGCAGCCAGGCCTCTGTGGTGCTTTGCACTGCGCAGAAGCGGGCTCTCCTCCAGGGAGTCTCAATCCCAGGCAGACAAAGAAAACACGGAGAAAACCAAGCACCTGGCGGAGAAGTGCCAAACCACGTGCAAGGGGACATGGGAGATGCCCCCTCCGTGCCCCGCACGTTGCACTGCGACACTTTTCAAATAGGAAACCTCCTCTGCCCAGCGAGATGCACAACCTGACATTGTTCCCCTCGGTGCGGAGCAGAGGGTCACATCCTGCTTCCCATCGGATCCTGCTCTCCAGAGCCACCCAGCCATCCCGCACGGACCCTGCCCCGGGAACAGAGCCTGGGTTATAGGCTCCTGTGGTCTAAACTGTGAAACTCATCAATATGATGGAGATTTCCACTTAAAGTTTTTTTGTTTTGTTTTGTTTTTTAAATTCTCATTCACCATGGTTTATATTTTGGGGACTTTTGGCAAATTAAATAAAAGCCTTCATCCAAAAAAAGTCACTTTTCACTTCTGAAAGCAAATGAAATTTTTCTTCATAAAGATGGAGAATTTGCAGACCCACTTGGTAAAACCCTGCAGTTTCACATTGACCCTCACTTTTTACATTTTTAAATTTGTTTTTTAAAGATCTCTGCATCAGTGTAGAACGATTTAAAATTCCTCTGGCGAAGTGCAATTTTATTGCTCCAGAGCTAGCATAAAGCTGAATGGGTGGCTGTATTTCAAGCGAGGAGCTGTGGGAGAGTGCAGCTTGCAAATGGCAATAGAGCCCAGAAATTGAACTCTAGCCTTTCTATTCAGTGCTCTTTTTATTATTAAGTCACAGAATAAGTAAAATGTTACGGGGACACTTTAAATCTACACTTGTTTGTACAGCATCCAATGAATATGTGATGGGGAAAGAAAATGAAAAATGTGGGGATGCTGAAAATAAGCAAAAGATTGGATGTTGAAGAATCAAGTATGTTAAATTATGGGATACAGTTAAATCTGTAATTCTAACCTGAAATAGAGGAACATGGCTTTGGTGCGCTCTCATGGTTGCGGGGTGTCTTTGGGGTAGGTGTCCTCTGCCTGGTGGATCAGAGGATGGGACATCTCTGTGGCATGGCAGGAGGCAGTGATGGCCAGAAGCTGCCTCAGCTGTAGAAAAAAATGTTATTTTAATGTCTGAAAATTCCTTTTGTTTTTATTTTTTTTTAGACTTGAAACAAAACTGTCCAGAATTGAACTAAATGAAACTTTTTATCGTGAAAATGCTGACAAAGGCACAAGAGTGGAGCCTTCATTCACAGCAGCATCAAGGTAGGATATGAAAGAGGTTTGAGTGGAGGATGCCTGCAGGCTGCTATTAGCACCTTTTAATGACATGAAGCCTAAATGTCTGGTGGAGGCATTTAACTTAGACTAAGGAGCCTTAGTTTGGTTTTAAGGGCCAAGAAGTTTCAGCTAGAGCTGGCTATGGTTCATCTGCAGGTTTATTGCAGGTGGCTTCTGGTTCTACAATGATTTTATTCTCTTTCATTATGGCTCATGAAATTGTAGATCCATGGGAACCTTCCTTCGTGATGCCTCTCATTACCAATGCCAATTATGGCCGTAGAGGAACGAGAGGGCAAAAATACATCCATGCTGCTCCCGTGCTGGGATGAGACCTCATTGCTGTTCTTCTAAGTGCCCCTACACCAGCATTTACCCATTGTTTCCCACTAGGATCCAGCCTTGCTGAGTGCTTTGGGTAACTATTCCCATCTGGGCAGGCATTAGCACCTCCTGCATGGAGAAATCAAGAAAAGGCAGGGGAGCGTGGCCATTTTTCCAGGCAAGGATGATGGACAACCACTGCTAACACTGGCACCATGGAATCTGTAAATTTACGTGGCAGCCTTCAGTTTTGAAGTTCTTAGTTGTGCTTTTATAACCCAGGATAGGAGACACAATGCAAATATTGCTGTTATTCCCATGTCCTTGAGCAGGGTGGAAGACAAACCTCCTGGAAAAAGAAATTGTTTCCTGTGCTGTGGGCTGACTGGGGCCACAGACTGATTTCTGTTTCTCTCAGTGCCAAACCAGCTCCCTGGGACCACCACTGGCCCTGGTGCTCCGATACTGACCCGGCTCTTGGTCCTGGCCTCATGACTATTCTTCTTGTTGTAGTGATTGCACTGGTGGGAGGTGGTGTGAATCCCCACACCAGACCTGTTGGGAAGGTGGAAAGGGCAGATTCTCCTGATGAAGTTTCTAGCCCTGTTTTAAATGTGATTTAGTTTTAACAAATCCATTGTAACTATTTTTTGCCCTTTTTTCCATCCTAAGAAAATAGAACAGTGTTAAATATGATTTCCTGACGGTGTTTATAAAATGCAATAGCAGAACCAATGTGAACACTAAGGAGCTTTTTACCTGTTTTCTGTGTCACAAATGAGGGGCAAGTGACCCATGAGCTACTCCATCATTTCTAGTGTTATAAATAACCCCAGTTGGTGCTTTTTGTGGATCAGAGCCAGGTGGGTAAGACAGAAGAGATCACCAAGGAAGACATGACAAAAAGATGCCACCATGGGCAACAATTGAATTAGATGAAGACGGATTTGGATGGGGCAACAAACCTGCCAGTAGCCACTTTTCATCACTTGCGATACGATGATGAAAATGACATTATTAAGGCTGGGGTCTATGGTGTAAAAGTAAGTGTGCCTGTGGATGGAATCCTGCTGCTTAAAAGGTAATACCAAAGGGCTTATTACTGTCATTGGACTCTTGCTCCAGCTCTTGTGGCACCCAGGATCATTGTGGCTCTGAGCGGTGGCTGGAGAGGAGCAGCGACACGAAAACCACATCCAAGGGATGGGGAGAGTGAGGTGTACGTGGGTGGCAGAGGTACTCGTCCACAGACCTGTCCCGCAGAGCAAGAGGGGAGCCAGCTCTGCCCCTTTGCCAAAAAAGCAGAAATCAAGGGAAAGGGATCGTAACACATGATGGATATCAGCTCCTTGGGTTTTCCTTTCAGTAGCACGGTTGGGTTTTTGATACAATTTGTTTCTCATGCTTGTGGACGTGTAATGTGAGGCAGAGCACTCATTACTGGGGAGCCACAACCAGCAGATGAATAACACGGTTGGGTGCCAATGTTAGCCTTGGCCCTGCGTAACCATCATGTTGGTAACCTGCATTAATTGCTCATGGCAAAACCAGTGGGTTGGTTTTCCTTAGAAACTACTTTGTAATTACAGAGCGAGTCCAACAAAAGCAGTAGTAAAGTATAATTATGTAGTTACTGTTTTTTACAGTTACCAGGTCATTCCTGGAGATATATATATATAATTAACGTGTTGCTGCTGTGTGCTGGGTGGCTGGGAGAAGCCAGGCTTTGGAGCACGAAATAGCTGCAGTTTCCTCTGTTGCTGGTGTTTTAGGAGGGGAAAAAGCCTCTGCTCATCCTTTACGGTTGGGAGGAAGCATTGCCTTGTCCCCTGCCTTTTGGCCATGGTGCTCTGGCCAGTTCTTGACATGACTCTGTCACCTCTTTCCATCTGATGGCATCTTTGCTTCTTGCCTGCCCCACATGTGTGTGGCCGAAGTGCTTCTGGCTGTCCGGCAGGGATTTTAGCCAAACGCCATGGCAGAAAGTGCTCTTAACACATTAGGCAGCATTGGGGAAGATGGGTATGAGCACAGAAAACTGCTGCTAATACAGCAGTATTTTTTTAAGACTGAATGCAGAATGGATGCAGTGGATCATCTTTGGTCATGCGCTGACTCTTCTGCATTGTGCATGACAGAAGAGCAGATTGTTTTTTGTTTTGTTTTTTTTTTTTATTATTGAAGGAAAAGGAAATTTATGTGCAAACTTCAATTTTCCACGTGAAAATCTCAGGTTTGCTACTGGAAAACCTGATGGAGGCGATTAAAACATAGTGGTGTTCTGGGTTTGTTTGGGATCACACTGATGTGTCAAAGTCCAGCAGCCTCAGCTGGATGCCCTGATCTGACAACATCACAGTGCCCTATTGTTTGTCCCATCAAATAGAAAGTGTTGTGACTTGATTTTCCTTCTGTGAAAAAAAAAAAGCAGTATTTCAGCATTTGGCTGAAAACAAATGCCAGTTAATGTTCTTTATGTCTGTTAAATAGGAAATCAGTGAATAAGAATGAAAGAGTGCGAAACACTCTTTAATAATTTGGGATTTTGTTAATAATAACATACATCTTTGGCCCAAAATTTGAAATTCTAGCCAACCAACCAACTCATGCAATATTTAGAAAAAGTGTGATCTTCTGATCATTCCAGTAGAAAACATTTAGGAATTCATAGAGCAGACTCTTTGGTAGGTTTAGATTTAGGGATTCACTCGAGCATCTGCTTAGGTCCCGTTGATGCTGTAAGACCTAAATCTCATTCCTAAATAGCAGTGCTTTCCTGGGTAAGGATTCAGGTTGGAAAAGTACCTCCCTGTGGGATGCATCCTGCAGTGGGATGGATGTCCAGGAGGAGGGAATCATTTCCCAGACATCTCTTGTTCCCTGCAGCTGGATCCAGTCTTGGCTGTGAACTGGGCACTGCCCTCATGGTTTAGGAGGTGGTTTCCATACAACCAGAATAAGGTTAATTTCAGTTTTCAAAGCCTTTGTCCCCCTTCTGCTCTCTGCTCAAACCCTGGCAGGTGGGGTTCTGGCTGCCTAATGTGAGTTTACTCCTTGTGCAAATCTGGAGTAGTGCTGCCTCCTGCAGAACTGTGCCGCCGTTTGACAAGGGTAGGTGTGGTAGGACACTTGCCACTGTCTCTCTGCTGTGTTTTCAGTGATTTTCAAAGGACAGTAGACTTCTCCTAAATTTAAAATGTATTTCTATGGAAACTGCAAGGCTAGAAGAATGACTTAAGATAATATAATACCTAATGGCAACCAGGATGATGGCAGTAGATAGACACAGAATCATAGAATGGTTAGATTTGGAAGGGACCTTAAAGATCATTGAGTTCCAACCCCTCTGCCATGGGCAGGGACACCTCCCACTAGATCAGGTTACTCAAAGCCCCATCCAGTCTGGCCTTGAACACCTCCAGGGATGGGGCATCTACAGCTTCTCTGGGCAACCTGTTCCAGTGCCTCACCACCCTCAGAGTAAAGAATTTATTCCTAATATCTAAGCTAAATCTTTCCTCTTTCAGTTTAAAACCATTACCCCTCATTCTATCCCTGCACTCCCTGATAAAATGTCCCCATCTCTCCTGTAGGCCACCTTCAAGTACTGGAAGACTGCTGTAAGGTCTCCCCGGAGCCTCCTCTTCTCCAGGCTGAACCCTCCCAACTTTCTCAGCCTGTCTTCATGGGAGAGGTGCTCCAGCTTCTGATCATCTTTGGACCCATTCCAACAGGTCCATGTCCTTCCTGTGCTGAGGACTCCAGAGCTGGACACAGTACTCCAGGTGGGGTCTCCTGAGAGCAGCATAGAGGGGCAGAATCACCCCCCTCGCCCTGCTGTTCACTCTTCTTTTGATGATGCAGGTGGCTTTCTGGGTTGCCAGCGCGTACTGCTGGCTCATGTTGAGCTTCTCATCCACCAACATGCCCAAGTCCTTCTCCTTGGGGCTGCTCTCCATCCATTCTCCACCCAACCTGTATTTGTGCCTGGGATTGCCATGACCCAGGTGCAGGACCTTGCATACAACAGTGTGTAGGATATGTCCAGCATCCTAAACGGTAGAGATGCAGGTGGAGGCAGCTGGAATGGAGGATATTTCCAGTATCCACCACTCAGCCTGCTTGCCCTGTGCATCCCTCGCATGGTGCTTAGCAGCCTCTCATGCTCCCTGCGACAGTGGGCACCAGTCAGGGCCACCGGTGCTGGGAAGCAACTTGGGCAAACTGGAACCCGGGAATGGCAACGGGATGTGATAAAAGCAGAGACAGAGGAGTGAAGCCTGCAGAGCTCACTTGGTGCAAACTGCAGCGTGCCCTTGTCTGGGTGCGGAGGTCGGCGGTGATGCAGCGCTTCCACGGCAGCGCCTGCACGGAGACTATTTCCCACTCCCATAAAAATCTTTATGTCTCTGTGATCAGGACTCGGTGATGCAAATTTGCTGTGTCAAAGGAAGATGCTGCTGTAAATGAATTAGTACAAGAAGAACTTCTTATTTAAGAAGTGCTGACTCTGCACTCTCCCCTATGCCCTCGCTTTTAAAATTGAAGTCTGGGTTTGCTGCTTGCTATGATCTATATTTAGATACTTGTAAATGAAGTTTTGCAGTCACATGGCTGCATTCTTGTACGGCTTCATGAGGCTGGTTTTTCACATTACAGAGATTTATACGTTTGCGTTTACATATTGCAGGTGTTTCCATAAAAGCTTGGGAGAGCCACATTAAGGAGGATGGCCTGAAAGAAAACCAAGAAGTGTTTAAAATTGTACCGAGCACACCTAAAAACACTGTCCTGGGGCAAAAAGAGTGAAGTCACGGCAGAAACGAGGGAGTCGCAGACAGGTAAGATTGATGGATGTAGGCTTTTTGGGAGCACCTCCTCTAAGCAGAGGGTCGAATCGTGCAAGGGGACAGCATCCCTTTTGGGATGTATCTTGTGTGATGCTCCCAGCGAGCTGCCGAGCCCCCAGCAGAATATTTCAAAATGTCAGAGAGTGCTGCAGTGCTGAGCTCATGCTATGTAAATGATAGCCTGATGAATTATGTGCTGTACACACTACACACAAATCCTGTCCCAACCAGCCCTGGAAGAGGAGATAGCATTCTTGCCGGTGTGTCCTCCGCTCCAGGAACCTTGCCAGGAGGACACACCATAATTCATGCTCTGCTGATGCTTTATAAAAGTTGCAGCCTGTACCTTGGCTGCTGTGCTGCTGACCCCAGCATCCATGTCACCCACCGGCCCCTCCGAGCCTGGTGGATGACCGCATCCCCCTGTGCCTATCCTGGGAAGCCTAACGGGTCAGCTAGCCCTCTGGCTGGTGCAGGCAGCGCAGGCAGGCAGTCCTGCCTTGCCCGGGCTCAGCACAGCATCAGACAAAAGGTTAGGGCTCTCCCAGCTTTCAGGATACACCCAGAGCTTGCTTGTCCCCAGCGTTGCCCTCCGGTCTGCAGAAGCCTACAGCTTGACTTAAAAAAACAAGGTGGTAATTCATAGGGCTTCTCCTTAGCTGAAGAACCCCTATATATCCTGAGTAAGGGCGACCGAAAGCAAAGGATTATCAGCACTTAATTTAAACTGGTTTAGGACTCACCATAAAGCTGTAATGTAGCACCTTCCACGGGGCAGTGCCTGGCAAACAGGTTTCCCCGGGGGGAAGCGTCAGGCTTACAGTATGGGATGGCAGGGGAATTTCACAGTAAACTAAAATACTTCTGAAACATCAAGGCAGGGATGGCAGAAGTTTGGGGAAGAACAGTGAGAAAGAGTTTGGCTGCAGAGAAGAGTGTTTTCTTCCACTCTCCATCCCTTTTTCCATGGTGTGCTGTGAGCTTGGCCCAAGGAGCCCCGTGCAAACCCCGTCCTCCAGAGAGGGCAAGGCAGGGTGCAATGCAGGGCAAGGAGGGTGGCCAAGCAAGGATGGGAACAGCCAAGTGGGTGGGTGCCCAGTTCAGCACACCCAGAGATGCCAGCCTGCCTTTTTGGGAGTCTTCTGCCTTTTTTGGAGTCTTCTGCCTTTTTGGAGGCTTGTTGGGGCACTAAAAAAATCTCAATTTTCCTGCTGCCATAGGGAAGGCTGGGTTCTTGGCCCAAATATGGGTCAAGAGTGACACCCTGTGGACAAGTTCCTCTTTTCCGTAACACCTCCAGGATTTCTCTCCTGCTGCTTTATTTTTTTCCCTCTGACTCTATCCCTCCCCCCCCCTACACACACACACACACACACACACACACACACAC
>JAHREE010000417.1:1763187-1776844 GCA_033628505.1 Tringa tobata | reverse complement strand
CCACCCCGGGGTGAGGATTCCTGCAGGAACATGAAAACTCCTCAAAAAAGAAGAGTGTTATAAGAATTGCTTCTCTTCCGGTCACTAGGATGGTCCCTTCCCAATCTCCGACTCATTGGGATTGCACCGTCCCATCCGATGCTCTTGGTGTTATCCCCAAGGAGCAAAATCTGGTGTCCCAGAACAGGCTGATTGACACCAGCTGAGGACCTGGAGAGGGTACAGCTCTATTTTAAGCAACAAATAATTCAGTTTTATATTGGTGAGAAATTCCTCATCACTCATTTAATTATGCGGGTCTAAAAGAAACCATAACGTTTTGGCACGCCCGAGTGCTGGGAGTGGGAAAGAAGGGGGTGTCAAAATCCTTCCAAGAGTTTATGTCCTTTCTTACCCCCGGCAGTTTAACCCTGCCAAGTCTGCACAGACCTATATATATATACACACATATATCCAAGAGCAGAGACTGTATGGAGATTCCTTAATACCAGCAAAAGAAGCAAACATAAAGGCAGTAATTTTTTCCAATGGCATTTATGTGCCGCCATTAACTCTAGCTGGTATAGATTAGGACTTTCAGAAAACATAACTTCAGCTGCATCCACTACCAGATGATTTTGCTGAGAGGAGCTGCAGGGTTGGCCTGGACAGCCCACTCTGATTCTCTACCTTTTCCATCGTGTGCAAAATCTTGAAAAGGAAGAGGTGTCTTAGGAAAAAAAAAAAGTCATTTTCTATGCCTTTGTGCCATTTCTAGCAAACTAGGACTGAACACACACCCTTGACAGATGAAAAGAAAGAGATCAGGTCTCTTCATCCAGTCTCTGGGACTCTGTATAACCAGATCAGGTCAAAAAAATTGTGGGGTGTGTATATTTTTTCAACCATACTCATGACCTACCATGCATTATACTCTACCCCTTAAGGGCAGGAGGCTGCACCTGAGCAGGCATCGGAAGTGCTCAGAAGGCACCAGGGGAAAAAAAACATTAAAAAGTAGAAAAACTTTAAAAAATCTGCATCATCCTGGGAACTTACTGATGAGCAGCAGAAGTGGGAAGATCCACCAGGTAAGGAGTGTGGGGCAAGAAGCTGCTGGTGGCTGAAGGGTAGATTGGTTGGTTGGCTTGATTTCACCAAGCAAACAGTAAAGGTTATGGCAATGCTACTGGGTTAGGGACCCTGACATGAGCACAGGACGCTGTGTACCACCTCCAAGATGTGGCAAAGCTGACAAATTCCTTCCTCTCTTTTGAAAGCCAAAGCCACATCTTGGAGAGAAGCATTTCACCCCAAGTTCTGCTTCCTTAGTTCAGATTAGGCCACTCTGCCTAGAGAAAGGGGCCTTTGGGTGTCCCTTTCCGCCTTATTGCACGGTGGGACGATACAGCTGTGTGCCATGGAGCAGGTGATATACTTTACCCCAGAGATGGCTGCAAATCAGCAGAGATTTATTGCTCGTAATCTTCATGGTTGTATTGGATGGTCTTGCTAAAGCTGTGCCGCCCCACGTCAGCCCGGCACCAAGGGCTCGGGGGGAGCTTCGCCGCTTGCTGTGCAACATCTCAGCTACAATAACTATTGGCAGAGTTCAAAACAGGGCTAGGCCGTAACAGCCCATTTTGGAATTTAAATTTGGTCAATTTGAGGTAAATAACATAACTGTGCTGCCTGGTTTTCAAAGGATCGTTTACTTTTTGGGCAAGTAGAGTGTACTTTTGGAAAGTGCACAGGCATCTTTCAGGATGAAGGGCTCCGTGTGCAACAATCAAGTTTTTACCTTTTAATTAACAAAGCTTTAAAAAGAATTTCAATTCAGAATTACTAAACAAAGAAACTATACAAGCCCCAGATGAGATCTAAACAGTTTCCAAAAGACATTAAAAAAGAGAAAAATACCGGGCCACATGTTTTTTCTTATGTCTCCTGAGTCCATTTATTCCAGACATCTGACATGCAATTCAAATTTCCAATAGTTTTAGGTAACCGTGTCCAATTTAGAAACCGCAGCCTTCAGCTAAGCCTACCTACCTCCCAAATCAGTCCGGAAAACCAGAGCACTTGCTGATACTCTGCATTTTCAGATTTGCAGAGCTTTGTTATGTGTGTGCCATATATACTGGGGTTGAGTTTTCTGGCTCCGTGCAATCCGTTTAGATATATTTCATAGACCTGTAGTCAGTGGTCACAGTCAGATAAATTATAGTTCCTAATGGAGAGCCTGTTTGTGCTTTCAAAGAGTAAAACCGCTATAAAATTGATCTCTTTTGAGATGCCTCTGATGGCGGTTGTTGTATGGCAGTTCGGATGAGACGGAAGCAAAGGGCTCCCTGTGGATGGAGGACTAACGAGCTTTATTTCTGGCTCTGAGAATTGGGCTGATTTCTTAACCTTTCTGTGCCTGAGTGTATCTCAAAAGTGGAGATTAAATAGGGTCTTCGTGATGGGCAAAGCCAAATCACAGTGGAAATCCTACGTTCAGATGTGGGAAAATTATGCCCTGCTACATGCCCTTTCCTAATTTCCCACAGAAGCCTCCTGGGTGAAGATTTAATGATGTCTGGGAGGAGGCAGGTAAGGCAGGGGATGCATTAGGTGCTGGTTTCCAGGCCACCCTTCTCACCTTACTCCCTAAAACCTGGGTCATCCAACCCCACAGACCCCATGCCCTGGTCGAGCTCATACTCTGCCATTCCTGCAGATGTTGGCATCAAACATTTTCTCTTCCAGGGCTCAAAGGAACTATTAGACGATTAGGTGTTGCTTCCAAGACAGCTTGGCTGAACACAAATTACGGAGCAGATTCCCTGCTGCTAAACCCCAAAGTCAGCAGAGACTTCGTCAGCCTTCAGCGGCGAATCCTGTTCGGCTGGTAAGTGGCCATCACTTTATCCTGTAATCTCTCATTCATCTCATCTATTTTTATCTTTCCAGTTCGCTTTCCAGTGGGAGCGCTCGTACGCAGTCACAAACTCTGCTACTGGGGAAAAAGTAGGATTTGAATCAAATTTATTGCTGTTAATTTCTTTCAAATGAATCATGAATCAGAGGGGGCAGCTAGCGGCAGTGAAATGTCTGCTCATCCCCAGCAAAAAAGCTGCCTCTTACACCGATGACCAGGGAAGAGGCCAAGAGTGGAGCTGGTCCCTGGTAGGATTTAGGGATTGGGAACATGGGAGGGCAAGGGGGAGAGTTGGAAAAGTCCCCTGAACCATATAGCTATCCCTTATGTTTTTCCTGAGCATCTCTTCCATTCTCCTTCATGCAGAGGTGATCTGAATAGAATCAATATCCTTCCTTAAAAATAAAGAAAGGAAGGAAAGAGGGAATTGAGTGAATTATAGTGCTCTCAGCCCATGACTGGTTTGGGGTGATATTTATGTCCTTCAAAACCAGTGGTGCTAATTTCCACAGCCCCCTTGACTTGGGAGGACTTGTGCTGATTTTAAGGACCGTAACTGCTCATTTTGAGCAGAAAACAAGTGGCCAGATTATGGCCCCCCGGTGTGAACACAGCAACAGACTTTCTTCAGCCTCTTTTTTTCTAGATATACGAGGGCTGAGATGTAAAGAGGGAAATGCTGAGTCTGCTAAAAACTGTTCGGATTCTTGTGGGTGCTTTGGAGGAGCTGGTAGACAATTATGAGGCCGTTCTCTCTGCTGGCAAATTAACAGCTTAGAAAAATTACGGGGGGGGGGGGGGAAGAAAAGAAAAAAGACATGGAAATTCTGTTAATGAAACAGAACAATGAAAATCAAAGCTAAAGATGGAAGGAACTGAGTGGGCCCCATCCAGTTCATTGCCTGCTAGGCTGGATTTCTGCCTATAGTAATTTATGCCATAGCCTTGGAAGTGAAAACAGATTTCATTTACTACCGAACAGTACTACTCTGTGTAGACAGAGTTCATGGCCTCGCAGCGTTTCTGAGAAGGTATTGTGGGATTATTGCTCCCACTTTGCAGATGGGCACGGTAATGCTGCTTGAATTCTTAAATTTAGGCTCTGGCGACAGGGAATCTGAATGAGGACTCGGGTGTCTGAGGGCTGTCCCTTGTCTCTTGCTGTCACACTGTCTGACCACCATAGGAAGTGTCAAACCTGTAGGGGTCCCAGTGAAGACCGGTGCAAGGCTCTGTACAAAGATCATCCCTTGCCCCAGGGGTTTGTCCTTCAAGGGTTTGATAGCAGAGTCGGACATAGATGCTCCTCCAACAGGCAAAAATAAACTTTCAGCTTTAACTACACTTTAAGGGAGAAAAGTAATCTGAAACTTTTGGCTTGCTTTTCTTTTTCACTGGTTTGACTGGTACCAAGGAGAGCCCAAAGCCACAGCCTGCCCTACCAACTAACATCGAGATGGTGGGTCCCTGCTTCTTCACATCACCACTGCTGCCACAGGTACAGCCTTCCTCAGAGAGCTTCGGCTGCGAGAAATGCACGCATTTCATTGCAAAATAGCAGAAAGCAGGTAAAATTAGCATTTGGAGAAAAGTTCCTATGGAAAAAACCTATATGTTCCCCGAGAGCCAAATGAAAAAAAAAAAAAAAAAGCAACCAAGCCTCAAACCCAAGCTTGCAGAGTCTGCTGTAATTTATGATATACCATATGAATCTAACTATAGAACTTCATTTAAAAATTTTATAAAGACTGTAAATCTACAGTGAAATGTTCTAGGGACAATCTGCTGGCAGAAACCCACACTCTGCAGACTGACCTATGGGAGAACCGGTTTGTCAAGGGCTTGATCCGAAGCCCGCTGAAGACAATGGAAATACTCTCATTGACGTCAGTGGCCTTTAGATCAAAAAGCCCCCAAAGCCCAGCATGGAAAAACGAGTAGTAAGGAGAAGCAAACTGCTCTAATCAATAGACGCTGCTGTATGAAGGTCTTTAACAATAGCTTAATGGGCCATGATGAGCTGCTCTGGACACTTTTATTTTGTGTTGTATGTATCTTATAATCTTTCTCCTGAAACTTTTAATGGAATTTATCTCACTGGAGAATTCGGGAGAACATCTGCTGCAAATGATGGGTAAAGACATAAGCTGTTGTGGGTGGGGTGAGCCTCAGGAGGTTCACAGTTTGGGTTTGGCTTCTGCTTCAGATTCTTATCTGAACTATACAGATCTCCTGTGGCTGCAAAAATTGGACTGGAAATCACAAGAGTACGAGACTTCTTGTGAGATTTCCAGCACTTTTCTTATGGTTTTGACTGAACACCAGATGTGGAAAAAATATTTAACAAAACTGGATGCAGTATTTTTCATGTCTGGTTCTAAAAAGGGATGGAGGTTCAGGAATCTAATTTTATCCTTTTCAGTTTCACTCCTTGGTAAGATTCACTTGTAGTTTAAAAAAAAAAAAGCAATTTAAACCCAAAATGTAGCTATTGCAACCAGTCCCCGAAGAATTATTCGAGTAGATGAAACTCTAAACATTACATTGACCATGAACAAAATTAAAACCTTATGCCTTTGGCAAGTGGAGTGCAAAGAACGAGCAGGGTGAGTGGTGACCATTAGGAAACATCCACTAATATTCTTTCCCTTCAAAGATTATTTTTATTTGCTTTCCATGCAAGCGTATTTGCATTTTTGACCCTTTCCTGTCTGCTTCCACCAAGCAACCAAGCTCTCGGGCTTCACCTAGTGCAGGCACTTTTAACAGTACTAGATAAATTGCTTTTCAACTGGTGGTCTTTCACCAGTAAGGGAAAGAAAAGGCGTATTTTTGAAGCCAAATAGTGAAGATAGGCCAGTGGATCTCATAAGTCACAGGAAGGTTTCATGACAAGTGTAGGCATCTTTAGGTGATGGAAAGTGGCCTGAAGTAAATGATATATCTCGAAGGATTTGGATCACAAATGTTGGGACCACACCTGAGTAACAGAAAATCAAACAGATCAAACTGGGAAAAAAAGTTTAAAAAGTGGTTGGGCTGACAATCACCTTGCTCACTTGAATATTTGATCACTCGTGATTGCCTCTGAAGTTTTTGGTTTCAGTTTGGGACAACAAATGTTTCCCTGTGGGGTACATAAAGGCCAGGCTGAATGGAAACTGAGCTGGCATATCTTTTAAACTTCTCATTTGGTGCGTAGTCTCACATACAAATCAAACACAACCGATGGTATCCCATCCAGAAGCTGTGGAGCAGTGAACCATAGCTCCGGCGCCTGGGGAGACTGTCTAGAACTCACCATGTCTTGTCATTTTGCTGAATTTTTGGCACTATTGGGCTGTTTTCTTTAAAGATCTAGACCCAAGTGCCCCGTGAACCTCCACTGTGATTTAACAAACAGCAAATAAACCAATTAATAATGGCAAGAAACAGCTCTAAAGTGTGGACACCGCTGCTGGAAAAGGACGGGGAAGAAAAAACCCTGGGGTTTGTTTTTAATCCTATTAATTTGGGAGGAAGGAGGGGCTCTGGTGAGCCTTGAAAGATTTTATAGATGTCTCCTTGGGCCCGGGGAAGGAGTGGTTTGTTGAGGGAGACGTGCCAAGACCCTGTCAGTGCCTCTGTTCCACCAGAGATGGGGCTCCCGGCCCCGGTGTAGGGCAGGTTTTGTGCTTGGGGGAGGCAGCTTCCTCGGGAGCTGGTTTCTGCCTGTGCACGGGGAGGTGAAATCACGCTGCTTCTTCCTAGAGGTCTAGGAAGTGTCCACCGGGATGGACCCTCCAAGAAACATATTGTTTTTTGAAAATGCAACTTGGGAGAGCACTAAAAAAAGCTGTGGAAAAGGGGAAGGAGAGGAGGGAACAGCCCTCCCACCGCTCTCCCCACACTCTGCTCGCAGAGCCGTACCTCCAGCCCATGTGGAAATAGTTACCTCCAAATAACACATCCTGCGGGACTATTTCTAGTCATTTCACAGAAGCCTTATTAAAAAATAGAGACTTTATTAACCTGAGATTCGGGGACTTGAATTCATGATAGAGGCTGTAAACTCTCAGCCTATGGTTCGCTTTTACAAGGACGATTTGAGGGTTGGAAGGAAATCTTGTGGAGAGAGGCTTAAGGAGCTCCATTTGGTGAACTTAACAAAAAGGCAGATCACGCAGTGACCTGACTCTGTGCAGTAAATGCCTTTGGAGGAAAAAATACCACGTACAAAAGGGCTTTATAGTCTAATGGAGGCAAACATAACGAGATGCAATGGCTGGAAATTTAAGACAGGCAAAATAGGGAAGGGAGAGGGGGTTGACTGCTGGGACAGGCTGTTGAAGGGGGCAGGGGATTTGTCATCCTTTTGCATCTTGAAATCAGAACTGGAGGCCAGCCCAGATGACTTTGGTGAAACGTATAGTAGTAGGCTCAATTAGCAAGTGAATGTGTGAAATTATTTTGTTGGGGATTTATATTGAGCGTTAAACTAGATGATCTGAATTGTCCCTATCAGCCTTAAAAAAGGAGGGAAGATGCCAGAAAAGGAGCTAGATCCCCAAATTCTACCAAATTGCAATTGCTGGGGCCTCTGGGCCCCTTTGGAAATGCTGTAAGTGAAAGGAGAAGTGCTCTATTCTGGGCGCTGGGCTTATGGAGGGACAGACAGAATGATGCATGCCATCACATGCTGCTAGCACAAACCCATTTGTAGCTGGTTTTCCTTCTTGGTCCCCCCAAGCACGCTTTTCTTTTTTATATTTATTTTTTTGAAACTAAAAATATATCCTCAGAGGCATTAGTCACTCTGCCCACATATTAATAAATTGCATAATGATGCCACCAAGCATCCAAAAACCTTTCAAACTGTTATATATTATTTCTTTCAATAATATTCTAAAAGGCCAGTGAGGCTTAATGGAGCCACATGGTATTGTATTTAATCCAGAAATCTGGAACTGTCTAAAATCTCATATATAAATTAAGATAATATACAATATGTTTTTTCATTTAATTTGGTTCCCCCTATTTGGGTAGGCTATAACTCCATAGGACTATGTCTTTTGCAAGAGATTTTTGTCTACCGAATCTTAGATTTGTAACGTTGCTCTCGCTTTTAATTGCTCAGGGCTGTTCTCCATAAAAACTCAGCCGCTCCTTTGCCAGCCAAAGAAAAGTTTAATGGGACTACGGTTTAACTGGGCAAAGTTTAAAAATTATGCAAGTTACAAGAGGTTTCCTGGGACTTTTCCGTATGGCCTCTCCCACACGGCTCCTTTTGGATCACTGCTGAGCATCTCGCTGCCATGCAATGGAGTCGGTGAGCTCTGCAGAGCATCTAACATTGGTTTGCAGGTGTCTCCTTCTTGTCTCTCTGTGGACTCAGCTGGGTATCTGGCATTTACACATAGGAATTTTTAGTAGATATGGGGCTATTGAGTGAAGAAAACTAAATCCAAATACAAATGTTTCCCAGGCTGGAAAAACATGAGGGCTTTAGATCTGGGATTTGGGCATGAGGTTTGTTTTCATAAGTATCATCTCTCAACAGGTCCACCTCTGCTTTACAGTGTCTGCAGAAGGTTTTCACATAGTGTGGCAGGTCATGGCAGATGTTACATGCTATGAGATACAAAGGAGTCAATAAATGCTACCTCTTCCTCCTCCTTTCTCTTCATCCCAAGTTCCCTTCGTGCTTTCAGAAGCTCTGGCTATCACTGTGCCAGGGTGGAACAAGGCTGTGGAACAGGAGTTGTGTAGGTCAGGACCACAATTCATGTGCCTTCTTTTTCAGCTCTTACAATTTGCCAGCAGTGTGCCCACGTGGCCAAGGTGGCCAACGGCATCCTGGCCTGTATCAGGAACAGCGTGGCCAGCAGTAGTAGGGCAGTGATGGTGCCTCTGTACTGGGCACTGGTGAGGCCTCACCTTGAGAACTGAACTGCGTTCAGTTCTGGGGCCCTCACTACAGGAAGGACATTGAAGTGCTGGAGCATGTCCAGAGGAGAGCCACCAAGCTGGTGAGGGGTCTAGAGAACAAGTCCTATGAGGAGAGGGTGAGGGAGCTGGGCATGTTTAGTTTGGAGAAGAGGAGGCTGAGGGGAGACCTCATTGCCCTCTACAACTACCTGAAAGGAGGTTGTAGAGAGGTGGGTGTTGGCCTCTTCTCCCAAGGGAATAATGACAGGACCAGAGGAAATGGCCTGAAGTTGGGGCAGGGGAGGTTTAGATTAGATATTAGGAAGAATTACTTTACTGAGAGAGTGGTCAGGCACTGGAACAGGCTGACCAGGGAGGTGGTGGAATCGCCATCGCTGGAGGTATTTAAGAAACGTGTAGATGTGGCATTTCAGGGCATGCTCTAGTGCCCGAGATTTGTGTCTGTTTGTGGTGGGTTTTTTTGGTCATTTTTTTTTTTTTTTGGTGGTTGGACTCAATGATCTCAAAGGTCCTTTCCAACCATGAAGATTCTGTGATTCTGTAACTTGCAAATCCAGTGACCCAAAAAATGCCCAACCATTTGCTGGGTTTAAGTTAGAGTGCCTCAAAAGATGGAGGGAGAAAGTCTACGTTCTTGGGTATATTCTGCTCTGCAGTTTGACATCCTGCAGGAGAAGAAAGCCAGGTGTGGAAACAAACTGAGCTAGGTGATTTCTTGTGGGGTCAGTGGAGTAGACACAATGGAGGTGCTGAAATCAGGGGCATACCTTTCGTTTGAGAAAATGTGTAGTAGAATTAAACACATTGTGGAAAGTAGGAGGCCTGTGCATTATGAGAGAACAGCTTTGAATCATATGAGCCCAGGTTTTGGTGGATCATGCGAATATGCGAATAAAACCTCTTTCAGGCTTAAATACTTCTGCTGGTCATTTCTGTTCGGTTTTTTGTTTTGTTTTGTTTTTTTCAGTTGACTTTGAATTTTCCTGGGCTTCATCAGGACTAGACCTGGCCTTGGACAGAAATATTCTCAGGGCTATGATCTGATTTTGACAAACTTTTGCTACAAGCAGGGTGTAGAGAGGCCTCTTGCTCTCCCCATGTCCGCAGAACCGATCCAGTATGGGAAAGCTCACCACCTCTGTCCTCTCCTGGGTCCTTTGACACCTACATTGAAAGTCCACGTTTTCTCTTGGGGCACTCAAAAATGCTATTGTAGAAGGCAAGTGAGAATTTATTCATTTTTGAGGAGGAGGGCAAGGGAATTTTCTTGCAGCCCAGTACTTCCCCCAGTTTTTATTGGTGGTGTTATAGACCAGCTTCTCTGAGGTGCTGGGACTTTGCCTATATTGCATCCTTCTTCCCATCCGGTTCCAACAATAAAACCCTCGTGTTTTTTGATCTCTGGCTTTCATGCTTGCTGACACACTCTGGAAATTTTAAGACGGGCGCAAGGAATGGGTTAGTCATACTTGTTAATATTTATCCCGTTGCAGAAGGAGCAGGGCTGACCTCAGAGCTCGGGCTTTGGAGAACAGTTATGAGAATGATTCCACCCAGCTGAAACGAAATCTGCATGCAAAGCTCGTTTGGTGCCTGGAAAGAGCTAGAAGGAAATAAAGGTCTTAAATGATATATTTCCGCAGTTAACGTTTTGTCCTGTTTACAGAATCTCACCAGAATACTGGGGGTTTTGTTTTGTTCATGTGTTTTTCATAAGGATAAATATCCATGCAGTTTAAACATTTTCATTAGATTCAGACAAGAAGGAGGATGTAGGGCTATTTTTTTCTTTAACTGTTGATCTCTCTTTTTATTTCAATAGTTATTTCTTAAATCACTCTTCAGAAATAAAAATTCAGGTAAATCAAAGGCAGAGAAGGTGAGTCTCTTTAATTATTCTTTGAGCAATTTTGAGTAATGTAGGCTAAATTAAAAAAATATACAAGCAAGATATTTTGGCTGGGAAGTATGTGTAATG
Organism: Tringa tobata; assembly: GCA_033628505.1. Taxonomy (NCBI): domain Eukaryota; kingdom Metazoa; phylum Chordata; class Aves; order Charadriiformes; family Scolopacidae; genus Tringa; species Tringa tobata. The sequence goes on along the minus strand of JAHREE010000417.1, from coordinate 1,766,036 downwards.
TATGAACAGCAGGAAAAAAAAAAAAAAAGCCTTCCTTTCTAAATAGAAAATCTTTGAAAGTAACAGGGGGAAACTGATGGGAAGGGCTGAAGTCCATATATTCCCACCTCCTCCGCCTTGTGCTCTCTTAAAGGTGAGCTGCAAAATGCAAAAGAGAAATGTGTTAAATTCAGATGACTCGCTCGGGTGTCAGGAAGTGGCTTGAACAACCAAACGAAGTTAACTAACACATTTCCAGGTTTTTTTTGTTCATCCCCCCTCCCCTCCCCCCCCTGTTCTTCCCGTGAAATCTGTTTTTTGTGCTGCTGTGGTTTCTGCCTCCAGGCAGGAGCGCAGCCACTTGTCCACCCGAGCAGCACCCCAAGAACCCCCCCGGGGCTTGCGGGGAGCCAAGATTTTCTGGAAGGATTTTCCAGAAAGTAAGAAAGGAGGAGAATTTTAGAAAATGTATTCCTGGTCTAAACACTCTGTCTACAGGAGAAATGAGACAAGCTGTGAGGAATTGTGTGGTGAGCTTGCGTCGCTTTGCCGTTCATCTTTTTTCTGGTCAATGCTTCTCATTATCATTCACCTGCTCTGCTCTAGGTCTTCTCCAACAACGTGTTACTGGCATCTACAGCCAGTAGTGCTGTGGCCACAGTAACCCAAAATGTGCATAATACTGTGTTTGCCAATGACTGCATTCAGTAGTGGGCACGGAGAGGAGCAATTGGATGAGGTGAAATGCTTTCCGAGCTGCAAGTGGCAGAATTTGGTTCACAGTTGGATGTGTGACATGAGAATAGGCCTCGTTTAAAACACTTGGAAAGTGGAATAGGTCACCAAAAGAAGGTCGGAAAGGCAAGACGCCCTGATCCATCAGAAATGGTGCCCCGCCCATTGAAATGTGTCCTATCCCGTGGACCAAGTGTGACATGGAGTCCCTCACCGTGGTGGCCGGGCTGGGGAAAAGGCACAGATAACACGGCTGTTTCTCATTAGCTTCCACTTTTCCCTCTGGAAATGCTCCCTGTGCCTTTCCTCCTCCTGCTTGGCAGCAGGTGTGCTCGGGAGAAGGTTTAAATCTAAATGGATCGGAGTTATCTGATTTACAGTAAGTAGATTTTTCATTTGAAATGGCAACACACAGAGTCTCGTGCATTACCTCGCCTCAATGTAAAATACAGACGCATACATGCATTTATGCCTAGGATATAAAAATACTATAATATTGCAGTGCTGTGTATGTGCTTGCATAGAGCTAATTCGTGTACTACAGCATGCTTATCAAAGGACACTCCTTAATTGCATGCTAGTATTTTTTAATTACTGATTAAGTTGTAAGACTCTTACGAGTCCCTCTGCTGATTTACGTTCTTATTAGCTGCAGTGTGAGTGGTTTCTGCAGCAAATGCTGGTTTTGGTTTTCTGTGCTTTAATAATACACAAGACCTCCACATTTTGGGCTTTTTTTTTTTAAAGAATAAACCCCAGTACACATCTGAGACTCTTTAACCAAGGAAAGCTAAAATGGTATATGACAGCAATGGCTGCTCTCTCTTTTTTAGGGTCATTTTGGTATGTTTTCCCCTCTAACAATTTTAGCAGAACTGTTCACTCTCTATTATGGCCAGAGAAATAAACTGTGGATTTAGAAATATCTCTGTAGGTTAGTCTCTAGAAGAGAAAATAAATTGAAATAAAAAGAGAACATGAATATTAATTCATGTTTCTCCTTTGGGAGAAAGATTTAGTGAATTTAGGAAGGAGGTTCTGCTCCTACTTAGTGTTGAATTTGATGGAGTTGCCCAACTTATCACGGCTCAGCGGAGGAGGCGCGATGTTTGATAAAACCATAACAAGAGAAATTCAAGAAGCAATCCCCTCGCGAGGAGGGGGGTTATTTGTGCAGGGGATCGCTACTCCTTCCGTTCTTTAGCTCTTTTTTTTTTTCTTTCTGGTGTAAGCGGTTGTCGGTGACGGAGGAGGGGAGAAGTTAATACAGAAATGTGGGGACTTTGGGCTAAATGCATGATAGATCTTGGTCTGGAGGGATTTGTGGAGGTGTTTAGGATGCCAGCCCCGTGTCTCCACGTCCTCTTCCAGCAGGAACAGCAGCAGGACCCCCAGGCTGACCAGTGGCTGCTCCCGGATTCACCCTCAGAGCCACCAGTTGGTGACACCAAAACGCCCCAGACAGAGGACACGGTGACAGCACAGCTGGCTCCAGGCAGGTTTGGCAAAGCAGAGGCGTGACGTTCACAGTACCTTCAGCATCATAAGCCTGCTACCCTGCATTCCCTGGTTCATAAAGTCAGAGAAAAACCTAAGAACCTGATTTTTAACATGCTCCTTTCCTTTTCAAAGCGCAGTAACAATTTTGGCCTCGTGTCCTGCTCTGGCAGCCCAGTGGAAAGACAATGATCTTGTACTGCATTATCTTACCTGAACCTGTTGGGCGATAACTGGACGCTGCAGGAGATGAGAAGGATGGGATTCAATTTAGCTAAGGGAGACGGGTTTTTATAATGAAATGTTGATGCCAAAATGTATTCCTGCACACAGGTGGAGTGGCAGAGCAGGTGCAAGGAAGGGTCAAGGCAGCTGTTTGAGATACTGCATTATCCTGCATCCCTCCTGAAAACCTGCCTCTCCATGAGACTCGTTATCGTCTGACATGGCCACACTGATGATGAGACACTATGACCACGACTGCTGCAAGTAGCCTTATTTTCCATCACCACTTGCCTTTTCTGCTCTGCCCACCTTGCTTGGGGGGCGGGTCGGGGGGGTGCAGGGCTGGTTTCTCTGTTTTTATTTATTCCTCTATTAATACAGCGCAGCCGTGCCCATGGTTTCCCTTTGGCAGG
>JAHREE010000417.1:1707416-1758513 GCA_033628505.1 Tringa tobata | reverse complement strand
TTTCAGAAGACCTCCACCTGGCCCTGGAGGTCTGCTAGAAAAGAGCCATTTTAGGGAGGTAACTGATTGAGTTTGCACAAGGTGCCATGGATGGGTCATCTGTAACCGAGCCTAGGGCTGAACAGCCTGTTTTACATTTGCAAATGTTACAACCAAAAATTTCATTTTCATATTTAATGCGTGTGCCTCCAGTTTCTTGTTCTGATTTTGTTCTTGATTCGGTGCGTAATCTGAGGTAACACACGGCTGCTTTATCCGGGGACTTGAAACGCAGTGACTTCAGGTGTTGCATTTTTATGTGCCATCCGTCTTTTTATTATTATTATTATTATTATCACCACTTCTTTTGAGGGGTATTCTTCTAATCTGCTTATTTGTGTTAGGTGGTGGAACACTGCTGGAAGAAAAGCATGGCAACGCCTGTGCCAGCAGCATTTCTTAGACTTGTTCTGAGCATCCCTCGTGAACGCCTGCGGATGGGGTGGGTGCCCTTCCCTGCAGCCACGTCATCTCGCTGAGTGTTTTCGGGCTCGGTGCTGTGCCCTCCTGGGTCACAGCGAAAACGGGAGAGGATTGCAAGCCAAAGCATGCGGGACATGACTCACCGGATTATTTTCTACATTTCAAATATAGCCCTTGCGTTCTTGCCAACATATCGATACAGTCAGGCTCTCCCTTCTGCAGGAAGCATCACGTATTTGTATTTATATTTATATTTATATGTATATTATTTACATTTATTTATATGTACTACACAATGCCTCAGTCCATACATTTAACCATTTTTTAATATTTTGTTTATTTTGATTTTTTTCACATTTTTTCTCCCAAACAGGCACTGAAAGACCAATACTGCAACCTACCCAATGCAATTCCTGTAAACACAATCTACCCAGGGTTTGATTGGCAACATCTTTGGTAACCATGATCCTTCCCATTTCAGGACTTGCTGAAATTGGTCAAAATGTCTCTGGCGTACTGGGCAGCCCATGACCCGTCTGACTTTGAGGAAGGAAAAAGCAGCTCAGCTGAGGTATGTTCTTGCACTGAGAGAGGGCAAATGGGTGACAAAAGTGATGCAGCCAGGGCTGGGAAGGAAGGTATCTTTGCTCCTCTCTCTTTTATATTGATGGTACCCTGGAAAACCAGCCAAGCTCCAATCTGCGTGTCCCACTGTCTATTTTGGGAGGGAAGAAGGGAAGAGGCTCAGATCTGGGAGGGCTGAGTTGAGGCTGTTGTTACTGGGGAAAATGCAAATGCAGAGCTCACAGTGAGGAAACAGGGAATTGCTACCCCAACAAAAAACTTCACCACCAAAGCACCCCACCTCAGGGATCATTTTATTCTCAGAAAGTGGGACATAAATACAGAGTTAATTGTAACTGGAACCCATAGCAATAACCTGTTTATGGGAGTACTCTAGTCCTAGTCTAGAAGAGCTGCAATCTTACCCTGCCATCTAAAATTTGTTGCTTTATTAAGATTACATTCTCATCCGAAAAGAAGTGAGTTAGTTTGAGATGTTTATTGCCCTTTGTCAGGATAGCAATATTTTTTTTCTGTTTTGAAAATAGATGTTCCTGCTTATATGGCTGTATATTTATCCTTTCTTTTAGCTGTTCCCTTTAATCATTTAATGAGGAGTGTTCAGGTTCCTGATGATTTAAAATTATGACTCGCAGAGACACTGGCAATATCTTTGCTGGAGTAACGCTGATCCTCTAACTTTAAGACTTTAAATTCAAACCACATGTTTTTGCCACTAACTCCAAAAACAACCCCTGGACTTGTGTGACTGTCACTAGAATATAAACCATAGCTATTCTGCAAACAAAAGCCGCAGTATTTAAATTGCGGTTACGGTCAGAAAAGTGACTATTTTAATCATTGCTCTGGTTTACTCTGGAGATCTGCTCCCTCTGCACATTCCAAATATCTCTGCAGATTTTTATAGACTGAAAGGAGATTTTACTGCTTTCCACTCCTCTTGGCCCTACGGAGGCCAGCCAACGCGGGGCGAGTGAGCCAGATTTGTTCCAGACTCACACATCAGGGGGAGTGTGAGCTGAATTCCCGCGGCAGGACCTGTCGGAGGGATGATGTGCCCGCCAGGACGAGCAGCCACGCTTTCATGCCCCCCCGAGAGCTCAGGGGGTGCAAGGCAGTTAGGAGGGGTGAAAAAAAATAGAAAACCAAACCCACAGTGTTTTTCCTATAAACCGTATTGTTTTGAAAAGAAAAAGAAAAAAAAAAAAAAACAACAAAAAAAACAAACCCTGAGAGGCTTCTTGGACTGGAAGGGGTTTTTTGAGTGCAGCTACCTGGATGGCACCCTGCTCCAGGGCTGGGGGCTCTGAGAAAAGGAGAAAATATATGTTTTAAAAATGACACTAGATGCAGATCTGGGAAACTGAAAATAAGGGGATGCAAAAGTCTGAAAGGGTTTTTCTTTTCTGCTGGGTTTGAGGAGATAGTTCAATTCCTTTAACGTCTCCCTTACATGGACACTTTCTTACAGCCCTCGGGGTGCTGAACTTCAGCCTTTTTGGACTCCTATAAACCTAATCACTGCCTCGCTCCTGTCTCTCAAGCCCCTTTTTTGTGTGTTTGCTGCATCAAAATTAAATCCCATTTAGAGGGTGGCTGCTTTAACTCACTATCTGCCCTTATGAAATGTAATATATGTATTTTGTTTCTGCAAAAATCTCCTATTACAGTATTGGGAATGTTCCTCTGATATATGTGTATTCAAAATAAATGCTAGTAGGAGAAGACCTAATTCATTTTAGATGGGTTTATTAGGCGTCTCTTAAAAAATCCCAGAGTATGTAAATGAAATATAACTATACGTACATATTCATCAGTCTGTTCTTAGAATTAAATATGAGCGCTGTGACATTTGGTTTTAAGGAATGACTAATTAACATGTGTGCAGGATGTTCTCATCTTCCTGCTTTGGAGTCCTGGAGTCAGGGAAAAGCAGACAAAACATATTTCCACTCTTTTTATCATAGTTTGCAAAGCAGAAAGCCGTTCATGACAGCCAAGAACTTCTCATGCTTTTTTGTACCTGTTGAGTGCTGACACAGGGCCCGTTCTTGAGCGTTTAGTGTTGTTAAATGTCATCTTGTCTGTGCTGGGGCCAGGCTTGCATTAAAAAAAAAAAAAAAAAAATCAGCCTTTAACAATTGCACCAACAAGTTGCAGAGCACGGTAAAGAGCAGGACAGCTTCTGGAGTACAGCCACTGTTGCTGGTGATTTCCCTCCATGATGGGACGCTGTAAAACTGGACTGAGTGCTAAGATGCTCCCCATCCCCAGCATCCCGGAGATGCTCTCTAGGAAAACCTGGGCTGGTTGCTGCAAGGATGTCTGGGGTTTGGCTCCCTCAACGCCACGCTTGGGAACACTGGGCTTAACTGCACTGCTGGTGGAAACCCAGAATAAAACCCACTTTTGTGTTCGGCAGGGCTGGCTCGAGTCGCTTTTGTGCGAGAGCAACGTGTGTGCAGGGCACGCACTTCTTACAGCAGAAAAAAATAATTAAAAAAAAAAACCCTGACCATAATTTCTTTCCGAGGGTGCTGGGGGAGGGCGGGCAAACCAACCCGCCCTGTCTGAGCACCCCGGAGAAGTTGACCAGAACAAATCTCAGCAGGAACACACAAACCTCTATTATACCTTTTAAAAAGCTCCCCATTGAATGCAGCCGGGCAGATGGGAAGGGCCCTTTTATTTCCTTTTTTCTTTCTCCGCCTGAGTTCATTCTCTCCCTTTGGGGAAGCCAGGTTCAAAGACATGCCAAATGCATCAAAACCTTCCCAATAAAGTCCCTTTCACCTCCCGGCGGAGCGGGGCCGGGCCGGGAGCGTGCTGGAAGCACTGGGTCCGCCGGTGACTTTCAGGACTGTGTGTGGCAAATCGTGTGCACGGCTCCCAAAACAATACCCTAAATCAGACGTCTAATTCCCTGGAAATTAAATCCCTCAGCTGGTCAGGGAAAACAGGAGCCAAAGAGAATAAACAGTGCAGGCAGGGAGAATCTTTGGGGGTTGATAGGGGAACTTTCTTGTGGGTTTGTTGGGTTGTATTTTTTAGCAGATGGATAACAAAGTAGTGGTTTGGAGTTGCTTCCGTCCCTGTTTTAATTTGAACCATGCATCCCTTCCTTCCCTTCCCAATAATCCTTGATCCTTGCTGCCAGGGGGAAAAAACCTGCTTGTCCCGGCTCTGTGCTAATCACCCAACAGGTGAGCTCAGTCCCAGCAAGCACAGCCCCATCTCAGGCTGCAGAATTAATTTCTGTGGCTGGGGAGTGAGCAAAGGGGGGTGCCAGGGGGGGTGCAAATCCCCTCCCCATGGCCCCGGGCATCCCGCATCCCGCTCAGGTGCCCGAGGACGTCCGCAGCTCCCAGCATCTCCCAGGGGCTCCACCGGCCACCGCAGCCTTTGCTGGGTCCCGGGTTATTTATCCCCAGCTGGGGCTGGAGCCGTTTGGGTGTCAGGGAGGCCAGAAATGGGGCTGAGACGTTCCCATTGATTTTTTTGCTGCCGGTTTATTAAATATGAGAAGGTCCAGCCGTGGATGCTCTGGTGCGGCGCAGCGAGTGGCTGGATGCTGGATGAAAGCACGGTCTCTGCTCCTTAGGAAGCAATCTTTCCCTGCAGGGCTGCTTTTTAACTGCTACAAGTCAAAACTTAGCGGGCCTAGCAGTGGCAATTTTTTTTTTTCCCCTTAAAGAAAAAGCAGCTTCCTATGTATTTTTACTGACAAAAGCCTGAAGCTTCCTTTATAAGCTTTATTTTCTTTCTCCTCTGAAACGATCGTTAGACAAAAGCAGTTTTGCTGCTGGTTAATCAAGAGAGTGATGTGGCCCTGCATTTTAATCCTAAACCAATTAGCAGGATTTGACATCATGCCATTAGACTGCTTGAAACAAAAATCAAGGACAGCGTAACGCAGCTAGAAAAGAACAATAACCATCAGCGCTGCCCTGTCAAAGGGGAAGGAAGAAATTTGGCTGCGTGTGTAATTTCCAAGCAATCCCCCTTCCCTCAAACCTGAGCATTCAAATGAGGGAGCTAAATAATAATGAGAGGGGGGAAATGTTGAATGCCTAATCACATTACCCTAAACTGCGCCGGTTTTCGAAGCAGAAATCACTGTTCCTGCTCCCGAGCCGAGGCGAGTTGGTGGCAGTTTTAAACCCCGAGTTGTGTTTTATGATTTCTTCAGCGGGCGTTTGGCGCTTGGCGGGCAGGTTGTACGGACACCGGGAACACCGGCATCTCCCGTGCGGCTGGACGGCGAGGGACCCCGGTGTCAACACGCCAGCGTCCCTGAGAAACAACTTCCCGGGCTTCCTTGCTTTATCCAAACCACCCTTAGGTAATTAACGAGCGGAGCACCTTCCAGGAACTGTGCTTTTCTCTGGCAGAAATGCACCTTACGGCTGATCCCGCAGCGGCGGTGCAGCCCGAGCCGGTGGCCGGGGCTGGAGCCAGGCTGGCAAGTGTTAGCCCGGCCCCGGCTGCTGCCCGCGGGCAGAAATAAGCCTGGCAAAGATGTGTGGTGAGAACAAAAAAAAAAAAAACAGTCAGGCAGGCCCCGGGGTGCGGTATTTGAGGGATGAATGCCTAGAGCACATCGGGGACTCCACGCCTTGCTGCGCTCTCCAGGCTGGCAGCGGAGAGCCGGAGCAGGAGTGAAACCCAGCGTCTCATAAAGCAGCATATGGACAGAGCGCAAATGGATGGGGTTTTATGTCCTGTGCAATATTTTCATTGATATTTATTTTGATTTAATTTGGCTAATGTGCAGGAAAAATGAAAACGCGCCGTGCTCCTCAGCATCTGATGAGGAGCTGGATGATTTTTAAAATTAGTATTCCCACATAGGCGGCGATCTTTAAGGTCTGCCCAGCAACTGTGCTGGAAAATCATGAGTCACTCCATGTAAATCACGGGATGACCCTCGGAGCAGCAGATTTTTTTTTTTTTTAAAATGGTGAATTATTTCTGTTAGCATTACAGTTTCTAGTCTTTCTGCTTCAGCCTTTTGTCCATAACTTAATTTTCCTTTTAATGAAAGTGGAGTTTCCCACACCCTCAAACCACTTCAAAGAGAGGGAGTTTAAAATAAAATAAAATAAAATATCATGAGATCCGTGACAAAATGGCGAAAGATGGCAATGGTTCCCATCCCTGCTTTGAGAGGAGAGAGGCTGAAGCCGAGCCAGGGGCTGACAGGAGCGATGGTCCCTAATTGTAGTGTGAGGTTGGAGACCAGGGTGCAAATCTCTGCCAAAGACTTCCAGGGCGAACTTGGGCAAGAGACATAAATCTTCTTCTCTTGTAGCTGCTGTCTGCAATACGGGATGAAAAGAGCCTGTTTACTGCACGGGGATCTGTAGAAATAAATGCCTTAAAACTGGCGCAGGGCGGCAGCGATGGCAGGGCCGTGGGCAGGCTGGAGAGGAACAAAAAATAATTCCCCAAAGATGTTAACAGCAGATAAATCCTCTGCCTTCACGTCGCAGCAGTGCTCCAAAAGCTTTGTGGCTCTCAATTCTGGGGGGAATAAATTAGGGCAAGGAGGTTAGGGTGGGTAAGATGAGCAGGGGCCGTGGGGTACCTGGGGTATCGCACCCAAACACCCCCATTGCCCTGCAGAGCATCCCCCCAGGGCTGCCTCCCCCTGCAAAACTGGGATTTTAATGTCCCAGTTCCCTCGCCTGTTAATAAAGGAACAAAAAGTGCATTTGCTTTCTCAAGGGTGTTGTGAGACAAAGTTGGTAAGTGTTGAAAAGAAACCCAAACCAGAAGAGAAAGCGGGCTTTGTTGCCTTCGGACACAGACCACCGCAGACCTTGCTCAAATTCTGCTGTAACATCTCTTGAATGGAAGCGTGTTCTTCCAAAAAAACCCCATCAAACACGCCCTGACTTGAAACGGCTGCCAGGGTAGTGAAAGGAGCCGCAGATTACAGATCCTCGGGGCTCTTGGGGCAGCAAAATGTTTGTCCTGTGGATTTGGGCCGCATCCAATGAATCCTAAAAGTGCTCGGAGCAAATGTTTAACCCATCCTGTAGGGGAAAAAAAAAAAGAGCTAAACAAACCAAAAAGGCAAAACAAGAAACAACAGCAAGAAAACCCCTTTACGTTAAAATAATTATAATATTGAGACATTGGCCAGGAAAAGGGAAATTCAAAGGGTCAAAGGTTAAGCCTCAGCCTGAATCTTAAACTGAATTGGAAAGAAAATTGAATTTAATTGGTCAGACCTTGTAAACTGGGTTTGGGGCTTAAAAAATGAAAGTGCCCTCCAAGGACAACTGCAGCATCAAACTTCTGAATCGTCAAAGTCGGTGAGGACACCTTGAACTGAAATGGATTTAAGGTATCATGCAAAAAGATAACGTGTCATCTAAAAGATTACCGATCCTGGTTTTCTTCTACCCTGTATCTCACTGAGATCTATAAAAGTAAAAGCCATATTTGCATTTTCTAAATGTTTATTGCTATCACAATGCATATTTTATGATCAAAACCTCTGGAGGAAATTAACAATTTATTAATGGAATTATTTTTTTAAAAAAACTGTTCTAACCTAGAGAAAATCTGAGAGCACCAAAAAAATATTTCTTAAACCAAGATTAGGACAAAATTATCACAAAAAGAAGTCTGATATAAATGAAGAATTAATTACTGAAAATAATGAAAGAAATGGCAGGTTTAATAGAATGGTGGTTTTCTGCTGCTGTATTCTGGTCAAGCAAATGTATCGGTCTGAGATGGTAATAGGATGCAGAAAAAACACTGCAACTGCTTGGTGGTTTCCAGGTGCATAATATATATATATAGAAAGACAGAGTTTTTATTCTTAGTGAAAAGAGTTGCCTCTTTGAGATCTTTGGTTTTGCTTGTTTAATTCCTAGCCTCCGAAAACAAAATCTTTTTTTTTTTTTTAATTATTCTATTTTTTGGTTTTCAGCTTCAAAGTCAGTCTCCTTAGGCTTGCATTAATTTGATGTGCATCCATCTTAATTCAAGTTGACCCGTTTCAATCTTGGCAGCATATCGATAGCAAACGGGAGGGAAACACCATTCGGCGAACTCCTCCGTACCGGCAAAACCAGGGACAAAACAGAAAACCTGGGGTCGTCTCTTGGAATCGGTTCCCGGGCTGCAGTGCAGTCTTTGTATGTATAAGATTTTATTTTATTTTTTATAGCCAAGCAGTTATCATCATAATTGTATTTATAATTTCAAGGGTGCATTATCATACTAATGGTTGATGACCACTCAACAGTTACAAGGAACATTAATTAAAAAAGAAGTTCTCCTGTCCTAGCAGGGAGAGTGTTCCCTAATCCCCATTATGGAAATTGGTTAAGCCAAGAGAATATTTCCTTTATAGTTTCAGCTCTTCAGAAAGCCTTTGATGTTCTAAGCCAAAGCAACTACCCATCAGGAACTGAGAGACGTACTTTGGTCCCCCATGCCAGCTTTTTACTTACGTCTGTCGTTTAATTTCCCCCATAATATGGGGGAAAGTCTTAGCCAACATCTTCGTTTTCATTCATTAGTGAAATCATGGTAATAATACCACTTTGCACTTAGCTCTCTCCGAGGCACTTTGGAGATGTCTGTCCCTGTGGTGCGTATATAGGGAGAGCCCTCCATCCAAAAAATGACGGGTCAGTAAAGTTTCCGAATATTGAAAAGGTCGAAGCACTACAGGACTCTATTATTATCACTTAAAACTTTGTGAGGCATTAAAATTATGAGTGTGGGAAAGTGTAAAATGTAGCTGTCTCTCTCCCTTGCTATCGCTGGGGCTGTCGGTGAGCTCTGCTCTCCATCTCTGCCCCGGGCTTAGCAGTCGTTCCTCTCACTTCATCTTGCATTTTTTTTCCTCAGATAAGAGGTCATTTTGTGCCGTGCCAGAAGGTGCTCTGTGCGTCCACTATTGTGCTGTCCTTCGCAGCTTTAATCTGCACAGGTAAGCCGCATCCCTAAATAGTTTGAAAGGCAATAAAATAAGTACACAAAAAAATTACCGCAGCTTCTACATTCTAGAAGCAAAGGGAGGGGGGGAAATGTCCTGAAGAGCTCTCTTTATTAATATGAGATGGCAAATATTTTTTCCTGTTTATTAAATCATATGAAAGGTTAATTATGGTTAGCGACTGTGGGTAGAAAACAATTCTTGGAAGATGCTTTTGTAACAACAGGTTGGCAGTATGCAGAAGCCATCTGCTTCCTGCAAATGTTAAGGTACAATCTCAAACTTGTGAGGTTAAAAATTACAGATTGCAGAGTAGTTTGGTAGAAGGAAAATCCATGTTGTGTTGATGTAAAGTTGCTCAGTCTCCTTGACACACAGCCTGGAAGGAATGCCAAGTTCCCTAAAGGACGGTATTTGGCTGGAGAGGACCCTCGCTCGGGGTATTCTGTACTCGCACTGGCTGTCTACAAAGCTAATTAAGCCATTTTTTGTGCTGTGATTCTTTTTTCTTTTTTTTTTTTTTTTTAATACAGAAATTGGTTTCAAATCCTGACCCACAAAGAGGAGTGGACTGTGGATGTAATATTCTGCTCTCAAGTGGGGAATGCAGCTCCTTCCACAAAGAAGAATAAAATTATCAAGGTGATGGACTCCTGAAACTTGTTGCTTCCATCTGTAGTGCGTAGACTTCGCCGCGACTGCAAGCTCTTCATGGTAAGGACTGTCTGTTTGGAAAGAAAAAGCTATCGCCCTCATTTTGTATAGTGAGCTGGGCAGAAAGATATGAAGTGATTTGTCCAGGAGCTCGCAGGGAGGTTGTGGCTGGTGGAATTAAACCCAGATTTTTCAGATCTCAGTGAAGCGCCTTAACCACAAAACCATTCTTCCTCTCTGTGGATCAGCTACTGTAACTTCAGCATTTGGGCTGGGTTTTCAAACATGTTTATCTTCTCCCAAGGATCAAGTTTAATTACGCTGAATTTTCAACTTCCATGGAAAACATCGTCCAGTTTATCCTTCCCCTGTACAGATAATGTTGCCTGACTTTACCTGCTCCCCACCGAGGCAACACAGGTTAAAACAGCTGTAAGAGGAGGCACAGGGAACTGTCACCACCAGGTCTGTCCCCTTCCCTTCTCACCCAAACAGGGACAAACTCTTGGTTTTTTTCAGACACAATCTGGAGTGATGTCATACAACCTTCAGCCTCTTTCCTCCTCTCCTAATTTACACACAACCCCTCCCCGTGCTCGTCCCCAGGAGCCAGAGCTGGCTGGCTGCTCTGTAAAAGGGCTCATTTCCAAACCTTGCAGGAGACAGAGATACCGAATTGTTTACTGTGCAATAAAACGATGCAGTGCCTTGTTTCTACTGCAATTTTGTCAAGGCTATGCACGTGTACAGGGGTCTCTCCTCCAACACTGCCTTATTTTTTAACAGATACTTTCCGGCTAAGACGACTTCGTTTTTTTAAAGCACCCTGTAAAATGGTTTTATCTTCTCCCTTTGTGCTGGAGCTGGTGATCCACTCCATTATCGACACCTCCTGCCAAGAATGGCGGCCTGCCATTAAAAGCCTTGCAGATGGAGGAGAAAGGGGCTGACCCCTTGGGCAATGCTGCAGAATGCCTTGCCATTAACTCCCAGCCATTTATCACAGCCTTCCTCCCCGGTGCTCGCAGCATCACTGCCTTTACCAGGATCGTTAGAGGCAGGACATGCACTAATCTGCATCATCCCCTTCTGCAGCCAGCAGTGCTGCAGTCTCGTTGCACGCACGGTCCTGAGCATGGGACTTCTGCTGGGCTGCAGTTGATGGGATCTTCTATTTCTGAGCTGAAACCACTGATAGGGGAAGAGGGAGCCAGCTCTATTCATCGGCCTGTCATTTTGTCAACAGGCCTTGGACCTTCCTTTCTCTTCTTCCTACTCCAGTCTCTTCAAGGAAATTGAAGATCGTTATGGGTAATACCAGTAACGCTTTTATCTGGCTTCCCGGAGCACCCTGCGAGAGTTGGCTGCATGTGAGGGACTGAGGCACATTGAAATTAGGGATGAGATTTTTTCAATCCCACCGAGGGGATTTGGATGCCCAGCATCCATTAAAATGAGTAGCAATTCCTGTCCCGCCTTAAATGGCCAGAGCCCAAATTGCTCCACGAGATGGAAACCATCTTGGTTAATGCATGCACACTTAAGCCCTCAGCATCTGACTTCACTTATATTTTATTTCCAGCAAACTTAGTTGATCATGTCCAAGGAAAGACTTGTACACCCCACTCCCCCCCCCTGCACCCATTACCCACTCCCCGACAGCTCATTGGGCCATCGCTTGCCAGCTCCGCTATCAGGGGAAGGTGATGAAGGTAGCTAATTTGTTTGCAAGTTGGTGAATGATGTAAAAGGTTCCTCGTCCATCATAATAAAGCCTCTCGGAAAAAACAAGACAAATGGTCCTTCCTCTCATTTCGCTTGCGCTATATGGGGACATTTAAAACTGAGGGAAAGTTCAGCGTAGCCATATGTACAGAGGGATGCACACAAATCACAGCTGCTGCTAATTGGATCCAGAAATCTAATTGGTCCCTCATGGTTGGCCGGTGTTACATATAGGGTCATCGTGGCGGTGATGTGGGCTCCACGGGGGCTTGGTCGGCTCGATTTGGCAGCCCGGTGGCTGGGGGCTGTGCCGGCACCGTGGCCCGGGCCGTGCCAGGGTGCTGCTCTGCAGGGCTGGGGGGTACAGAGCCACCCCGAGCAGCTTGGGCTGCTTTTGCTTTCCCTGACCTGCCACGGGGGCTAAGGTGCTCTCAGCATCGGCTGTGGCACGGCACAGGTCACTGGCTAAGCAGAGCGGGCATCCAGGGCCCTGCCCAGCTCGAGAGGGGGAGATGAGGAGATCAAATAATATCAAATAATATAAAATAACGTAAAATAACTCCAGGTGGTTGCTCCTATTAATGCTTCATCCAGAAAGCGTCCCTACACCAAAGCACTGAGAAACACCCCTTAAATTGCCAGAAATACAGGATGTTTTCTGCATCTTCTTCCTACCTAAAGTGCTTCACAACCTGCTTGTCTGTGCTAATTGGTCTTTTTGAACCCTTTTAGGACCACTATCCACCTCCACGTGTGAGGCGAGCCAGATGCTCTGGACTTGGATATTCTCAAGGTACGTGGGGCCAGGGGGCCTGGGAAAGTGGGGAGAAAAGCCCCAAAGTTTGGTCTTGGGTCCATTTTAGTCCTGGAGAGGTCTCTGAGTCTTCTTATATTATGCAAATCTCCTCAGCCAATCCTAATTTTAATAAAGTTGATTAATCATTGTGCTGCGGACAAGGACAGTTATTCCCTGACTTATGCCATGGCGTTTATTGAAGCTGTATCCTTAAATGAATTACTGCAGGGATCATTAAATTTTGACTTAAATTGGACATAGTAAGCTCATTTAAAAAATAAAAAGCTTAGCAAGTTATATATAAACTGGAGGAAAAATGAATCTCCGCAAACTGTCTCCCGTCCCCTTTTCAAGCAGGAACCTAAAGGGCAGATTTGCAAAAGGGAGCTTTAATTTGCAGGGCAAATTTTCACGAGGGCACTTTGAAGTTGCATCTGTGCGAATCCTAATTGAATTGTGGGCTCAGAGCTTGGTGCTTTATCCTCATTCAGCTCAACGGGTGCCATGAAAACAGAGAGAAACAGCCCTGCACAGCCACCCGTCTCCAAATTTGGGGTTGGCAGTAGAAGTATTGCTCCCCTGGAGAGGGAAGGTGAAAGCTGCCGCCCTGTCCCTGTGTAGTGCCAAAGGGCTCGGTGGGAAGCAGGTGTTGCTCCATGAGCAGGTAAGGGTTGCTTTTGAGGGCAAACAGGGTAAATCAGAAGGGCTGGCTGGCAGCATGTGCCCACCACATTCTTAGTAGCATCGGCCGGAGCCATGCCTCTCGCTGTGGGAGCCAGGGGGAAGGAGAGACCCAGAGAAGAGGCAGGCAATTTTTTCAATGGGATTGTGCTAAAAGTCACAGAAAAAAATCCACCGTTGGCTGATGGCTTTAGGGTTTGAGTATGTGTCCCCTGAGGGTGTTTAGAGGGAGGATGGAGGTGTTGATCGTGTGTCTTCTGTCTCGCAAACAGTTGAAAACAGCCCAATATTTGTTGGTTTAATTTGTTGTTTTAATTCTCCTCGTATAAAACTGTTGACATCACTCCTTGGTGTTGAGAATAATCACAAGGATGACCACGGGGCCCCGTCGCACCAGGGGATGGGTGGGAAGGAGTTTTCCAAGCCACTGTCCTGTGTGCTGCTCTTTGAGACACCATCCATGACAGCAGGGGTAGGCAGAACAGAAGCTTCTCAATTTGGGGGAGCAGGTACAACTCTACTGAGTCCCTCAGGGTGGGATAGTGCCATGTAAGACCCCAAATCCTAAAGCCTGTCCATAGCAACATTCAATATTAATTTATTAAATAAGAGGGCTGCACCTCTGCCCATGGATATATGTCTCCAGTAAGGGGGAGATACTATAAATAGAAATTAGGTGATAAAATAAGGTGTTTTAAGGTAGAAATATTCAGATCTGTCTTGACATTCCATTTGTACATTCTAGTCACACTTACTCATCCCACCTTCCACATCCCAGCCACACTATCCCAGGGGAAGGGGCGAGCTCAGAGGGTAAAGGGATTGCAACTACACGCGCTGCCTCAGCCAGCTCTCCATTTTCCATGCCTCCCTGTATTTTAATTAAAAACCTTAATTAATTTTTCACTTTGTGTCAAAATTCCTTTCGGCACGGCTATCACTGATGGACATACCTCCTGGGAAATGGGGCAGTTTGCTAGAGAAAGGCGAAATCCTTTTTTTTAAAGGACTGTTACGCAGCAAGCTCCGAAGGGCTGCAGTTTCCTGCCCCTTCATGCAGACTCGCTTGGTCACGGCAGGATCGAGCTGCTGCTCTAACAGGAGGTTTCAAGGCAGCTACTAATATTAAAAAAAAAAAAAAGCAAACTGTGTTACGCTTTGGATCTTTAAAAATACACAATAAATGCAGAGAAAGCATATGCACGCCCCCCAGAAAAGAAGGAAAATAGAGTAAAACTTCGCTCCTCTGTACATGCTTTTGTGCTTTCTGGTGGTGGGCTCGGCAACCACGGTGGGGGTGGGGATGGGGTTCGGGCCTTCCCCTGTAACCCCAAAGTGCTTTTTCTCTCGATGGAAATTTCTATTGCATCGCCATCTCGTGGTTTTTTGCAAAAACTGCTGGCACTGCAGAATGCCTGCCTCGCGCCGCCGGTGCTTAATTGCACGATGACACCTATTAAAACATAATATGGACACGAGGTACATGGGTAATTGCAATTAACATTGCATAGCTGGACCCGTAACGGTGAAGCTGGAGGGAGCTCAATTACGATTTCTGCAGTTGCGGGGGTCGGGGCTGTTTTTTGTGCTGCTGTGCACGTGTGGGCCCTCGTCCACGGCACCGTTGCTCTCTTTCCTGTGTTAAATGGGTGCTGGAGCTCGTTACCCGATGGCTTTCACTTTTCCAGATGCGAAAGTGGGGGTGGGCTGGATCCTGATCCGTGGGAAGGACCAGGAGCAAACTCTGCTCTAAATGATGAAAGACATCAGGGTTGTTATTTCAGGTAGGACATACAGCAGGCTTAGGTCTATGCAATTGCTTATTTTGTAAATTTGATTGGTTTTCACTTTATTTTACTATTTTTATTGTTTGGAGCTGTACTAGAACTGTGAAGGGCAGAAAATGGATTTATGAAGTTTATTGCATTATTATCGTGGCACTGGTACTGGTTTGGGAATGGTCACTGACATTGACCTGCACTACTGTTCCTAGCAACACGAAGGTGCAGTTTTTGTGAAGCCTACAATGATGTTTAGTCCTGTGGACGAGCTTTGCACCTACAGGTTATAAAAGTCTGTCAAAAACTGGGCTCTTGAATTCATTTTAACATGTCCCAGCAGTGTTCATCCCCAGGTAAGAAAAACCTCCAGGCCTTAAATCAGCTCAATGAGGCACCTCTGTGCAAGAGCCCCGCTGTGCAAGGAGGCGAGCATGGGGCTGTAGTGGCAAGGAGGGATGGTTGGGAGGTTGTGAGCGTGGGGTTGTGATTGCAAGGAGGAATTGTGAGGTTGTGAGCATGGGGTTGTGATTGCAAGGAGGAATTGTGAGGTTGTGAGTGTGGGGTTGTGATGCGGGGTTGTGATTGCAAGGAATAATTGTGAGGTTGTGAGTGTGGGGTTGTGATTGCAAGGAATAATTGTGAGGTTGTGGGTGTGTGATTGCAAGGTGGGATGGCTGCAAGCACAAAGCTCCCCCATCTGCACTAGGTGCTCTCTGCATCCCACTGACTGGTCCTCCCACCTCGGGGATGGGATCCTTGAGGGCTGCATGAGCCACCCCAGACCAGGGGGACCCACAACAACCACTCTCTTGCAGTCGCAGCATCCTTTCTGGCTGGGGAAGCAGCGCGTTGGGGTTGAAACGCTCCATCCCGTTCTGGAGGATGGGCTGCAGAAATAATCATCAAGCTGAAAGTCTCAACTCCAAGCATGCCAGCGACAGCTCTCCAGTCCAACCCGCTCCATTGCTCTGGTCAAAATTTCCCCACCTTGGTTTCATCCCACTGGAAAGGGAGAAAGTCTTTGCAGGAGACTGCATGTGTGCCCCTGGTTTTCCTCAGCAAGGCAAGGAGAGCTGGGAATGTTGAAACTCAGCCGGCGGTTGGGAAATTGCCCCCCTCTAATACAAGCCAGAACTGTGGAAACCCTCCAGGTCTCAAAAGCCCTCATCGCTCCAATCAGGACTTTGATGACGAAAAGCAGAATAAAAGTGAACAGGAAGAAAGCGAGTTTAAACAAGCCCAAACAAGAAACAGAAGATTTTGAGAAAGCGAAGTGAGCAGCTACGGGCAGCCCCAGCTGTTTGAGCTGCCCTGCAAAAGGCCAAGAAACCACGGAACATGCTATGTGGTGGTGAATGGCACAGAGATACCCCGGATCTCTCCGTAGGTACGTGCATACGACCATCAGCAGTATGGGCAAGGGAGGACAATGTGTAAATCAGTGAGCTATTTTGCCAGTGAAGAGTCCTGGTAAAGCTGGTGTTTTGCTCAGCTTTGGGGCTTTCTGAAACAGCAGTCCCATTTTCTTGGGAAAAATCCCCCTGAAGGTGTTGGCCGGTGGCCTCCCACCTCACATCTCCAGGGCACATAGGCTCTGCTGCCTCTTCCCTGCTGGGTCTTCTCCACACTCCCTGTTTACAGCCAGTTGGAGCAACACACATGGCCCTGTCCCGCCTCGTCTCCCCTCACCCTGCTAAGCCTCAAACAGAGCTTTCCTTCTCTCCCAGCACGGTGCCTTGGACTTCGAGCTGCTTCCCTTCAACTCAAGGAACATCAGGATCAAAGCACTGCAAAGGTCATTTGGGCAGGCTGCTCTCACATTTGTGACCTGCTCTTAGGGCAAAGCAAAGGGCTGCTACCTTTAGAGGTAGCAAGCCCATATTTTTATTTGTCATTTTAAAGCATTTTCAAGAGGCAGTTCCCAGCTTACGTTTCATTCCACCACGGAGCAAGTTTAGAGACAAATGAGCAACTTGTTAATTTGGATCTCACTGAAATGAATGGCTTCCTTTATACCAGTTGCCTCTCAGAAATGTTAAGATTTAATTAATCCCTTGCTGGAAATAATGTACAGTATTACCCCAATCTCTAATGCAGGATATCATTGCTAATGCTCAGCATAAAGAAGGAGGCTTGTTAAACGTACAGCTGGAAACACGACCGTGTCCCCACCGGTCCCGTGAGAGCAGCTCTGCTGTCTGCTGACCGGCCTCAGCTCGCTCGCTGCTTGGGTAGATGAAATATTTACTGCTGGTTGTATCTAGGACTGTATTTTTGTGCTGAAGCTTTGCTATAAGCCGAGAGAGTTGTACAGCAGTGTGAGTCCCTGGCTTTCCCATTCTCTGCTTCGGTCGTGTAGCCAGGACCAGCTCTTGGTACCTTTGAAGGGGAGCAAAGCCACCTGAGGAGGACAAGCCTTTCCAGGTGATCAACTGAGATGCAGGAGCCTGTGTCTCTTGGGTCGTTTTGGTAGCATTGAGCATTCCTGACATCTCCCATCCCTGGCACCCCCTGGGCTCCCGCTGCCAGCTCTGCCCTCGGCTCTCGCACATACACAGGCGCCTGCTGCCCAGCCCTGCCCTGACCCCATCTGCTCTGCTCATCCCCATCTCCTGGAAACCACTCTTCTTCCTCACCCTTTGCCCTAGGCTAATCCCAAAGCTGGTGGTGTCAAAGAAAGGGCTGCCATTGACTTCAGGAGACTGTAAGGACCTTAGCTGCTCACTTCGGGGTGGATTTTTAATAGATTATTAAATAACCACAGGAGAACAGTACAGGTTCATCATTGAGGCAATGCAAATTTTGTAAGTGAACCCGTTCCCCCAGAAGAATGCAAAATGTGAGGGGTTGGGACATGTTGGTGCTCTCCGGTGTCCTTTGATGGGGCTTGTCTTCGTTTGCATTTTCGTAGGTGAGATGTGAAGCGCTGGTTGGGTTTTGAATGAAAGCTGCAGCAGCTTCAGTGCAGAATATCAAGACGTGCTCTGGGTCGTCACGCACAGAATCCAACTGGAGAGGATCAAAGGAAAAGGGTCTATTTTTGGTTTTACATCTACTAATTACTCTGAACAAATGAGCAATGCATCTGAGAAGTAATCTTTTTTTGAGGTTTCCATCTGGTAAAAGTCTTGTAGGTGCTGTAACTTCAGAATAATTTCAAGCCTGTACTTTTCACTGAAGACTCTGAAGTTGGAGTCAACCAGTGAGTGGAATAATGCAGATTTGCTTTTGTGTCACTCGTGCCCATTCAGAAAACTGCTAAAGCAACACATCTCAGGGCTGTGAACACCTACACCCGGTAATGCTGGATGTGGTGAGTTTTATAGTTGATGCAGAATCCCCTTTGCATAGATTTCATAAGGAAAAACATTGCAGAGGATCCATTCTTCTGTTCCTCATTTATCTTCTAGCTGTATGGGTAGGTGACCTTCCTTTGCAAGCCTGAGCTCACGTTGGGAGAAGTTTTTTCCTGGCATGTTGAGGATAGATGTGTATTTCCACACAGTAGCACCAGATCTGGCTCCTGCTCCAGGGCTTTCCACTCTGCCTTCCCCAGGGGTACACAGACTATACACCAGGGAGGCGTAGAAAGATCACGTCTCTGTTGGAGTTCTCCTAGGGATAGTCCCAATGAGAGATGGAGATACTGTTGTCCAAGTGCTGTCTCTATCATTGGTGGAGGGAGGTGGGTGTCCTCAGTTGGAGCTTGGACCTTAACCTTCCATGTCCTGGTAGATGTTTTGCCATGTCAGTGTACCACAATGCCATCATCCTTGTCACACTGAATGTGAGACGGGGGGTGTCTTTCCTCCTGTTATCCATGCCCTGCTGCCTGGGCAGCACTGCATTATGCATGGGAGCAATGTCAGTACAGGCAAGCCAAGGCTCAGTCCAGGGACATCCACAGGACCTCTGAAACTGGTACGTTGCGATTGTGCATCCTGGGACCCAGTGGCTTCCTCTCTGCAGCTCTTCTCAATGTGAGGTGAACTGGTGCTACCTACATTGCACCTTTCTAGGTCTTTGTCTTTTGACCTTGAAGTCAATTTTGAAGGGATATAGGGAGAAACTGAAAATAGAAAATCTACTTCTTAGAAAGAAGTAGAGTATTCCTCAGGGCTTTACTCAGTTTTGAGAGGTACAAAGTCACACAGCCAGGACACAGGCTGAACACACACCACACATACCACCTTTGCAACACTCATGGCAGACAATGACATCCCAAGTAATGTGGATAAGGCTGGCCCTCTTGCTTTTGCAGACCATATCTGAAATCTATATTTTTATACAAAGGAAAGAAAGAATGAAAGACAGCTGAAAGAAGAAAAGAAGAAACAAAAGGATGAATGAACAAATGGAAAAAAAGAAAGAATGAAGAAAGATTAAAGGGGCCCAACTCCAAGAGGTGTTTCTTTTTCAGAAGTTATACCAAGGTGAGAGTTCCCTTTGCCTCTAAATCCTGTTCTCCAGTGATAATAACATGACAATGTCCTCCATGAAGGGTAGAGTCTTGCTATATTATATTCAAGGAGTTCAACAGTTAAAAAGTTTTAGTTAAAAACTAAAGATCTCTGCCACTTCTCAATGAGAGATGAATTAGCACGGGGTCGCAGGCTGGTTCCCTGGGAGGCCAGTGGTGATTCTGGGGTGAATTTCCCAGTTTTTGGTAAAAATGAGGTTTCACATCATTTGTGAGCGAGTTCCACCCACTGAATCGTAGTGTCATGGACCTACGGAAAGAAGTGGGAGCAGAAAGGGAGACTTCAGAGCTGTTGCTTTTTAGACTCCAGTTATTACAGAGAATTCTGTGCATCGTTCTGAATTTGGGCTTTTGTATGAAAGCAATTGGCTGGCAAGATTGCTGTAAGTATTCCTAGTAGAGCTGTGTTGGAAAAAGAATTCCTTTTTTTTTTTTTTATGGGAGATTTTAACTTTATAACTCAAAACTTGAAAACTTCAGCTGAAAACTGCGGGAGCCTTCCCTGATGTGGCTTCTTGTTTTCTAACAAAAATAAAATAGCATAGATGGAAATGGAAACTTTCTGTTTTCATTTAGAAGGAAAGTTTCCTACCAGTTCAGATAGCTGGTAGTCTCTAGCCTGGCCTTTCTGCTGGCCTCTGGCTTCTCTCTTGCTCGTGGATCAGTGTTTTCCAGGAGACAGTGGGAGCTTTGCAGAACTGAGAAATGGTCCTTGCTTGGCCACAGCTGGTTCTGAGTATGGAAAATGTCACTGGAGTGTTTGCAGTCACTTTGACATGGATCTCCAGTGTAAGCACTGATGGAGAGGAGACACTTGTGGCTACTAAAAAATATAAATCAGATACCAGGGTGTGATCACTGATAATCTGATTTTCAACTAGAAGTTGTTTTTCAGGTTGAGAAATATGGAAATATAAACTCTTCAACCCCCTGTTGTTGAATGATTCATTCAGGAGTGGTGATGTGCCTGATGGCGGCTAAATTCAGCCGGGGTGGTTTTGCACAGCGGGAACCTCTCAGAGCTGGGGTCCTCTTGCCTTAATGAACCATTTGCATTTCTAGGAGTGTTTGGGGCTGGGAATAGGGACAATGCATCAGAAAAGCTCTCCCTGGCTTCAGGGCAGAAGAGCTGCTGGATTCGGTATAGGGTCTAATCCTGCAAAGTGCAGCCCACCCATTGGTACTCTCATCCAGGAACATCAGCCATGAGCAGAGTGGGGGTGCAGCCTCCCTCCTCCCACCAGTACCACCACCACCCGTGCGTGGTGTCACCATGGGCAAGGCACCTCCATGGGCCTTCAGAGGAAGAATTACAGTTGTGGGGGATAAACTGTTCCCCACATATCCCATCTCTGGCTAAAGCCTAGCCTGTTAAATTAAGCCCATTTTGTTAAGGGTTTTAAATGGTGCTTGCCCATATGCAGAATTATGTCTTTAAAGATTAAAAAATCCAATATAAACAAAATAAATCCAGGGAGCTGAATGCATGAATCATTATTTTAGTACATATTGTCCATTCTAATCTGCAGTCCAATTGTGAAGTCATTCAAAATGCTGCTTCTCAGTAATTAGCAGGAATCTAACTCAGAGCCAATTTCTGATTAAATGTGCTTAAAATCAATAAAACATCATGAGTGATTAGAGTCACGTGTGATTAGCCCTGTCGAACAAAGCAGAATAAGTTATGGCCTCAGTTTAACTTGTCAAAAAACAGAACTGGGGGTGGGAATGAGGAGGAACAGCTGATATTTCTATAAAGGGTTTTTCCAGTTCTCTGTCTTTCTCTTCGCTCCTTTGGAAAAGTGAAAGGATCGGTTTGTTGTCTGAAAATTATAGGTTGAAGGGGAAACTTTGGGGTGGCTTTGGCTTCTCTCATGGGTTTGTTTAAGGATATGCTAGGAATGGCATTTTTTAATCTTGCATCTCAGCAGCAGGAGGGTTACCTGCTTCTCCTCTCCTGCTGTCACCTTTTCTCCAGCTCAGTCCCGACTATTTGTGGAAGAGATATTTGTGAGATAATAAATATCTGTGAGATATTTATTTTTTCTGGAAGAGGCACAAAGATCTCTTCTCCTCCCTCCCTATGAAAGGGAGCAATGGGGTGTCATGTCCCCTGTTAGAAATAAAGAGCAGCAGCAACTCAAAACCAGTTGTTGATTGAAAACCAAAAGAGGGCAAAGCTGGTGGTGAGATGGTTTCTCTCCATCCCACTGCTGTGCATCAGAGCAGCTCGCTACACTCCTGCCCTGGGGTCCTCTGGACACACACCGCTCCCTCCATCTATTTGGGGTCTGTCACGAGGTGCTGCTGCTGGAAAGTGGCTTTTTGGGCAAGTGACTACTGGCAGCATCTTCCCCATCCCCAGCAGCTCCGGGCCAGGAGGCGGAGGTGTGCCAGCACCCGGCTGGGAGGGAGACGGCTGCGATCTCACGTTGGGTGCGTGGGGGCTGCGTGGGGTGGGAGAGCTTCTCCAGAGCTTGGTGCTTGGCAGGGCTCACCAGCCAAAGCTTCCCTTGACGTCAGGAGATGGAGAACAACACTCATTTATAGCAACTGCTTCTTCACTTACAGCTGTGTGACCACATCCCAGCCGGCTGGACCCTCGGAGGAAAATCCAGCTGCGTTGCTTGGTGCTGCCTCCAGATTCAGCCCTAGCAGGGATGTTGCTGGGGCTGCTTTCTTCCTATGTCAGTAACCAGAGCAAAAAACCCCCATCCACAACACGCACGTGGTGGTGGGTGAAGAGGGGAGGCTTGGGAAGCATTGTCCCAAGCGTATTTCCACTGGCAGACCGTGATTAATTGTATTGTTTTGTGGCCTATTCGAGAGGACATTGTTTATTTCAAGAGTACATCCACATGCTCATTTCCTGCTCTCAGCAAGGCTCTGGCCTTCCACACAGTGAAGCTCAGGAATTTTTGGCAAAATCTGATTTATTTATGTTTTCCTTGTGTGTGTAATGCTGACAAGTTCCCTCCTGCAGACAGAAGTTGAACATGGAGTTTCTCAGACTGCTTGTTCCCATGAGACTCCTCGTTTACCTGTCCCCTGGGATAAGAGCTTGTCACTCCATATCACACCTGGGAGATGCAATGAGCCATCTGGGAAGGCTGTATTTAATTTGGGCAAAAGACCCGGAGACACAGGGAGCTTTCTGCTAAGAGGAGGCCTGCTAAGGGCAACCCCACCATCTCCAAGCACCACGCTGAGCTTTGGGTCAGCGTTTCTTCCAAATGAAAACATCTTGCAAGCCTTCAGCTGAAATGAAGAGACAAAGAAAGTTCATTAAATGGTGAGTTTGAGTCAAAATTAGGAGTCCAGAGTCAGCGAGGGCAGGTTGTGCACCATAACATGCCGGTCATGGCTCAGAGCTGCCAAAGTGGGAATGTCACTTCTAATGAAAAGACAGTGCACACCAAGGGGGACAACACACCTGATGCACCCTATCTAAATGTTCTCTCTTTTATACGTTTTCTTACTGCTGTTCTTGCAAGCTGCTGGTCTTTAACAGCAAAAATAGTGCAGAAACAGAGGAGCAGATCCTCAGCAGATGTCCATGGCAGTAGCTGGGTTGCCCCCAAATTACACCAGCTGAGCCCCAGGGTCTGCTGTGCTCTGAGAGATAAATCACCCTGCACTGACCTCCTGGATCCAACGACGATGTGGGACCATCTGTGCTCATCCTCGGTGCCACGATACACATGGGGAGCTCTGCTGCTCCCTTCACCAGGTGGGATCAGGGCTCGGGGTGGTCAGAGTCAGGGCCATCCAACACAGGGTGCTGGTCGGCATTCAGCGACTCTGGAAATAAAACCCAGAGATGAATGTGGGAATTACATAAATCAGCTAATTATTCCTCTCCCTGCGCTCCCTGTGCATAGTTTGGTGTTTGAGTTGGGGTTTTTTGCTTTTCTCCAAAGCAGCTGGAGATGGGATGTTGAACATGGTGTGTTATTGCTCCTAATGGTATTAAAGAAAAACATCTCAAGTGCTGGCTGGCATGTTTTGATTATATGTGAGGGTAAAATGAGTGCCAGATTTGGAGTGGGGAAGAATTTTTCCTCCAGATCAGATTAGCAGGAACTGTTGGGGGAGCAAAGCAGGGAAGCGAGGCGTTGGAGGGCTGGGGGGGGGCTGGATATAGTCTCTCTCTTAGAATTAATTTGGCATTTTCACTGAACAAATCCCTACTACAGAAGACCAGAGCCCTTGGTGGTTCCTTTTCTCTCTTCCTTTGGTGTTACTATTTGTGGCTGTATTTATTTGTACTAAAAGCCTTAAGCTCGTTATGGCATTTTTCCGAAGTGTTTTTGTGGCTTGTGTTGAGTGAGTGTGTGCAGAGCAGTTGTTCCCTGGACCCTTTTGGGTTAATGTTTGTCATATGATTGCCTGTGATTTCATGACCTCTGTGGCTGAAGTGAGCCCTGTGGGTTTTTTTATGTATGTGCAATTTAGCTTTTAATTAAGGCCTTGTTATCCAGGGAGTTGCAGCTCGGTTGGCTTGCATGCCCCAAGGTACTGCTGGCGTGATACTAGAGTAAGGTAGCCCATATTTGGAAATATTCAGCTCATTTCTCTTGTTTCAGTTATCCAAGCTGTTTGAATTAATCTTCAGTCTTCTTTTCCAATGTTTACTGAAGAACGGCAGTTTTTTCTAACACTCCCTTTTATCACACAGTGTGATCAGCCGAGCTCAGACAATGCGTATTCATGCTGGGGTCTGTTGCTCATTTAGCAGTCTACAAACTACTAATGAAGTGCAGATGCATTGAGGAAGATCTTCCCTCCATGGATGAACCCGGGATCAGGATGCATCAATGTGCAATTCGCAGCAGCCGGTTGCAGGCACCACGGGCCAGAGAAGTTGCACTGGCTGTTGGTAGAACTACTCATCCCTAAGAGGTTTTGTACACCTCAGTCACCATCATATCTTGCCATAGCAGCACAGTTAATAATTAATTATTAATTCAATAATTACTTTTATTTATCTTCCTATTTTCTCCTTCTCTTCTGTGCTAGCATGGTTCATCAGGTCACTGTGTGTAGCTCTTAAAACACACATTATACATGGGCGTAAGGTCTACCTTTTTGCAGGAAAGTGAGTGGTTTCTGTTGCCGTGATTTTTGGGTGCACAGGATCAATTTTCAGAGCTGACTTCCTTTTCATGCACAATCTCTCTCATCTGTCTCTAGGATACTGAAGGATTTTGGGAGCTTTGACAGACACCTGGCTGCAGATTAATACCAGATGACCAGAGCAGATAGGTGCCAGGCCTTCATCCTCTGGACAGACCTGGTTCCCACCTTCCTCCTGTGCCTCCCCAAAGAAGGTATTTACTTGACAGCAAGTTCCCAAGATGCCACCACGCTCAGCTGTCTTACTAAAATAACCTGAAAATTACTACTGCTAGCAGGTTTTTGCACATCTGTTTTGGAGATGTTTAGTGAATTTTATGGCAGTAGTTTGGGATGTAATTCTGGATAATCATATGTCATGTCTATGAGAAATTAATAGAGATGGAGCAAAAATCAGGTCCAAATTTGGAGAACCAGAAGGTCTTGAGATAGTTTTGATAAAATACCTCTATTGATAAAATGCATATTTGTAAAATCAGGATCTAGATCTGAGCCCAGATTTGGTACATTTGAAAAGTGCCTTGCAAGTTGGGTGGGCTCCAACATCTCCATTCTCGTTCAGTTTGAATGGGTCAGTGCTTCATTCTTAGAGAGCACTTCTTATCACCGCCTTTGTTTTAAAGCTATTGATTTCTGTTTCCCATTTTTCCAAGCTCAGTGTTGAGATGTTAAGCTGGGTGCTACACTAATCTAATAATCTTTAGAAATCATTCTGGGGTGTTTAGTATTCGCATGGTGGCCAAACTCTGAGTTCAGTCAGTCGTAATCATCACACTGGAGCACGGTCAAGATGTGAAGTTTGGCCTGGACCCTGTGGCCATCTGGCCACAAAGAAACCAGCTGCCTCCTAAGCTAAAAATGCCCTTCA
This sequence comes from Tringa tobata, assembly GCA_033628505.1. Taxonomy (NCBI): domain Eukaryota; kingdom Metazoa; phylum Chordata; class Aves; order Charadriiformes; family Scolopacidae; genus Tringa; species Tringa tobata. The sequence goes on along the minus strand of JAHREE010000417.1, from coordinate 1,733,382 downwards.
TCCATCATGATAAATCCCCTTTTCTACCAACAATCCTTCATTTTGCAGCTTACCTCCCTGCGTGTGAATGACCATACTCCTCAAATAGGGTCCTTGATGGTTGTTTAGGTTTCACATGGCCTCTTGGAAAAAACTCGCACCAGACACTCTGGCAATAACAGTGGGTAGATTTGCCAGACCTTGCAGAAATCCACCACCAAGTACATCCACCTTGGTGGCATCACCTGGGAAAACAGGTGCCTGTAAATCATTTGAGCCAAGGGGTGTAGAAAAGTGTCCATGAAGGGACAAGATCCTGCCAAAGGAAAGGCACATTTAGGGCATTTTTAAAATCGAATTCAGTGGTACAGGGTAGGAGTCATCTATCCTGACATTGGCTTCTCCATCACGTGCTAACTGAGGAAAAGAGATGCTTGTGATACAGCACTTACCTCCTTCTAAGTTCAGACGCCCAAAGCAGTTCAGATAAATCATGCTTTAGCCATTCATTTCTCTCCATTGATGCTAAAGGCAATATAGATCACCCGCTCCAATGTAGATATCGACCCTCAGAGACATCTAACGTCCACGGAGATGTGCATCTCAGCTGGGTTGTCTCTGCCTCTAAGCTTGAATATGAAAAAAGGGAAGCCAGGCTGAAGGCGAAGGCAGCAGTTAGAGACAAAAAACAGATGCAAAATGTCAAGAAAGATAAAAGCTACGAGATGGCCCATAGTCCTGGGAAGCTAAGGGCACCTATCTAAAAATGAGGTAGCACAACAAGAGAACAGCAGAGAAAAAGGCAGGTTTGGACCAGTGCAGGAAGATGAAAATTTCCTTTCAACACTAAAAGTAACAGTTTCTAAAATCCACCTTCTCTGTCCCTCCCAAAATGTAAATGCTGGTAGTTACCCCTGTGAAAATCTGGAGCAGTTTTGTGGTAGTAAGTAGCAGATTCTTGGCTACTGGAGCCTCAATGTGGCAGATGGGTTTTTTGGAAAATGACACTTGCGGAGCCCAGCTGGTAACCACAGCTGAGATCTCCCTATCAGAGATCTTAGAAGTCAGTGGCTGTATCAGCTTTGATTTCACTGGAAACAGCGGCTGGGCTGCTGGAAGTTACACCCAGGTGTGAGGTGGAGAGGTCAGGCTTGGCCAGCGGTTCCCAGGACAATAACTGACCCACTTCAGGCAATTCCGCGTGTTTACCCTGACAAATGTCTGCATTAACTGTGATATTGCTGGAACGTTTGGCAAATAATTTTGCCTTTTCAGGTGAGCTATTAAAAAATTTCCTCCCCTGGTTCTGGGTGATATTTAGGTCTATTTTGGCTGAGGGTTGGGCAGCTCTTTCTGACACTGCCCAAGGCACCTTGCTTTGGAAAGGCCAATCTGCCGCCAGGCTGCTGCTAAACCAAGCCAGAAACAGGCATTTTTCCACCCCCCAAGCAGGAAAGGCTGGCATTTAGAAACAGTTCCCTTCTGAATCACACGAGAAACTTGGAATATTAAAAGATTTTTCTTGAATTAGAGAGTAGTAGAGTGTTTTATCTCACATGTGGCAAAATGAAAATCAGTCAACAATTTCCCTCCAAAAGTAAACAACGCAGCATATGGGGAACTCTGTTGGTGCTGTTGTTGTTGTTGTTGAAATCTTCATGCTCCCAGAAAATTTTGAAGAAGTGTTATTTTCAGATGGAGGAGGGGAAAGCATGTGGCATGTTTGACCCGTTACACTTGCTTCCAACTCAGAAACATCAGCTGGGTTTTATCTCTGCTGAGGGCTGGGTATTGTCTTCTTAACACAAATGACTTGTGTTTTTTTTTTTTTCTTGCACCAAATCTCTCTATTGCCAATGAGAAATGAAGAGACCTCCAAGTGTTATCATTGTCACCCGCAAATTGGCTTTTGTATTTTAACCTTCCCTGAGATGATGGAAATACAGCTTTCTTTGTACCATCTGAATGCTATTTAACCCCCCTTTTCCAATAGTTTCTGTGTCCTCAAACTTTGTCTCTAAAACTTACTTTTTGCGCCCATGCCATATGCACACCCACCTGGATGTGTTATGTGCTATGTTATGTTTTATGCTGTGTTAAGTGCTATGCACACACACCTAACCATGATGTGTTACAAGTAGAGATAGCTGTGGATTTTCCATCCTGTCATTTTCCAACAGCAAAAGTAGATTCAAAAACATGAAATTTTGCTGTTGAAAAATAAAAGTCTTTTCTCCCTGTATGTGCAGCCCCCAAATAAAGCCATCATTGGGAAAATTGAAATGAAATATTTCATGTGGGGATGGATTGATTTGAATTAGTACATATATATTTCAACTATATGTTTTATTTTTCACTGTTCCAACCAAGTGTTGAACTGTTTTTGCCAGTGGTAAAACCAGAGAATGCAACAGCCGTGGTTGAGTCCTATACCTTCTTATGAGACATGACTTCTCCCTTCACATGGTGTGCAGTGGTCATCACACCTTTGCAAGTGATGGGAAGTGGCATTTGGCCAAGGCCATAGACCTACGGAAAAGGGAAAAGTTCTGATTTCAAGACTGGGATATAATGTTCTACATCATTACCCACAGAGAAAGGGGCAGTGTTGGGCTGCTGCTGAAGGTACGTTTGGGTCCATGAGATACTTCCCATTGCCTGCAGGGAGCACTGGAGAAGGTCCTCAGTTTGCCAGACTTGCCTTTGTGGGTGTTTTTATGGAGTGAAGTAGTTGTAAGGGCCTTCCTATTTCCATTTCTGCTTTAGGAATGACCAAAGTAGGATTCTGGTGACTTTGGTGCCAATCAGACAAGGTCAGTGGAAGGGATGGAGTCAAGCAGCTGATGAAGAAATTTCTTGGTATGTGGCTGGTCTCAATTTATCTTGATCTCTACAAACAAGGGAGGCGCATACTTGTTCTTTTGAAAAAATAATTATAGAAATCATTGCTAGCCAGTCAGCAGCTAAGGTGGACAGCACCGGTAGTTTTGCTTTTCTTTCAAAGCCCTAAAGTGCTTTTAAACACAGAGTGATCCTGTTGCTGCCTGTAGAAATTCACAGTCATCCTCTGATCAGTTCTCCTCTCCTCATCTCTCTAAAAATGATTAGTGGTTTGTCCTTTCTGTTGTACTTTTCAATCATTTCCTTTGCAGCAGCCCTGGAGAGTAGAAGACTCCTGCTCACAAGGCTCCAGGTGCAAAATAATGTGGCCAGGAGGGAGAGAAAATGACGTACCTATGGCTGTACTTTAGTCAGACTGATGAGTGGGACACCAGGAGACACCAATGCAGAAAGCTGGAGAGAACACTCTATTTGTGCAACATTTAAGAAAAAAAAGGTAAAATGCAAAGAACAGACAGGCTATACTCAGGGGTCTGCTTACATGATGTAGGGTTTGGGAATTAGATCTATCCTGTGAAAATAAACAGTTTTAAAAACATTTTCTACCACACTTGCATTCTCCAAGACAAAAATCTTTATGAACTTCACTGGAGTGAAGGCTATGTGTAATGCTGTGGGTAAAGTGTAATTTTGAAAATCAAGAAATATGAGTTCTTCTCCCAGCTCAATAGTGATTTTCCTTCATGACCACGGACAAGTGACTTCACCTCCACTAATCATATTTGTGTGTTCAGTCCTCCTTTAACCCATCTTAGTCCTCCAGACCAGCTAGTGAGCACCTGACCTGTGCTAGTCAAATGTGGACAGTGGAGCTCTTGTCCTGCATGATGGATCTGTTTAGATCTGGTTAGACCAGTTTTAAGTAGCCAGATGTACATGTGGCTCCTAAAAACTGTGGGATCTGAGCTCTCTTTTGGGGTTGTGCAACTCCCCTTGTTTGTTACATCGTGTTTTTTTGACAAATCAGAGTGCATGCTAAGAATGTGCTAATACACAGACTGAATGACAATGCACTCTCAGAAGTTATTTCGCTCCTTTCTCACCCTCCATTTTATGGGGTTTAGATACTGTACACTAACCAGGGCAAGAGTTATTTAGATTATTTAATTTTCACTAAGGGGATTAGTTCATTGGTTTGAGGGAGGGAGATGTTTGTTTTGTTGGGTTTTTTCCTGCAAATAATTTTCTTTTTACATCTGGGTATGCTGGAACAGGAATGCATATCTATTCCATAACGTTAGCCTTAGCTATGATCTAGTTATGTCCTCTGAAAATTGCCTCAGCTTTCAGAAGCATCTATTGTAGAGAAAACATACCATTACAGCTGTTCTGCAGTATTTAAAGGGCAGAAGCACCTAAGCTATTGCTCCCCTGACTTCTGTTTCCAATGAGTGAAAAATATCTTACAGACAGAATATTGCTGATCACCAAACACAGTGCAGAATTGTTTCTTGTTTTCTATTCTCTGACAGGGATGCACCAAAAATAGAAACAGCTGCATCTTTCAATTGGGTGAAATTTGAATAATGTTGCTGTGCTTGAAATAAAATGGGAAAGCCGTGTGGAGTGAGGGGTTTGATCTGGTAGGTGCAAATGAGACCATATTTCAGAATCCTGTGGCAGATATAATTCCAGATTTTCCACCACCCAAAACTCAGGAAAATTTGAATCAGGGGTTCTAGTTTCTTCTCATAAAGACAGCAACATCAACACAAAGGCTTACAGTAGACTGGTCAGGAAATGGTCTCACCAGAAGATGCTGGTGATGGACAGCTGTAGCAAACCAGTGATTGCCAGATGAGCTCAATGCAATTTTAGACCAAGAAAGTAAAAGAGCTGCTTTTCTTCCTTAACTCTGTTGATTTGAATGTTGTTACAGGTTCTAATAGAAATTAGTGAAATTGGTAGAATTTTTCCTGAGGGATTATACATCTCTCTTCTATAGGAATACACAGGAAAGTAACCCTAAAATCCAGCCCTCCATGGTGCTGTCTCCTGCTGACCTTGCAGATAAGACTGAACCTGCAGGTGTTACTTAGCATGGGTGTTGGACCGGTGACAGGTTTTCTGCATGAAGCAAAGCTGTTATTTAGTAGACAAGTATTTCTGAAACAGTCAAACTGAAAGCAATTTCTGCACATGCAATGGATAAACTATGTGGTTTAGGTCTTGCAGTACCTAAGTATCTTCAAAGACCCAGGTCCTGATGTAAGACCGATCACCATGATCACCCAACGTAGGGCCATTACCCTGCTGATCGTTGCTGTGCTCCCCAGGAGACAACAGTGTGAATGGGAAACAGGGTTGCAGTCCTTATTGCAGTGCCATGATGGGGTGAGTTTGCTCCTCCCAGTCTGCCTAGGACTGTCTGAAAGGCTTTGGAGGATCCTTCTTACTTGATATGTTTTCAACTCATGGGATCACACCTCTGTTGCTCCCATCCTCCTGTTCCTCTTGGTCTCGGTGGGTCCCTGAGGCCTCCCAAAGGCTGTCCCTCTTCAACATTTACATCCTTCACATACTTGGGCTCATTTGTCACATCCCCTGTTTTACTCATTGCACGGTGATGCATATTTACTAATTCTAACATTTCCTCGTTAGTCATTCCCTCCAGGCCCATTAATCACTATAAATTCCCAAACGAGAGGCTGCAGTACATCGTTCCTTCCAACAGACAGCTGACACGTAGTAATTAGGCAGCTGAACATAAAAATAATGAGGCTGAGGCTCCCGCAGATCTCCTTCCCCCCTCTCGGCACCTCGGGGGCAGCCTCTCTGCAGCCTGCACGCCACCGCTCGCACCGTGGCTACACAAGCTGCTCCCCAACATGGATGTGCCCCTTCCCCTCTCTTTGCCCCCCAAAAACGTGCTCTCTGATCTGTTGAAAAGGTACCCGAGCATTTAGCTTCATGACTTCTGGCGGTATTTTTCTGTGCATCACATCAACCGATACATTGAATTATTTAATCTCTCTCCCTCCCCTGTTTCCCCATCATGCGAGGACGGGTCCAGCTCCCGTTGTTCATCTCTACCTGCTGCTCCAGAAAATCCCTGTGCCAAGCTGCCCTGCCAGTTCGCCGCAGACTCTCTAACTCAGAGCACACTCTTGGAAATAATGCATCTTTTCACAATGGCTTTACACCCTGAAATAAATAGCATGATTCAGGCGTTGGTTTGACTGCCATGTACAACACAGAAATGGTCTGAGAGACCAAAAAGCTATTTGTGTCCAGCCTAATTTCCCTACTTTCTTGTATTGTCCCCCCTCTGCACAGTTAGGGAGCAGTTCTGCAGTTTTTTTTCTTTTCTTTTTCTTTTTCTTTTTCTTTTTCTTTTTCTTTTTCTTTTTCTTTTTCTTTTTCTTTTTCTTTTTCTTTTGGCCAGAATACTTTGTGGTGATCACTTTTTTTTTGCCACAGAAATACCCTGGAAACGGAGTGCCCATGGAGAGGGACACAGCACCATCCACTCCAAATTACTCTGTCGTGTCCAGCGCCACTGGCCAAACTGGAGTTAATGGGAGGTAGGAAGAAACTTCCCCTCTAGCTCTTTTTTTCTCCTGCTCCCTTCTGAAGTAATGTATCTTGGCTGCATTTGGCTTAAATAGACCCTTGATCTGCTTTGTTTATGGTAATTTCTTTATTCCTGTGAGAGAGAGGGAAGCCAGCACCGAACTGATATTGTTCTGGGACTGCAGATGGGCAGATGGCTTGAAAAAATGATTGCAAGATTTCACTTGCACTCTGGGCCTGTCTTTCACATTTGGGTGCAAAGACCAAGTTTTGTCTTCTGTCACCGGGAGCCTAATTTAGATTGCCTAAAACTTGAAATCAGTTTGAAGACAAATCCCCAAGGTCAATGACTCCACAGATTTGGAGGTTAAGGAATTGAGGTTAAGAACTGACAAACGAGGATGTCAAGGCAAGATTATGGAAATGAGGATCTGTAGCAAATTCTCTCTTGTTTCCCCCTTGTAACCTGCTAATGACATTAGCGTCCGTCTTTGACAGTCCCTCCTCGAAGGGGAACTTACTTGAGCACTAAAGACGCTTTTATGAGTCCCAGAAACACACACAGGAAAACAAGTGGGCAAATCTGCTAAGTCTCAGATATGGGACACAGTCCTTAAAAGCCCTGCGCCGACTTAAATAACCTGAAACAAGGAAGAGAGCAAAACACAGTTGGCAGGTGGGTCCCTGCCACCCTATCCCCATCCCGGTCCCAGTCACCCTATCCCCATCCCGGTCCCTGCCACCCTATCCCCATCCCGTTCCCGGTGCTGAAAGCAAATGTCCTTTTTTTACCCCCGTGCTGCTGAATGCGCTCCGTTAAAAATTCAATCTTCGCATCTCCCCAGTGAGCTGGAGCACTCCTACCGTCCCTGCTCGCAGCTGCGAAGCTGCAATTCAGAGGGACCAAAGCCAAGATCGTAAACCAGTACCTATTAATTCTGCTCGCCCAGCTCAAACCACCCGTCCCCCAAGTCCTCGGAGTAAGTTAGCATTTTGTGTAATGCATTTTTGTTACTGCTAATGCAAGTCACTGCTCGGAGGTTGCTGAAGTCATTTACTCCAGGGAGAGTTTGTGGATACCTGGGCCATGGCCCAGAATTTTTGCTGTAAGTACCTTAACCATCTTCACCTAGGAAACACTGTGCGAAGTGCGGGCTGGATTTATTTCTGCAGCATGGTGGTTCTTTGACTAAAGATTTGGGTCTTTCACAAGACTTCACAAGGTCTTCAGAAGCACCTTATTCACCTGCCTAAAAGACCTGCCACCTTATTGATCTCAGATGTATGAATTTAGGGCCATGTTACGAATTTTCTGATGCCTCAGCTCCCTAACATTGAAGTATTCATTCAAAGTAGCTATAGCTTTACAAATAGATTTTTTTTTTCAGAAATAGAGTTTTTCCATCTGTTTGTTCCATTTTCCCATCTGTTCCTCCAGCCTCTTAGTCTTGTTCAACCTGTTTACGAAGATTGCCTTTAAGTGAATATTTTTTTTTTCCATTTCAGGACAATTGTTTCTTTCACAGTGGTTTGATTTGTTCTTAAACTGCCTCTCTGAACTACTGTGGGTACTTTTTCTGCTGATCCATTTACCTTTCCAATATGTGCTTTAATCCATTGGTATGACCACATGCTTTAAGGCTGTGAGGAGTTCTTGTCTGATGCACGGTGATTGCTGCGGCAGGATTAGACTGTGACCCACAGCTAGATCCTGGTGAGAAACCAGTGTGCCCCGTGGATGACATTATGGTGTCCCACTGGATACCATGACAGCGGGTGACACTAGGACATTTCCAGTAGTGCTGCTCTTGGTCAACAGAGTAAGTCAATTTAGGCATTTTTCTGTTTTGCTACACCAAAATAGGACTCACTGCTACCAGAAGAAGCAGAGTAGTAGACAACCCAACTGTTGCTCTCTACCACAGTATCTTTCACTCACCTGCTCAGCAGCATTTTCTGCACTCATCCAGTGTGATCCAGGTGTTGCTTAATGTCCAGACATCTTTTAAAAAAGAGCTGTCAGGCAATCCAGAAACACAAGCAGCTTGCGATACGAAGCAGATAAATTTAAAATGAAGAATAAATTACTACCAAACAAACTGTCTGTGCTTGGTAGAGGCCTCCACTGACGATGGTCTTGCAGCACCTTCCAAGGGTTCCTTTCACTGAAGAAATTCCAGCAGCTTCTGGAGTTACCAGATAGAGGTTAAGGTACCCAAGGCAGTGCCCAGCCCATGTTTGACCAACCTTGAAAAAATTTTTAGGAATTGAAGGCAGTATTTTATTGCAGCTAGATCAGAAGCTGGACTGGATTCATCTCTCTGTAATTGCTGAGAGACACAAGTAAGTGCTCTTTGAGGAGCTATCATTTCTGCTACAAAGAGAGCAAAAATTTGCGTCTCTCCAGGCCACCCAAAAAGTGATCTTTGATTTGTCAAAATAATCCTTTATGTAGAGGAATCGAGAGCTTGGAAGATGTCCAAAAATGTGTTAATCTACACTTTTATAATTTCTCTTTTTATGTAAGGAGGGGGAGAACTAATAATAACCTTGTAAATCATGTGGTTAAGTTTAAAGAAAAATGCTTTGGGAAAGTTTTCTAGCCTTCTGCAAGACATTTTGGTTTTATTCCTTCTGTCTCCACAAGACTTTTGCCTTCTACTGTTTGCCAGCAGGAGGAAGATTGGAAAAATTCTACTGGTCCCGTCATCGCAAGGGACAATTGCAGAGTGCTTTTATTGTTATCCTTCTCCTTCTGGTAGAATGAGATCAGCCCCTCCATTTAGCTAAAGACAAGGCATCTTCTTTTTCATTCCAGATGTGCTAAGCTACTTGTAAACAATGAGGGCTTTTGTCATATTCAACATGAAGTCAAACACTTCATGTTCATGAGCCTTTGAAGGCTGCTGTGCTCCCCCTTTCAGGTAAAGGGGCTCATAGAAAGTGTTTGGGGCAAAGGAGACCCCAATTCCAGGTTTCCATGCAGGAGAAACTCCCTAAAAGGACTCATACCAAGCACTGACCTTCCAGACAAAATGCAACCTCTACTAGTCTTAAAAGTTTATACTTAACAAGAGAATGTTGCTAAGATATGTGCATGATGGTGGGGAGCAGCCTCTTGCAGCAGCCCCTCCTCCTCATCTTGGTGGTGGCTTTATTTTTGGGTGGTCTTCTGGCCACTTGAAGCTAAGTAGAAACAAGCTATAAATTTACTTCCAAGGGCAACTGTTCGGTCCATGGTGATTTCAGGTACAAGAGGCCAGTCCTGCATGTTTGATAGCAAGCTCAAGGCTTTACCTTCCAGCTTAGCATATTTTGATGAAAAGTTTATCCATTATCAACCTTCGTTTAGTTCTCTCTGTTCCCAGAAAACAAAGGCCCTGTGTTCACAGCTAAATCCCCCCATACAAACGTTTCCTTTAACTAAACAAAAGCCCACTACATAAGAACTTTTCTCCCTTTGGGTAATGATGCATTCGCCCATGCTCATGGTATGCAGTATTCCCTCAGTTCACTTATTTTGTTACTTTTTACACTTCGATTTCCATACACCGCTGCTCATGTGTGGTGCCAGTGCTGTTGGTGATGAATTTCTTGCAGAGCTGACTTGAGCAATGTCTCTCTGAAGTAATCATTTTCTGTCTCCCCAGCATTTAGCTGAGTACATAGTTTTCAACATCTTTCACCAAGCATCCATCAGCAACGAGTTCAAGCTAAGCAAGACACTATTCTGTTCCAGAGGCTGAGCAAATCACATGCCTACGTTGTAACTAATTATTTCTATTGGCTGATTGTTTTTTAATATGTCTGTTTTACAGGTAAACAGATTTATCTTAGGAAGGCAAAGATAATAATTATGCTGGGTTTTATTCATTGCCTTCCTTCAGAGACTGAAAGGCTAAACACTGAAATAGGTGTAATTTAGCTGTACAGAGAAGTCACTTGATTTTCCTACCCAGGCAGGACTGCTGGAAACAATTGGGAAAGCCTGAAAAAAATTGTGGAGCCTCCTAACAAGACTCCATAAATGGCTGACATCAGCCATGTGGTCCCCAGTTTCCAACTCCTCATGCACCTCCCCATTTAAAACAGAACATTTCCTAATTGGCAGACTCCCTGGAGGAGCCAATTGCTGGTGCAAGGAGCCCACCACATAGACCCCACGTTCAGACAGCTGAAGAACATCAGCCATGTGGGATGTTCGATTCAACCTTATGATCCCAGATGCAAATCTGAGCATGGGCATCTCACAGACATCTCAGCAACTGCTCGGGCAACTGAGATGCTGTTTGTGAATCAGGTGTTGCAGAAGCACTCGGAGCCATCTCAGAGCACACCACCCATGGATCAAGTAGATGCAAAAAACAGTGCTTGACCCAAAATGCTTATGACTGAAAGACCAGAAGGGTGGATGGAAGCGCAGGAGGCAGGAAAGCACTGCTTGCTGCTACAATTTAGCTGCACTCAGGGGATAGCAGGAATGGAAACCCCAAAAAAGGGAAACCTTTCAGGCTTACAAATTAAGGAAAGGGAAGAAATTCACCAAGTCAAAATTCATGGAGGAAGATATCAGATGTGTATGCTGTAAAATCAAGCCATGAGCAGATAGCATTCTCTGGGTGATGTTCCTTACCCATGGCACTCCTACAGGGTTTTGAACTTATTTTTAAAGACATTTGGGCCTTGAAAACAAAAAACCTATGGCCAGAGATATTCAGGAGTGGCAGCAGCTGCCTTTAATTTAGCACGGCCAACCTTGGAGACCTGAACCAGTGTAGGTACTATCAAGCTCCCAGCAATGTCCATATGTAACGGTCCTGCACAGGGTGAAAGTTTGGGTTCCCCAGTCCTGCAGTTTTCTGTTTTAGGAGGACCCATCTCCTTCTTCTTTCCACCCCTGGAAAAAAAAAGAAAAGCTGCTTTCAGTGGAAATTTTACCATGGCTGGGTTTTCTTGCCTGCCCTCCCTGGGCTGGGAGAGGGAGGAAGACCTTTACCTGCTGTTTGCTGCCGGGCAGGGGGCACCATGAAGGAAACCAGACCCAGGCATCTGGCGGAGGGTTTTTCGGCTGGATTTCGGTTTGCCTGCCGGGCTGGGGTTGCAGCTGGCTAGCCTGATCTCCTTCCCTCCCACCGGCTCTCACTGAGAGCAGAACATGCCTTCTCCTGCTGATTTCTGCTTGCCATATTGATTGCAGCAGGGTATAATGGAGACAAGTCAGGCAGAAAGCCAGCCACCCTTGGGAATGATTAAAGAGCAAGCAGGAAAGGATAGAAGTGAAGAAAAACAGGCTGACACTTAGGACGTGGTGGATTTGGAGCAAATTATGCCCCTTTCTCCACCTCACCCCAGCCTGGTGCCCAGGACAGCGCAGCAGCACCTCTTTTTCAGCTCTGCCCAAATGTGGCATCGTATCGACCCCCATGTGCGCGGGGAACAAAATCCCCAGAACGTGTACAATATCCCTATTGTGCATGGATTTGCAGACTGATTATTCAGAGCGTAGCCAAGGAAAGGTAAGGCTATGACCCATTGTTTTCGTGCGATCAATTGAATACTGTCATTTGCATTTAAAACGCTCCGAATTCGCACTGTCAATATGCCAAACAGCTGCTCGGGCTTTTCAGCATTCCATGGTGACAATCACACTATCGTACATCATTGGCACCAGGATTTGCAATACTCTCAGTGTCAAAATTTTGTGGGCTTTTTTTTTTTTTTAAGGAAGAAAAAAATATTCCCCCCCCCCAAATACCCAAACCTGTGAAAAATCCGCTTTTAAAATGATGGCGTTCGATGCTGCTAAGCAGGCCTTCACAGATGCCAACATATCAAAATTCATCTCTTTTCTTCCTCTCCTACAATTAAAAGGTAGTTAAGAAAGAGGCTGTTCCTGATAGATCCACCTTCTGTTTTCTCCTTTGTATGCGTATTATTCATTAGCAGTCTAATAAGAGTTTCAAAATGCTCTGTGCCTCTGCCAGCAGGGCATATGTATGTAGACATGTGCTTGTGACAGATAAGTACATAAACAGCATATTGGCACCAGAAAGACATCTGTGCCTAGAAAAACGCTTGTGATATGTACATAAATGACATTTTAGCTCTAGTCAAGTCCTTGTGGCTTTGAGAGGAATATGTGACTGTACTCTTCTCTGTGAATACTGAAAAGGTGCATCTTAGAAAGGAGAGTATTTTGGAGGTTTTTGGAGAGTCGGAGGAAGAGCTGGGTTGCAAGAAACCATCCCGTGTGAACAGCAAGGGTTGCATCCCCAGCTCTGCCAGGTTGCGGGGGGTTCGTGGGTGGCTGCCGCCGGCAGCACCAGGAGCACGGCCCCCTTGGGAGGAAGCACCCGGCACCCCCGAAATCTGGTTTGATACATCCCTATGGGGTCTGCCCTGTGGGGTGGTCCAGAGCTGGCAAAGGGGATGCAGCGCCAGGTTGTGAAGGGAGTAAAGTCTTGGCCCAAAGATCAAAAAGTCAGGGGTGATCCAGGGTCTGGAGGCATGAGGAGCACTCCTTGCAGATCATAATGCCTCAGTTTACCCATTCATGGTGACAGTTGCCTGCCTTACAGCTTTAATTAGTGCTGGAAATGTTGTTGTGGCCAGGAGGCTGTGGCTGAGAGGTCTATGGGAGTCCCAGGGAAACTTGGAGAATATTTGCTTCCGGTCTTAGATCGGAGAGAGAGAGAAGATGCCAAATTGGAGGCATTTAGTATTCGCCACGCATGCACAGCAGTAAATATGGACTTGGCTCCCTGATTTTGGAGCTTGGAGTCAGACTCCCAGAGACATTTGAGCCCTGAGATCCCATGGGAGCACTTATGTCCCAGTGAAACCACCTCAAGCAGGGAACCAAAGCAGAAGGACTGGGTTCAACCATGTCTTTCCTGAGCTGCTCCAGGAGGTACAGGTGCCCCAGCAATCTCCGTTCCTCACCTTATGCAATTACAAATCTTCTGTAGATTTCATTTGATCCAGTAAAGCAAATCCTAAAAGGAAATGAATGTCCAAAGCTACCATTGCCTCCAAGTCCACTGGGACTCACCTGAGCTGGATCATGAAAGCTTAGCTGCACCTGCAGGAAAGCCCTCTGGGACATGGCCTTAACACGCACATTGGGGTGGTCGCTGCTGTTCACCATCTTGCCCATGGTGAAAATGGCATCGCTCATTTGGGTCTGACATAAGGAGGAAAGAAGCAGGAAAATATTCCTTGATGTAAATCAGGATGTGCCCTTGGACTTCGCTGGAACCTGTCGGTTGATGTGACCTGAGCGCACAGCTCGCCGGGTGGGTGGGGGTCTCACACCTCCAACGTGGTGGATGGAACCACAGTAGTGGGTGAGCCGTTACTTGCCTGAAAAAAAAAGTGTTCAGGGGAAAAATTGTCTCCAGTCATTCTCATTTTGCATGTGATTTTTCCTACATATGTTTCTAATCATTAAGAAATTCTGTAGCTTAAATAATGCTCTGAAAGTACGGTAACTGTTGGACTACATTCTGTTGTAACCTTATTGAATTTCACTTCTCTGGAAAAAATAATGGGATACTATATCTTGAAAAACAAATGGTAATTGCGTTTTTAACAGAATGTTTCTCTTTGTGTTTCAAAACCTTCTGCACACAGTTAGACATCTAGCCAGGGAAGAAGGTACAAAGCATATGGGCCAATTTCTGTCTGTTGGCTGTTCAAGATGCCTTAATATTCAGGCAGTGATGTGTGTGTGTCCATGCAATATGGCACGATTTATCTCCCCAGTATCCATGCGCTCAGGTGAGATGATCAAAAAGTTTTGTGCTATGGTCAGAAGAGGTATTTAAGGAGGAACTGGGGAAGGTGGGTTTATATCCCACTCCCAATTAGATGGATGGGTGTACATCCTTACCTCACACTAATTCACATTTTGGCCATTTGGACCACAGAAGACCAATGTTCCTGTGTTTGTGGTGCTGGCCAGAGACATAGGTACATCTTCCAGGAGATCGGGATGTTACGGCTAAGGGTCTTGTCGAGACTGCAAAAATAGGAATTGTCCAAGGCTTGTACTGCCCATGCGCCGCAGCAATGTGACTTCCTCAGTGCTTCGGGGATTTGCACATCACCACGTGCTGGGAACTCATTTGATTAAAGCCTGGGACCCAAAATAGCATCATCGCAATGCAGTTTGGTAACACGCTGGTGTTATTGTCTACCGAGGTTAGGAGAGCCCGGGTAATACTGGAATGCTCTTCCCTAATTTTTAGTGAACCTGGCATGTTAAGGACTTTGTGAAGAGATTAATTTGGACATGCGAAGCTTCAAGGCAAGGGAACAGGCTTGAGGTTTCTGACTGACAAGACACATGTGAGTACATGCAAAATGTGCTTCTCCTGCTAAAAATAACATTTCTCCTGTCAACCACGATGCATCCACCCCCACAACACCACCCAGAAGAACACATTAACACCTTGGCTTTGCACGTAGCCCGATTCACAGCAGCCACAAGTGGTAGAGGGATCTGCACTCTGTGTGCATGCTGACAAATCATATGGCATAGCGAAGAACAGAGGAGTGAAACTGGGCTAGCAGAAGTTGACGCCTTATCATCACAGTCCCTTTGAGCATGCTGTAGGCTGACACCTCCACCAACCGAGTCATCTCCCCGATGCCAGGATGAAGAGCACGAGCCCACTATCCTGATTTAGCCTCTAGTAAGCGAGGCTTGGCTTGCCGTGCCAGGAAGGCTGGAATCGGTGTGTTGATGCAAATGGGTACAGGAGCATCATGGGTGCACCAGCGTGGGGACAACCAAAGCATGTCCAACCACTGCTACTCGCAACTGTGCTACAGAGACATGTAAAATATACTTTATAGACCAGTGATGTGAGATGTTTCTACCATTGCTGCTCCCCATTTGGTAATACCATCGAGAAACCTGTAACTAACATTTCCAACCAAGAAGTGTTGGGTTGCAGATAGGTATTAAGTCCTTAAAAAGGACTCCTGCAATAACTAAAGTGCAGGTCTGTCATGCAGCCTTTGTGTGCTCCTGCTGGCACTGTAGTCACCAAGGTAATGAACAACACAGACAGCAAAGCTTCTAGAAGTGGTGAAAGACTAGAAAATACCAAAACTTTTTCCCAGTTATTCATTCCTATGAAAATTTGGGCTTTTTTCCTGAAAAATGAGAAATGATGAAGACAATAAAAATTTACCGTCCTTCTGAACTTCTCACTATAACTTGACCAAATAATTTGAAAAATTATTATTTACAGTTTTGTTTCAGTATAAATTTAGATGGTTTGCAAAGTGAATATCTTAAAAGAAAAAAAAGAAAAGCTGGAAACAAATTGTAACTAAAATATTGGCGAGCAATGCGAGGTTGATTCATGGTCACAAAGGTCAGTGTCAGTCCACCGCAGTCTTCCCTTGGGACAGCGTGAAGCTTTATTTGAAGGAGATTTTCAGAAAGCCCAGGAGATTTAAATGCCTAAATTCCAATCTCTCCTTCAGCTGGCAAGCACATGAGCCTACGTTCTCAGTCTCAAAATTAATCTCCTTTAACACTCATTCAAGTGGCCGGGCAGAGCCTTGGGCTCTCGCAGTGCTTCCCTTGTCTGAACTTCACCTGATGACTCCAGGCAGGCTTTGGTGGGCACTGAAGGCATCCAGCCCTTTGCAGACAGTGCTTAGCACTTAACAGGATCAGCCCCTTAATGACTTGTATGGTGTCCATCACCCTAGATGCCTTACCGTTTTTTAAATTATGCAACGCCCACCATATGTAATTAGCCAAGTAAGCTGCTTTCACCTAACCCCAAATGTTTGTAATGCCTATAATCCCAGCTAGGTGTCCGTATAAAGGAGCTCCTTGTTAAGGGCAGAAGGGAATAATATTCTTCCACAAGAAAATTAGGGAGTTGACAGAGCTGTAAGGCTAAAGGATTGCAAGATTGCTTTTGTTCAGCCAAATTTTTGAGGTTTTGGGGTTGTTTTTGAAGATCCTAGTGTTTAAACTTAGCTATTCAGCAGGTGATCTGGCACTGGCTGTGTATGAGAAAGCAGCTTGCCCATGGCAAGTCCTGCCCCCAGTAAACTATCAGCCTCTTAGCTTGTGTTTTTTTATTTCCAGTCCTTTCTTGCTCCTGTTTTAGCAAATGTAACACCAGCATCAAGTCCCTTCCTGGGATGAAAAACTGTGAGTTCTTCGGCCAAGATGGAGCTTCGGTTTTGGCCTAATTTGGTTTCTTTCTTGGAAAAGCTGAATGGACGGACACTCTTGGTCGTTCTGGTCATGTTTCTTTTGATTATTGACCTTTTGAAAAAGAGGCGTCCCAAGAATTTCCCTCCAGGGCCACAGCTCTTTCCTCTTGTGGGAACCTTTGTGGACTTTAAGCAGCCCCTCCATCTTGCACTGCAGAAGGTAAGAGCTCCATGGACATTTCTCCTACTAACAACATTTTAGCTCTTCGGTGACTTCTGTCACCAAACCGGTAAGCAAGGACAGCCTCTGAAGAACTATCTATAAAATAACCATATATGAGAGACGACCCTTCTTGGTTTTATCTCTTACTATCACCTCCTCTTCCATGGGAGTAGGAAGGTCCAATAGGAAAGAAACTTGTAATGGAGGAAGACATACGTGTTCCTCCTCTTTCTTCCCATCTGACCCATCTTATACATCAGGAGTTGATCGCTACACAGGAGACAATAATGCCAGCAAAGTCTATGCAAGGAAAATGGCTATAATTTAGCCATAAATGCATTCAGGCTTAAAATTAGAAGGAGGTTTCTAGCCATCAGTAGTTGGAGCCACTTTCTAAATGGGATAGATGGAGAAACTGCACTACTTCAGACACAAAGTTAATGAAAGGGACTATTTGCTGTGCTTTGCCCTCATCAGCAAGAGCCTGGGCATGGTGACCCAGGTGGTGCCTTCACCTCTTGTACCCTTCCTGAGATAGAATGAAAAGAGAGCGAGCAGATGCAGTTACAAAGCAAGTGATGTCCTTGTTACAAGTTAAATTGATGCAACTGCCTGGTGAAACCCAGGTTGTACCTGCTATACCAGGAAACCATCTCTCCCACACCGCAGCTCTCTAGTATGTTTTTACACCATCTCCAGCCTTCATGGAATACTTTACGTTGGAATACTTTACCTGCAGTCTTGGGTTTGGGTTTTTCTTAAGTTCCCTTGCTCCAAGCAGGACTAAATTCAAAGTTATGTGCCATTTCTCGAGGTCTCATCCCGGTGAGTTTTGAAAACCTCCATCTTCTTTCTCTCAGAGGGTGATGAACTCTCTTTCAGCTTACTGGTCGGTATGGGAACATCTTCAGCGTGCAGTTTGGAAGTCTGACTTTTGTGGTGGTCAACGGGTACCAAATGGTGAGAGAAGCTCTTGTCCACCAGGCTGAAATATTTACAGACCGGCCAAATATTCCACTTCTCCAAGAAATATTTAGAGGCTTTGGTAAGCACAAATACCAGGATTTTGGTCCATGTTTTTTTCATCTATTTGCAATGATAACCATTCGAGTGAAAGAAATAGGCTGAATTCCACCCTTGGTAACTGCACCCATAAAAGCTTGCACAGAGGAAGGTAAAAATTGAATTCATTTTCATAATCTCACAGGTGTACATTTTAATCTCTCTGGGATTTAGGGATAAAGATGGGATCAAAGTCAGGTCTTGATGAAAGAGGAGAAATAAATGCAAGCTGCCTAGCAATCGATACACTTGAAGAGTTTTCCCTTTGGTTTTCATTTCTCCTTTACTTTTTCTCCCTGGGTTGCATATAGCTCCAGAGATGGAGTACGGTGCTCCTGCCTGCAGCTCTGCCAACAGCGTGATAGTACTTATAGTATTTTGGCTTACACCTTTTTTTCCCACGCAAAGTGACAAAGTAGCAGATTAAAGCAAATCCATAAAGTCAGATCTTTAGCATAAGCCAATTACTCTTGAATTTTAATTCCCAGGCAAACCTATAGTTTTGCAATGTCTGCGGGGTTTATTGGCTTTGGTTTGGGGCTTTTCTCTTCCAGGCCATTTCTGAGTTCTATCACTCATACGTGACCCAGAGCAAGGTTTGTTCAATTGTTTTTTGCACCTGCAGGGCTCATATCATCAAATGGGCATATATGGAGGCAGCAGAGAAAGTTTGCTTCGGCAACACTGAAAAGCATTGCTGTGAGTTTCGAGGAAAAAGTGCAAGAGGAGAGCCGGTACCTTGTGGAGACGATCGAGGAGGAGAAAGGTGGGTGGTTAAGGCACAGCACCATGCCCAAAGCTTCCAGCTAAACCAACGACGAGAAGTAAAACTCTTACTCCGACACAGCTTTTAACATGCAAAACCTTTCTTCAAGAGCTCAAATCTCTATCTCACACTTCCAGACTGCGTCTTTCAGCACTTCCTTCAGTCCTCAGGCCTACGGTTTTAGTTCTTCCTTATTAATATTAAGCAAATATATACTAGGTGTTTGTTAATACAGGTGTTTATATAGCTGAGAGAGTCCCCTGTATTCTGCGGAGGAATAAATGGAGCTCTCCTGCTATCATCAGGCATGTATGCTCAGAGGCTTAGTTAACCTCTGCTTGTCCTTGCTTTTGCAAAGTATTTTAGAACTTGTTTAGTCAGGCTTTCCTTTTGTATCGTGCACAGATGAAGCGTGTGCCTTGCTCTTTTATGGTCCAGCTTTTAAGAACTGCCAGAGGGATATTAGTAAGAATAATTTGTATGTTGGTACATGGGTGATGTTGCACTTCAGCTTTAAATAGAAGCAGATGGGGTTTAGCTAATTCTATGGAGCTATATATAGTAAACAAGAAAGATCTAAATAGGAATTGTGAAATTATATACTGAACTTGCTCCATTTTAATTGCTGTTGCACTGAACAGGCCAAATACTTCATGTTGCCAATTGATTATAGTCCTTTATAGTCCTAATCAATAAACTAATTAAGCTGCTGGTTTGGGCCTTTCTTCCCATTAGTAATGACAAATAGTGATCATGTCCATCACTCTAATATCTGAGCACCAGCCCAGTTTAATTACTTTCTTGAAGAGCGGGGAGATCAGCAGCCCTGTGCACAGTGCCTTGCATTTCAAAGCGATGCTCCCCAGCGTAGCGACAGCAGCTCAGGGCTGGAATGGATGAGTTACTAATAGTGGTTTCTCCTATCGTGGCAAGTAACTCTCCAGGCTGCCTAAACGTGAGGTAGTGGTCTTTGCTCCATAGTTCTCCCTAGAAATGCAGATGTGATGAACGTCACACCACACCTTGCTCTTTTAGGAGCAATGTGCATCGTATCTATGGGCCATAAAAGCTATTCCTGGATTTTATAGGCAGCCACAGAGACTTTCAATCCTCACCCTCTTCCCTCTTTCCCATTCCACTTGATTTCTTTGTGGTAGACAGTTAAAGGCCAGTGCAATGGTATTTTTGCAGCGTGGTTAGTCCTGGGCTCCCTGCCCCAGGCTAAGCTTTGAGGGACCCTCTCTTGGCATTTAAAATTGGCACCAAAACCATGTTGGAGCATGCAAACCCAACAGCCATAGCGTGGCATCCTACTGGTTGTTTTCCCTGGAAAACAGTTCAAACCCTGCTACGGCAGCTCTGTGCTAACGTTGGTGTGTGCCAGTAGCCTGAGCTGAAGATGGGAGGGGATGTCCTCAGAGAAAGGATGTTGTGACACAAAACATCCAACTTGTAATGGGGTGCTGGAGGGGATGGGGGTGGTGGGGACCCCAGGACATGAGGTGCAGCCTTACCATCACCATAGGTGAAAAGTAGGTGATGTCTCACCCAACTTCCCAACTGTTGATGTGGTAGAGAATGAGGGTTTGACTGAGACTTTAAAGAAAAAGAAAGTAAGTTGTCTTTCGTTTTGTTTCCTCCAGGACAACCATTTGACCCTCATTACAAAATTAATAGCGCTGTTTCGAACATCATCTGTTCCATAACTTTTGGGAACCGCTTTGACTACCATGACAACCGTTTCCAGGAATTACTGCACTCGCTGGCTGAAACGCTGCTGCTCATGGGAAGTTTCTGGGGCCAGGTAAAGCTGGTCAGATGCTTTTCTAGCTTCAGCTGCATGTAAGAGCTCAGAAACTGGAGTTTCTAAGGCACTGATGTAGAAAAAAGGAAATGACCAGGAGTATTGTTTTACCATAGACGTTGGCCACCCAATATTAGAGATTAGCAGAAAACATCTGGCCAATTCTTATGATATTCATACTTGTTTACATCTCTGTAACTAAATTGACCTTTGCAGCAAAACTGGTTTTTTTCCTGGTAACAAGCAGAGCTAATAAATTGTAATATCATATCAACTGTGATACCTGCTTTTTTTCAGCTCAAGAAATGCTCTTTCGCTCTCTTTGATTTCTCACCAGCTGTATAATGCTTTTCCTTTGATCATGAGATGGCTGCCAGGACCCTTTAGGAAAATCTTCAGGCACTGGGAGAAGCTTCAGCATTTTGTGAAGGGAGTGATCGCAAAGCACAAGGAAGATTTGGACCAGTCCGAAGCGGGGGACTATATTGACTGTTACCTGAAGGAAATAGAAAAAGTAAGAGAAAAATACCTGAAGCAACCTAAATCTTAACCCAAGAAATGAGCAGACGGGACTCAAAGCTGTTTTGTCACAGGAGCCTGTGCCTCCCGCATTGCCTTCTCCTCCCTACCTCTTCCACATCAAACTTTTTAGCAACAGCAGGAGCCTGATCACTTTGAAAACACACTGATTTTTTTTTTTTCATTTGAAAGTATTTACACTTTGTCTTCTTCCATTTTTCATTCTGTCGTGTGGCGTAGGAGGACTCTCAGGGAACATGTTCACATTTCTATGTGAGCTCACAGGCCTGTGTTTGCTATTGTGAAACTTCACATTTAAAAATGCTACCTGCTTTCAAAAGTCGCGCTACAGCAAATAGAGTGTTTTTCAAAGAAGCCCACATGGCTTTAAATTCAAGGAAAGTAAGAGTTAGAAATTTCCAAGTCCAACCGTGATGGATAATAAAATACCAGCAGGACTTGACTTATATATAGCTGGTTTTGGATTAGATTCTTGAAAGCATCTCCTCCCTAATAAGAGTTTTCATTGCCATGCTTTTCCCCAAGTTTAAGGGTGACACCAGCTCATATTTCCATGAGGAAAACCTGCTATGCTCCACCCTGGACCTCTTCTTAACTGGGACTGAGACAACAGCAACCGCCATCCGCTGGGCTCTGCTCTACATGGCCGCATACCCCGATATTCAAGGTAGGGCCACTGATGGGGGCCTTAATTTAGCCCAAAACCAGGTAAGCAAAACTCAGATTTCCATCTTTACCATCAGTTGGATATATCTACACCCCAGGTTTCTTATTGGGAGCCTTTTGAGCACAGGTTATTTTTTGTTTATTTGTTTGTTTGTTTTTTCTTTCCACAGAGAAAGTGCAGCTCGAAATCGACACGGTGATCGGCCAGTCCCGCCAGCCCACCATGGCTGACAAGGAGAACATGCCATACACCAGCGCGGTGCTGAGTGAGGTCCTGAGGATGGGCAATGTCGTACCACTGGGGGTGCCCAAGATGTCCACCAGCGACACCACCCTGGCAGGCTTCCATCTGCCCAAAGTACGTGGAGACCACCAACCTTCCCATTGCCCTACCAGAGCGAGGTCTTCATCGCCTAAGTCACCTGGAGGGGAATCAACCAGCAGGATTTTATCAAAATATCACAGTTATACAGCAAATACAAGCCTTCCTGACAGATGCTGTAGGGCTCTTATGGGTCTCACCCCCTTATGCAGGAGAATTGTGAAATCTTATGGTGCTGGTCAAAATTTTCAGTTTTACAAGGTTTATCCCTTAAATTTTATACAAGATGTCCTCCAGGCATTATGGGAACAGAGGGCCAAGAAACATAGGAAAGCAAATAGTTTGGGTATTAAAAATAATCTATTAAAAGTGGCACTTGATAAAAGCCAGGTAATAGGTATTGATGCTTACACACTCTTCTGGCATTAGGAAAGCAAATATACAATTTAGATATACCTAGTCTCTTCCATGTTTATGCACCAAGGAAAATTAAAAAATTAAAAATCTGGGAGATTTGCTCCACACTGATTTAAATATTTTTCTTTTTCTGATGGAAGCTGTGGAGATAAACCAGATCAGGTTTTTTGAAAAAAGCATATCAATTGAAAATAATTTGGTTGAATTGTTTCCAATTCCTATGGGAACACAACATTATCAATTTAAAGGTAGTTTATATTAACATCACCAGTGACAGCAGCACAAGGTACAGGTCAATGCTATGGTGATACACAGGGGAGCCCAGAAGTGAACAATCTTGTAGGCTTTCACCCCTAATTTAATTACATAGGTTACGAAACAACATTTCACCCTTAAAAAAAATTGTAGTTTACATTGTGTGTGGAACAGAGCTAATAATAACTAGTCTGACAACATGTCGGCTCTTCTCCTTCGCATAATCACCCGTTTTCTCCACCTCTTGCAGGGCACCACCCTGATGACCAGCCTGACTTCGATAATGCTTGACAAAAACGTGTGGGAGACTCCAGACACCTTTAATCCTGAACATTTCCTGGAAAACGGCCAGTACAGGAGGCGGGAGGCTTTTCTGCCCTTCTCTGCAGGTAGGATGATGGATGGGGAGATGGCTTTCCTTTTTGCAATGCTGCTTTTTTCCCCCAAGACACCCCCTCCAGAGTAGGGGGTGCTGCTCCTTGTCCGGCTTTCAGCCCATCCCCACAGTGAAAATCCCGGTAACAGTTATTGCCGACTGCTCGGAGCAGGAGGGAAATCAATTTGTTATTGTAGGATGAAAAAAAAAAAAAAAATAAGGCTTTTTTCCTCTTGTGCAAGCTGTGTAAATGGGGTGGGTTTTTTTTTCGAGTTTCCTCTCTTCGTCTATCCGAACAGCCCGTTGCCGTTTGCTCGGCAGTAAACTTCTGGGGAAGGTTTCTGCAAAATGTGTGGGTGAACATTGCCACCTAACCTTTCGAGGAAGAAAAGCTCCCACAGCCTGTGCAATGCAGCCTGTGCGAGAGGAGCCCGAGGGGTGGCTGAAGCTCGTGCGGGACTCGGGCAGGGTTATTTTTGCTCCTTTTGCAGGCAAGCGGGCCTGTCCCGGGGAGCAGCTCGCCAGGACCGAGCTCTTCCTCTTCTTCACAGCCCTCCTGCAGAAGTTCACCTTCCGAGTACCGGCGGCCGCCACGCTGTCCTTCGCCTTCACGCTCAGCCTCACGCGTTGTCCCAAGCCCTTCCAGATCCAAGCGCTGCCTCGTGACTGAGGCCAGCGTAGGGCCACCCTGTCCCCCCCACGTCAGCCCTCTGCAAGCCGTAAAGTGTCCCTTCTCCCATCTGCCCCGTAGTTTTTTGGCCAAAATGATGGGGCATCTAGCAGCCACCATGACACAGGTGGCAGTGGAAAGGGCAGGAGGGCCACATCCTGCACACTGCAATGGGGACAACCCCTGGGGCTCTTCCCTTCACCTCCTGCCTCTTCCCCTCTATCAGTTTGACAAAATGCATGGATTTAAAAGCCTTATTATTTAATTTCTGCCACTAGCACTTCCCAGGAAGGTGTCTGCCAGCTGCAAAACCATGGGCACAGTTGAGTTCATGGTGGTTCTTCCACAGGGGATACATCCACCACCCAGAGATCATGTTAGCACCTTAGATCCCAACGCTGCAGCACCCTGAATGGCCATGGGCTGTGTTTACTGAGGTCTCCCTGGTGAGTAGGGGCAGCTGACCTTGGATGTATAAGCTCTGGGTTCGTGCCTCCGTGCCAGTTTGGACTTCCTAGTGGCCATGGCCCATCCTGAGGCTCAGGTGGCCTCGATCTCAGTTTGGTATGTGTTCCCTACACCACTGTACTGCTGCTTTGCAATGGAAATAGAGATCCTTGCAGCAGGAGCATACAGTTTTTTAATCTCATGCATGTATACCATCATAAAATAGTCTGGGTTGGAAGGGACCTTTAAAGGTCATCTAGCCCAAGCTCCCCTGCCAGAGGCAGGGACATCTTCAACTAGATCAGGTTGCTCAGAGCCCTACCCCACCTGATCTTGAAAGTTTCCAGGGATGGGGCATCTATCACCTCACTGGGCAACCTGTTCCAGTGTTTCACCACCCTCATTGTAAAAAATGTCTTCCTTATATCTAATCTAAATCTACCCTCTTGTAGTTTAAAGCCATTACATGGAAGTTTTAATTAGGAGGCTATTGGGTGGTAGAAGCAGGTTCTACCACAGGCCAACCCAAGTGGGATGGCATAAGGAGCCACACCATGGCTATAAAAATGCAGCTTTGCAGTTGTATGAGCAGGAAAGGTTTATCGAAAAAGATTTGTGGTAGTAAAATACACAAAGGGAAAGAAAAGTTGCAAAAAAATAATTGCATACAGTTGCTCAGGAGTGGTTCAGCTGAAGCCCAGCAGAATAAAAAGCAGCAGAGAGTGTCGGAAGGGTCGTGCCCGTGGCCACAGTCACTGCTGGCCGCCAGGAAGGAAATGTCTCCGTGGAGGCTTCATGATGGGAAGTCACGAGTTCGTCTGCTTCCCTTCCACTTCTGGCGAAGATCTGTGGCCACGCACGAGAGGCATGTCCATAGCATCAGGCTGAGAAGGTGGGTCGGGGACGTGGCGCCGCCTGTGGTGGAGACACTGCTTCTGCCCATACCAGGGTCTCTTTGGTAAAGAGTTAATTAAATATGAATATGAAATTGGTAGAGATTTTTTTCGATTTATGTGATCAGGCATTAATGCTTAGAAATGCTGTCTCCTGTTTTCTTTTGTTTGGAATATAGTCAGAGCAAAGATAATTACTCCTTTTTCTTCTCACCTTTCGTAAGTGACTTTTCTATGTGCACTCATGTAGGACACTGAATAGTTAACAGGAAAACAGGATTAAATCGAGCTTCATTTCCACCGTCTTTAGCCTCCATCTCCGGCAATGACACGGCCTTTGCTGCGTTACAAAGCAATCGCTGTGCAGTGGCAGATTTATGCCACATGGGAGAGTCCTTTGCCCATCACATCCCTGCCGCGCCGGGCACACGGGGATTTTGTCAATGAGCCGTCCTTCTAACCGATCAGTATAATCCTATTGCATTTTTAATTAATGTTTCACAGTTATAGACTCCTGCGGTGCTTCTTTATTCTAAAAGAGAGAACATAAAAGATCCGTGGACTATTTTTTCACCTATGAAGTTTTCAAAGCCATTCAGGACTTAACACTGGTTTCTCTCCATTTTTTTCATTCGCTCTGGTGCGGGTCTGACCCCTGGTATCGGGCACAATTTGTATTATTTGCACTGGCTTAGCAAACAAATGTTGATCTCTTCCCTCTTCCATTTCAAACCTGCCTTTCCCTGTTACTTTAGTGCTTCCTTCCCTACTCACAGAGAGAATAAATTACTTAAATCATCTTATTTTGCTTTTTTTTTTTTAAAATCTGTTGGGAAAACACTTGCATGCTCCCCCACCACCCCCATTTTTAAATGTAATGATCCCATACCATAAAGGAAGGAGTCATTAATTTGTTTGTTTTCTGAGTGGAATACCTCATGTGA
>JAHREE010000417.1:1673198-1707031 GCA_033628505.1 Tringa tobata | reverse complement strand
CGTGGGAACGGCACAGGGGGGCTGCCGGGAGGTTTTAATCCCGGCTCTGCAAAGCTCGTTTCTGTCCTTTAGACAAGGACATGGATCACCGGGGATTTGCAAAGCAGCGGTGGGAGGAAGGAGGAGAAAGGAGGAAGAGGGGGGGTGTTTTGTTTTGTGTTTTTTGTAAATGAGATCAGAGGAAATGCATGAGCTTAATCAGGAAGGGATTTAATCAAACAGTCCTCACTGAAACCTGGGAAAGCAGGAGTATGAAACCAGCCTCCAGGCCAGGATAGTAAAAAAAGTGTCTCTCTGCTGTCTTGCTTATGTCCACAGCTGCACCAGCACGTCGTCCCTCTCCCCCTGAACCTGGGAGGTTCAGTGGTGCATCGTGAGCTCGACCTGCTCTGAACTGCTGCAGGACACGGCCCCGCGGAGCCCCACCATCCAACCATGCTGCGCTTCCTCTGGGAGAGCATCTCCTTCCAGATGCTCCTCATCTTCCTCGTCGTCTTCCTGCTTGTTGCCGACTACATGAAGCACAGAAAGCCGAAGAACTTCCCTCCCAGCCCCTTCCGTATCCCCTTCCTCGGGCACGTCTACATGATGAACTTCAGCAATCCCCAAATCATGGTGGATAAGGTACAAGGTGGTGGGCACGGAGGGGGGCAGGAGGGAATGGCAGCTATGCAACCTCATGCAGCACATGGGGTTAACCCAAACCCCATGGCCCACGAGGACTTGGTGGAGCTCACCCTAGAGTAGTCAGAGGGGTTGTCCACAGTTGACAGCAATGTGGATGAAGTTTGCCCAGGTAGGAGGAGGGGGACCAGTGTGGTGTGATCCCTTGGGCAAAGGGCACGGCCTGACACCACAGCTGCAGTCACACCTGTAGGAACTCCAAGGTGTTTGGGAAAGGAGCGAAACAAAAGCTGGAAGAATGCAGGACTGAAAAAATCAAACCTGGAGAGTTTTATTTGATTTATGACCAATTAACACCAACTCCTGATCAGTGATTCAGGGACAGAAAAAAGACAAAGACACTTATGCAAACACCCAATCTCCTCTCTCTCTCAGCTTCCCTTATTTATTCCCTTATTTTCACCCCTGGTCCCTGCCAGGGCTGTCCCTGTCCCTACAGACACTTCCAATGCAAATGAAACCATTGTTATTTATTTTGCCCCTCCTCCCAGCTTATTGAAAAATATGGGGATATCTTCAGCATTGAGATGGGGAGCGCAGTGTTTGTGTGCGTAAACGGGATGCGGCTGATTAAGGAAACTCTTGTAAACCAAGGGGAAAATTTCATGGATCGCCCTGAAGTTCCTATTGACGCAGAGGTCTTCAGCAAGATAGGTGAGTTATCCCTCAGAACAGGCATCTCAGCTGTGAGGTCAAAGCCTTGACCCTGCAGAGATCCAAGACAGCTGGAGATAAGATAAAGCTCTGGAGCTTTTTCCTGTTGGTGGAGGGATCTGCCTTGGCTCATTGTGGCTTGTGTCTGCCAGGACTTATCTCCTCCAATGGGCACTTGTGGAAGCAGCAGAGAAGGTTCACCTTGACCACCCTCCGAAATTTCGGCTTGGGGAAGAGAAGCCTGGAGGAGCGCATCCAGGAGGAGTGCCGATTCCTTGTGGATGCATTTGGGGATGAGCAGGGTGAGTGCCACGGGCCTCATAAGCTGTGCTGAAGGCAGGAACCATTATGTTCCACTATAATTTCACCCATGATTCACTGCATGCTGAAAGACACCTCACCTTGCAAGCAATGGTAGCACCCTGCCAGCATCCCAGCTCCATTTTATAGGTGTTTTCCCCTCAATCCTATTGGTGAATGCAGCTAGGCAAGATGTAAAGTGTCGTTCATAACCCACCTTCATCCCATTGCTCTCTTGGAGATCTCTGGAAAATACCACGCCATATGTAAGCACTGATGTTTCCAATGAATTCAAATTATGCCTGCTCTTCTGCAGACCTTGCTTTCCAAAGTAAACAAACGTCTCGATAATCTGATTGAACTGGGTCCGAGTGTGAGATGTTTGCTCCAGGCTGGGGCTGCCCAGCCAAGATTGGCCAGCTCATGGTGGGGGAGAGGTACCCCAAGAGAGCAGTGACACAGAAGGGTGCCCATCATTTCACTCATATTTGTCGAATATTTTATCTCTGACAACTGAAAACAGGTTTCTTCTCCTTTTCTGTGAAGGCTGGAAGAGAATTGATTGTTCCCTTTTCCTTCTCCAGGGAATCCTTTTGACCCTCACTTTAAAATCAATAATGCTGTTGCAAACATCATCTGCTCTGTCACCTTTGGCAACCGGTTTGAATATCACGATGAGGACTTCCAAAAATTGCTGCAGCTGATGGACGAGACAGTTACCCTCCATGGATCCGTCGCGAGCCAGGTACAGCCCCCCTGCCACCAACACGGATGGTGTGTGGCTTTGCAGCGCCATAGCGTCTCCTCTGGAGTCAACCTCAAAACTCATAGCGTTTTCATCACCAGGCTTCATTGTCATTCCCTATTCCTTCGCCCAGGGTAGATTTGCCTGTAATTTTTCTGCCTTATTTTCGAGCTGTGCAATGCTCATGTTGCTCCCTCACCCCCCCCAACACCACCTTTCCTGTCTGTTGGCCGACAATCTGCCTGTTCCAACACCAGGTAAAGCCCAAGTCACTCCGGAATAGGAACACCAGTCCTTTTTAATGGTCCTCTGGAGCTGAGCTATTTCCAGTAAGCGTGACATTACAGGCTCCTCAAGGTTTGATAACAAAAGGGTTTTTTGCAGTCCTTTATTCAATTTGCCTTTCTCCTTTTGTGTCCTAAGCTGTTCAACTCTTTCCCAACCATAATGAAGTTCTTGCCTGGATCCCACCAAACCATTTTTAAAAACTGGAAGAAGTTGAAAACTTTTGTGAAAGAGAAGATTGACAAACACAAGGAAGACTGGAACCCCTCAGAGAGCCGGGACTTCATTGACAGCTACCTGCAGGAGATAGCCAAGGTCAGCAACATGGAGAAACCCTTCCATAGTGGGGCTTAGAAATCAGGAGGGACGAGAAACGAGCCCAAGTTCTCCATGTGAGCTACCTCTGTGGCCATTTATGAGCTTAGGATGCACATCAGGTTTGCGGCACCCATTAAGAGGATGGAGGTGCAGGGTTAGGATTAGAGCTTCTGCCAAAATCCTTGGTGTTGACTTGGACTAAGCCCCGTGTCAGGGCAGCCCTCGCTGTTCATGCAGCACTAACACACCTTTTTGTGAAGGCCAACGGTGATGGCAGCTTCCAGGAGGAAAATCTTGTGGCGTGTGCTCTTGACCTGCTCTTTGCTGGGACCGAGACCTCTTCCACAACCATCCGCTGGGCTCTGCTGTATATGGCCATGTATCCGGAAATTCAAGGTACAATTAACAAAAGCTTTGTGGTTTTCCTTGCTTTTAGCCCACACAACTTTGTGAGAGACTGGGGTTTTTTGAGAGGAAAATTGGGGAACTCCCTGTGCTCACCGAAAACAGGTGCAAACAGGGGCAGGTGTCCCAGGGTGGTCCTTGGGGAACCCTTACAGCGACCACCCCGTGTTGTTCCAAAGGTTTTTTTCTTGGGCCTTGGCTGAACCCTGCTTTTTCCCACCAGCCCGTGTGCAAGCCGAGATCGATGCGGTCATCGGGCAGACGCGGCAGCCATCCCTAGAGGACAGGAACAACCTGCCCTACACCAACGCCGTCATCCACGAAGTGCAGAGGAAAAGCAACATCATCCCTTTCAATGTGCCACGACTGACGGTGAAGGACACAATGTTGGACGGCTTCCTCATACCAAAGGTAACCTTAGACCTGAGCACTGAGACTTCAGCAAGAGAATGCCAGGCACAATTCACCAGGCAAGGTCCCCTCCTACAGAGACAGAAGGGGCAGAGGCACAGCATCTCTGCCTTGTCCAGAGTTCACTCCTAGTGAACACATATTTTTACCATCCAAGCAACGTTCTCCAACACGTTGAGTGGTGCAGAGCGCTGCGGGGCCACGCACCATCGAGGCATAGATCCCATCTCACACAGCTTTCACAGGAACTTTGGTCCAGGATTAGAACAGATAAAAATGACGCTGATGAGGGAAAAAGGTGGGTGTCTAATCATTGCACCTCCAAACAGACAAGAAGTAGGAAAAACTGGGGGTGCTGGGGAGTGTTGGACAAATAATTGCAGAAAAATTTTAACTATGGATCTTCACTGTGAAGATGAAACTGAAAGATAAAAATGCCCCTCCTGCTACCAATGACAGAGAAAGTGTGATTTATTTTTCTTTTTCTCCCCCCTTAGGGCACTGTTTTGATCACAAATTTAGCCTCCGCGCTGTTTGACAAGAACGAGTGGGAAGCCCCTGACACTTTTAACCCTGGGCATTTCCTGAAGGATGGCCAGTTCTGGAGAAGGGAGTATTTCATACCATTTTCTATAGGTAAGATTTGCTGGATTTTGGTGCTTCCGTGCTGAGGCACTGGGATGGGGCTTCCAACTGCACAGTGGAGATACAGATGAAAATAGTGATGGGAAGGGTAGATGTTGGCTGTGTCCCTGCAAGTGCTGCTCAAGTGGTCACCCCAAAGCACCGCAACCACACTCCAAGCTCTTTCTTGTCTCTCTTCACATGCACAGAAGAAGAGACAAGGATGAAAGAAGACCGTAACAACAACAGAGACCCTAGAAATACCTCCAACAAGGCAAGAGCATCGCTCTGTGCTCCAAACTCCCACATGGCTGAGGTCACTAAGGGTTTCTCTGTTGCCACCGCAGGGTACCCTAGCCAACAGCTCCCCAGCAAGAGTGGCTTTTAGCACCCCTGTTTCCCACACCAGCATCACACACCTCCTCTGGTATCTCTCCTTGGTGTAGCTCAAACAAGCCACCTCTCCCAGCATGGGCACACCCAGACCCTGTGTGTCAGCCCATCTTACACGAGCAGGGAAGGATGCGATGCCTGTGCATACGGGTACACGTGTGCCCTCGCAAAGTCATGAAATTCAGGGGGCAGGCCATGCTGTAACCCCAATATTGTTATAAGGGAACTGCAAAATTCATCCTGGAAAGGGCATAACACAGCTGGACCATGGTCTTAAGGGAAGGCAGAGGCATTTTTGGGAGCAAAAGTAGCCAGGCAGCAAGCACAAGCTGAGGGTGTGATGGGTGGCTGTCTCCACAGGGAAGCGTTCCTGCCTGGGTGAGCTGCTGGCCCGCTCCGAGCTCTTCCTCTACTTCACGTCTCTGCTCCAGAAATTCACCTTCCAGGCACCCCCAAACACCACGCTCAGCCTCCAGTCCAGGCTGGGCATCACAATGGCCCCACAGCCCTACAAGTTCTGCGCCGTGCCCCGGTAGGGAAGCCTTGGCCACCGTCCTTGCAGAGAAAGAAAATCCTTCGGCAAGGATTGGGCTGAAGGCGAGCCATCGGCGGCTCCAAAGGAAAACCAGCGCCCGGCTCCAGGGAGGGTTGGGCAGTTTGTTTGTTTCTTTTAAAGCCATTGCAAAATCATTTCTTTTACAAGCGGACCTCGCACCCAGTGTCACATGAGAAAAGTGATCAGCCTGGGATCTGTCCTAGGAGGGCACTTCCAGGTTGTGATGCAGCACCGTAAATGAATGAGGGGCCTGGGGCTTTCCTGGTTTAATGACGGATGGGCACGCTTCACCGTGGCAGGAGAACGAGCAACACTTTAGAAATTGCAGAGCGGCTGGGTACTGTGCAAGAACAGTACTAGCTCTTGGTTTTTAACATTAATTGCCAACGCTTTCTGATTTTGTTATCCTTGACTTGTAATCCATTTAAAAAAATGTCACTCTATAACATCTCTTTCTTGTGCATCAATAAAGCCTTACTGAAATATTTTTGTCTTGAAGCGTTCTTCAACGTGAAGACCAACACAGGCCACTTCCAGCACTAGCTCTAGCCTTCAGCTGTGCCCCACATTTTGGGATGAGGAGGTGGCAGGGGGCAGGGAGCAGGGAGCCCACCTGGGCAGAGGCAGCCCCACAGCACCCAACCCATGGCCCTGTGGCATTGCTCTCCCTTAGCAGAGAGGTCAGCGCTGTAACAGCACAGGTAATTCCTACAGAACTGATGAAAACAAATGACCCTGACAGTACAAGTAAACCAGCAGGGAAACCATCACAGGCTGTGGCCAGGTCCTGGTGTGCCACAGCAATTAAGAGTGGAACCCCCACACTCTGACAGATCTCTCTATAAAACATCTGTACTTGCAGTTATAGAAATTGTCGAGTCCTTCCTCCTGGAATATGCTAAATTCTCCCCTTTTACCTGCCCAGCATCACCAAGCTCCAGCAATTCACAGCTAAGTCTGCTGCACCCAACAGTCTAAAGAATCAAAAGGGTCCCTTGGAAAACACCAGCACCCAATTCCTATGATTTTAAGCCATCACATGGAAGGCGAAACAGTTCTGAGGTTGACAGCTGATGGTTAACACCAGTAAATCCATCAACTCGGCAACTGTTGCACCACGGGATCTCTGGCGAGGCTCCCTGGTGTGAGAATCTGCAGGTCCCCGGAGTGGGACGGCAGCCACCACACAGGAAGATGTGGCACAGCACAGCACTGATCACACACACACCTCCAGCTCACCTGGTGAGGAAGCAAGGAGAAAGCAATCTTTTCCTGTTCATTTTCAATTTTTCCTGGAGTACTTTTTGCATGTTCCTGGAGGAAGCAAGTTCTTCCCAGCATCTCTTATGAGAATTACATCATGTCCTGAAGGAATTAAAAGCATCCTTTCTCCATGCAGCGTTAATGCCCAGGTGGGTTTTAAATCCTTTTATTTTAACCCAAATTTTCTTCTACTCTGAGTGCAGAGGGGAGGAAGCATAGAAGGCTGGGCTGGCCCTGCAGACCTGCCCAGAAAAGGGTAGAAAAATGCTCCAGCTGCATAGTGGGGCAAAGCACAGCCATACAACATGAAACAAAATTTAGAGTAGCTTCTGGCAAAGCTCCTTCAAGCACAGGCTTTGGCTGGGAGGCTCTGCCCCTTCCTCTGATTTTCAGCGCCAGGCACAGACAGGTGAACACAGGAGATGCTGTTTCTGGCACTTGGGGCTCCTGTTTCACAGATCCATAAGGTGGATACATGACCATAAGGGGGGAGACATGAGAATAGATGGTAATAACCAAACCAACCCATTTATAAGATGCAGAAGACTTGATCAGGTTCTCACTTCAAGTGGGACAAGACACTCCCAACCCCAGCACATCACCTCTCTCCCTAATCCTGGCAAGGTGCTCCCACATTTTCCCTTCGCAGCAGAAACAAGGAAGTTTGTTTGACTTTCTAGACCTTATGTTCTTTCTTTTCCTTCCTTGGGAGTAGCGGAAGGGGAAGGCTGGAAGTGGGCTGCGTGCCTAGAATCAACTGGAAACTGGAGAGGGGAGCAGCGACAAGTTTCTGTTGTTCGCAGCATTACTCCCAAAGCACTTCCAGTTTGCAGGTGCCATCTGATTTCTTTTTTTTCCCCACTCCTTTGCCGAGTCCCAGTTCCTTTCCTGCACACACCACCCCTCGCTTGCTCCTCCTGCACTCAGGAAGGTGGCGGTGGCTGCCGGTGTATGTCCTGTGACAACTCACACAGGAGCTAAGAACATCCTGCAGCTTGGCTCAGGCTTCCTGCGCAGCTGAGAGCCTCTTCTCTTCTCCCTCAAACACACACCTGCAGGTTTTGTTCCTTGGGGTCTAAAAATGCTTTTAGGTCCAGCCTCAGAGAGAAGGAGAAATGGTTCTTCCATACCTGGCCATTCCCTTTACGCTCACCGGGACACCTCTGCCAGCCCAAAGGCCCTTCCACACATTGAGGTAAAGAATCATAGAATTGTCTAGGTTGGAAGGGACCTTTCAGATCATCTAGTCCAACCATCAATCATACACTGACAAAAATCATCACTAAACCCTATCGATAAGCAAACATGATGCAGCTCCCCACCCTCAGAGGGGCAGCAGCCCACAGCAATAAAAATCATTACTTACTGACGTCAGGATAGCCAGGACAAGGATTATGGTTCAGAGAAAGGGAAAACCTGTAGTAAAAACAAGCCTGAAATGGGGCCCCTGAAGGAAACCTGCTTGTGACACCTCCTTCCTGCTGACCTTCACTCTGGAGGGCTGAACGGCTGCTGGCTCATTCCCAACCTCACATCTAGGTTGAGGTTAGAGCTCAGGGAACATGAAAGCCGTCAACCAGATTAAGAACTGGGCATATAAATAACCTGCAAGGAAGACCCAAAGAGAGCAGTCAGGTTTTTTTGGCAAATAATAACAAGCATGGTGATTTACAGGTAGGTGCCTGTCCTCTATGTCCTCTTAGATGGGGCCAAGGAGAGCTGGCAGAGATCCAAACTGATTTCCAAAGCAATATTTGATCACTGAAGTCACTCAGCTGATTTATGGTGGGTTTTAGTCTTTTCACTTGCAAGGTCACTTGCCCAGCTCTCAGATAACTGTCAGCAGACACCAGCTCTGGGTGGGAGCAGAACTAGAAGCAGGAGTGAACTGCAAAGAGGAGGGGAAGGTAGCACAAGCCTGATTTGTTGTTACAGCACAACATACATACGCTCATTACACAGACATGTTACATATCTCCTACTTTAGATGGTGTAATTATATCAACATGAAGACCCAAGTTCATATGCTGCCCAGAAATACGGATGCTTACATCAGCCAGGGACCATTAATACATTGCTTGGAATAAAGACACCAAAGAATTAATTTTTTTTTAATCTTTATGTGAATATAAAAGAATTCTTTCCAAAGAAAAAATAAAACCAAAAGTTTAAAAATTAGTGCAATTTTTCAAGTTCTATGCAACACAGTGTTTACATTTGTTTTAAACAGAAGATGTAGACACTGATACACTGAAACCCTTAACTCTAGCTTGACTAGTGAGGGAAGGGAAAAAAGCAAAAAAAGTTAAGAAAATGACTTTACTAGACTTTACTACCTCTTAAACAATTGTTTTCATTTTCTAATTCCTAAACTATTTATGGCTACCTAAATATAACATCAGTATTGCTTATATTACTTATTTCCAAGTAAGTGTATATTGTTGAAAATAGAATACCCATATATATATATTTTAATGAACAAAAAAAAAAATCAGTTAGGTGAAAATTTATTTTCAGTGAACATTTCTTAATCCACTATAATACAGTTGTTGCAAAAGAATCTTCTCAAAACTGCTGCCTGATCTGCCTTGAGTAAGAGAACCTACTAGTCCAAAATTTGTATTATTGCTACAAAATGCTTCTCTTCCATAGTAGTTATTCTTAATCATATATTAAAAAAAATATTAACAAGTTGATATGTCAATCAGAACGTATTTTTGTTTCTTTGGATCTCTATTACCCGTTTTACTGGAAACTGGCTAAAGTTACTAATAAAGCTGATTAAATTCAGCAATATTCAATGATTTCATCTCATAATTTGAATCTGTTTCCACCTGTGCTGTCTGGGTGTGACACGAACTCATCTCGCAGCAGAGACAAGAAGCTTCTCTCTTTGTCCTGCCTCAGCCGTGGTGCCACCGCATCAGAGAACATCGTCTCAACGTTGTTCTGCTGCTATGTGTCGCACACAACCCCGCTGTAACACAGCAAAACTATTAGAACCTTCTTTTTTTGACATGAATGAAGTTAACGTTAAAATGATACTTATTCTAATGATCCTTTCTGCGCAGCCAGATGAGCTGAAGCAAATACAACACCATGATTATAATTAAATATTTATTTCTGCAGATCAGTTCCTCATTCATAGGACTTAACCCAAGCTTAACCAGCTATAGAAAAGCCACTCTTAAACAGGTTTTCAATCCCAAAGAAACACTTAAATTATATTCACAGGCTTAACTTTTAATAGTTTGGAAAAGTGCCAAATATTAAAAATTTATCCAATACCTGAAAACCTGATTCATTTTTGGCAACCCCAATAAGACTACTGGGGACCACCTTGCCTTGAAAAAGGTTGATCCCTGTCTCTAGTTCCATATTTAAATTCTTCCAGCACTGGTCAGAAGACAAGCTTCCAATTAAATGATATGGAGGTTCTTGGTTATTTTTGGTCCCAGGGTCTGCAGTTTTGAGAAGTGTACATCAAAAACATTTGCTCCAAGCTTTTCACTATTCAGCACCCGATGTGACTATTGACACAGCTCTACTACTGTGAGAAGTAACACAAATGCATCAAAGCCTACTAACTAAATGAGTATCTGAAAGACGTCCATGAAAGTTTCCATGCTGTAAAGAACGAGGGTTAAGAGACCCACTCAACACCATCAGTGACAGTTTCACATTTCACTAAAACACACCAAAGTACCAGGCTTTAGAAACGTAAGCATCTTGCTAAGACTTAAGTCTCCTGTTCCACCGCTCACCACTATCTCCCGCGCCAACAGATTCAACAAGCAACTGTACCTTAAAAATACAAACCCCAATAATATCACTGCAGCAATAAAAGACCTCAAAAACCAAGAGGTAGTCCAAGGAAGCACAGAGTCCTGAAGAACACAACCCAGCAGACACAACTAGTGCAACGGCAGTCTGGCATGTTCTCTGCTTATGCCACAATTAGCATGAGACCGGCTTTTAAACACCACCTTGTGTAGACACAAGTTTTGAAAGAGGAAATCTCTGTTGAATGTACAGCACTAAAACTATCACCACAGCTAGAGAAGCAACATTGGCTAAGTAAAAATGAATACTTCCCTTTTCTCTAGCATTGCATGCAATGCCAAACAAAGAACTTAGGAAGATGAGGGAGGAAGAAACCAAAGAAGCAGCCATACTGAGGGGCATGCAAAATGGAAGACTACTCAAATTTCACAATTTGAAACTGAAATTCTGCAAAGCTGAACCCCACTCT
This sequence comes from Tringa tobata, assembly GCA_033628505.1. NCBI lineage: Eukaryota > Metazoa > Chordata > Aves > Charadriiformes > Scolopacidae > Tringa > Tringa tobata. The sequence continues at coordinate 1,696,141 of JAHREE010000417.1, read as the reverse complement.
CAAACCAAAGACGGCATTAATGGCTAAGACAGACATATGTTTTCTATCACGCATATGGTTGAGCTTTATATTAGATCACAGACTGGTATAGCACCCTCAAATATTTAGTTTAAGTGTATTCATTACATTTTAAGGGCTGCTGTTATTTTATTTTATTTAACTATGGGTATAATTAATTTGTTCTAGACAGTTTGCAAAGAATTTTCCTAAAAAATAGAGTTTACAATAAAAATAAGAAGTTTGGTAAATAGTGACACAAATTTTGTGAAAGATAGGAACTTCACACACACAAATTTCAGATATCAAACCCCATTTCATCCTCTTCAATCTAGATTATAGTTTATGCACTTTTCTCCCTGCCAACAATCTTTTCTGCCAACCACTAGCAAAGCTCTTTCACCCATCTGCCTACCACAGTTAGTTCAGAATGACTGAAGTGAAACTACATTTAAAAAAAGAGGAAGAGTGATTTCTATTCACAGGTTTGTATAAATAGCTGGAAATAAATGGGGTTCCTTCCCATCTGAGCCCCCTTTCTGCAAATAAATGCAGTGTACCAATATGCCAGACTTTTAAAATATAGCCCAGACTTTTGAATTATTATAATAGCTTTTTGTCTTACACAGAAAAAGACAGCTTATTTGGCTTTAGTGAATTCAACATCTTAAAGACAGGTTTTCCTTAATATATATATATTTTCACAAACTTAATCTTTTCTTTTTTAAATAAACTGTGTAATTCTGCTTCTCACTTGAGACAACAAAACAAATCCTGTCTTCTGTTTTGTAACAAGTCAACTGCTACTACACTTTTTTTTTTCCTTTTTTCTAAAAATGCAAGTATTTTCTTGCTTTTAAAATTATACTTTGTATTCTAAAAAAAAAAAAAAGTGTTTTTTAAAACATGGTACCAATCTTTTAAATTTATTTTTAGAAGAGCCCAGCAAAAATGCCCCATATTGCCAGTTTCCTGAAGCACATTTTTGCAAAACATCTTCCCATTACAAAAGTCAACTTACTAGCCCAAACCCATTAAATAAAGTTTTAAATATATAGTGCCAATTTTTATATTTACAATATATTCTGAAGGCAAATATAAATCTTTTAAGTTGTGCTTGTAAATACATAATGCAGTTATTAAATCTGCTTCTACTTGGAAAACTATGTGCTACCTCTAGATGCACCACTGATCAACTTAATGACTTCTTGATAGGTTCTGATGTTGAATTCGCAGTTGCCCACCATTCTAACCTCCCCTTTCATCAAGTAGGTAAAGTGGAAGTTATAGAACATTTAAGGACACTTTAGCATGTAAGTTTTCCTCATGGTCCTTGTGGTTTAGTCAGATGTTGCACCCTGTACTTTAACAGTGAGATTCCTTCTGGTATTGGTGACATGACGTTGCTGAGCCAGGAACGAGCGTCCAGGACCGTCTCTGTAGGCACCACTACTGCCAACTAATCTTGATTCCATACCCAGCTTCTGAAGAGTCATGCTCTGCAAATAAGTTAAACAACATTTACGATACAGAAAAAAACAGAAGAAAAAAAATCGGCCATCTTTCAGACACAAACCTCCCACTTACTTAGTTTGCACACAGAATTTCTTTTACTGTATTTCCAGCTCTTACTGCCATAAGAGCTATGAACCAAGGCTGAAGAAAATAAGATTAATTCATGTTCATGCAGAATCTGTTAATTTTAGCTTATTGTAAAGTTATTCCTTTATTAAGTAAGCCACTTCATTTCACTTTCCTTTTTTGATTCCCCATTCCAGTGTTTATTAAACTCTATTTAAACATCGCTTCATATGAACAGCTTCTCCACCCCTTTTCACAACAATCCAATGTCGAACTTTCTATCAACCTTTGCAACACTGCCGCAGGAGGAGAGGATGGCTCTTGCTTTATTTCACAAATACTGTGCTAAAGGCACTGAACAGCTTAAAGCAGGAGCCTGGAAAGCTTTGAACCATGGTCTCCCTTTGTCTCAAGCTGAATGCTATTGAACATCCAGGAATTTAGCCCACTAAATCCAGATGGAAGCTTGTGGCAGCAAAGAGTAGGTTACTAACACGGAAGTCACAGCCTATGCCAAATTTAACTCTCCTGTTCCAAAGCACAGAAGACATGCAGAAAACTTAGCAAAATAATTTCACAAAATAGTTGGTTATTAATGTATTTTCCCTTTACACTGCTATCAAAAACTTGGGAAATACCAGCCTCGACATTTATCTCAATAGGATTGGAAATTCCAGCTAGATCTCACTCAAGTTTGCATTCTGGCTTGAAGTCAGAATTAGCAAGTGGAAGAGTGATCTCATTTTAAACTGGAGCCCTCAGGCTTTGTTCCTTTCCTTAGTTCCCTGGTTTCAGACATGAGGCCATGCTAATCTGCAAGTTCATTTTTTCCACCACAAGTAGCTAATCTATTAGTTTTCTCTCCTAAGCACCAGTTTATAGTGAATCTAAAAAGGAAAAAAAAAATTAACTATATCTTAGCAAAAATGTGTTTTTCTGATTCCTGAGATACCAACAAACTTTTGACCCACCTTGTTATACCATGCAGTTACAATTAGCTTTTCCTCATAATCACGTAATTTAGCAAGCTTGAATTCAGCCTGCAAGCAGACAATAGAGAAGACAATTTCAATTAAAACACAAAAATAATCTGCATAAACTTACGCTCTGGTGAGTGAAATAAATACATGCAGCAGAAATGGTGAAATACGCAAAATAACTAGAAGTCTTAGAAGTGTAAACAAAGATACTCCCATAAATAACAAGAAAAATTATAGACTACTTCAGGAAGAGAATATACTTTACACAAATTGCAGTTCAGCTTAGAAACATACTTTGAGGGTGTGCGGAGGGGAAATGTATGAAAGTCCAGGGTGTATCAGAAAGTCTAGAAATAATTTAGTAATTTTTTTTACCTGAAAGTCAAAGGTTTTACTCTGCTATATAGTTTCAAGAACTCCAGTACATAAAACCACTGGTATCACAGGTCTAGTAAATTGAACAAGTCTCTGCTCAAAATACCTAGTCCCTCATACAAACTAAATTACGTTACTATTGAAAAAGATGAGACTCCACAGCTCTGTATAAGTTACTTCATAAGACTAATAGTTTTGCTGCGTTAGGGTATCTCACAGCTTTTCAGAGGGTTTAGAAAGAATCCAAATTGTTTCAGTTGTACATTGAAAAACACTGTTGAAAAGTAAACTGAGCATCTAATACAAGAGACAGCAGAACATATTAGAAGTCATTATTATATATAAATTTTTACCTCTAGTGCATCAATTTTTTTGTCTTTCTCCGTTAACTGTTTTCTGAGCGACATAATTTCTGCTGATGCGGGATTTAGCTTGGGGTCTAAGGTTTTTATCACCTGTACAAGGCAAAACAAAAGCATTACAAGTCAGGTTTGATTCTCAGCAGCTCTGCATCTCATTCGCTCACAGGAGAAATATGAAAACAGACAGTGCACTAGTCAGGCAATTATGATGAAAGCTAGGCTGCTCCTCTGTACAACAGAAGATATCAAAGGGTACAAAGGAATCTTTAATGCATCTCATGCTGTAGCCTAAACCCCTTTCTCTCATACGCTTAACTGACTGCAGTCGAGCAATCTGACTTACAACACATTGCTACTGATTTTAACTGGGAGCTGCAGATGGGGGACTCAAATCAATTGTTTAACAATGTATGAGGGAGGAAACATGTCACTCACATTTCTTGCTTTCTCAAGGTACATTTTATATCTCTCTTCCATTGCTTTCATATCCTCATCTTTTTTCCGCAAAGCTGCTTCCAGCTCTCCAATCTTCTGTGCTGTTTACAGAAATCAAAGATAGACAAAATAAAAATAGGCACAGTACTGTCAAGGCTTCTGTGTTCTCTTGATTTAATCACCTCCAAATAAACTTTCTAGCTACTACACAATCACCTCAGTTCTTGTTTTTGTTTCAGTTGTATCCTAAGGTCCCACCTGATTCCGATTTTCCATTTTGTAAAGTATTATTCAACAAAATTAAGCCCTCAGGAACCTCTCCCTGACCACCACAAAGCAAAAAAAAAAAAAACCCTCTCCCCACGTCTGCTTCAGGGTTAAAGCCAAGATATAGTAGGAAGCCTTATTCAGACAAGTATCCCATAGCCCAGTGGCTATGGGAATCATTTCAGAAGAAACTTTAAAAAAGCCCCACTCAAAACAGCTTACGGTTCTGACTATCATCAGGCTGGAGTTCTGCAAGATCAGCCTCTTTCTTCTGTAACTCATCATGAACTTCATTCAACTTTTCCCTGTGAATGAAAGTCTGGGCTAAGGACTTGATTGGGTTCACCAATAATTTCACGCACAGTTTTAAGATCTGAAAACCAAACCTTGATTGTGGAAGTGTTTAAACGACTATTTTAAACTCTCGCAATTCTTTTGAGTTGAAATAGAAATATTAGCAGGTATTTTTGAAGAACCATAAAAAGTTGTGACTTTTTAATAGAGTCTCATTTACCTAAAACTAGAAACAAAAAAGAAAATGAACAATAAACTCCCCTGACATGTCCTTAGCAGGAACTATGTCTGCTGAAAGGATGGAAGTATTTCAGAAAAATGAAATGTGTTTTTGAGTGCAGTAACAGTGATGGTTTTAGCACTTTGTTATAGAATTAGAGCAGTTAAAATGCTATTGGTGATGAAGAGGTAGTTAAATGGATACTAGCATTACAAGATGATCATGATCACAGTAGACAAACCTAGAACACTAATACTGAACTGTCTACACATTTGATTGTCAATTCAGTGTCTTAGAAAAACAAGATATCCCTACAAAGACTTAGGCAGTTTCTGTGCCAGAAAAGTCACATTATTTAGCATAAATAAGCTATTGTGGATGCATGTGCATTACTTACATGTGTGCTGCCAACTTCTGCTTCAGGTTGCTAGACTGGAAGAGTTAAAATTCAGTTATATGTCAGTATTTGATACCATGCAATGTTAAAGTACTCTTACAAATCAGCCAAGAATACTTAGCACACCTAAATAAGTCAAACCAAATAAATGCTAAGAAAATGGCATTTTTTCCTGCATTTCTGTATCTGCATAATTTTTTTTGTGTCACAGATACCAATTCCAGCATCTTTTTTCTTTAAAGCTGTTCTACCTATACCAGCATTTAATGATAAAACTAGAGATTTTTAAAAGCAAAGCAGAAAGTAGAAGAGTTAAAGTTCCATAAAGGAAGCAGGAGGGAAGGAATAACATAAAACATGAGCTTTTCAACTGAAATGCAGTTGGTGTGGGGGTCTTGCGGACTCTCATACTATAGAGACTAAACTCATCTGCTCTGAATACAGTGGAGCCAAGTCTGCGTTACATAAACAAGCAGGAGAAAGGTTTCAGAATACATCGAAGAACATCAATTGTTTAAGATCTTGGCTTGTAGGGTCTTTTGAAAGGTGGGAGAAGATGTGAGTTTGGGTCGCGAGAGGCCGAGTGACCCAAAGGGGCTTTAAAGCTCACTTACTCTTACTATTGCATAAACTAGCGTGTTTGAAACTAGTTTAAAAGGAAAAAAAAAAGCCACAAAAACCCATAAACAAACAAAAAACTCCAAATCAACCAAAAAAAAGATAATAAAAAAATCACACACCAACCCACAATCCTGCCTTCTTAGTAGTTATCAGCACTAGACACACTGAAGTACAGGCACATCTAAACAAATGACTTGATATTATGCTGAAGGATTTTAAAGAAAACTGGCAAGATGTCTTCAAGGTCAAGAAGCCTGAACTTTCACTTACTCCGTCGTTCTTGGATCCCTGCTCCTGTAAAGTCTTTTGCAGATCTTCAATCTGCTGTTGTAACTCCCCGATACGCTCTTCATTTAGCCTTTTAGGAAGAAAAGACAGTTATTACCCATCTAACTAGATCACGACGGATTTTTCTGTTTCAAGTCTGGATGATAGCGTTTCAGAGGGTTTACCCAGCAGGACTTAAGCTTCAAAGAAACTGATTTCAAATGCTTTTAGATTGAACTTCTGAAACAAACACATGGCAGCTTTATTAAACATTTTTATTATAAAAGACCTAGAATCATTTTAAGTTTTGAGCAAACTTAACTACTCCTAATTCTCATATCTTGGTAAACTGCTTTTAGCATTAACTGATAGAGAAATTCAGACCATATCCCACTGTTACAACATGATGAGTCTGAAGTTCTAGAGATAGAGTTCACATCCTCTATTGCTCTATCAAGAATCATTCAGAGCTAAGAAGAGTGTCCTATAAGCGACACTTTTTTCAGACTACAGCACACACAGCTCTGTCACATTTTACAACACCATATTTAAGCTACTTTCCTCCTTGCTTCTTCGTAACCCTTCATTAATGATTACACTGGGGAAAGAAAAAGGGTAAATGGCTTTATGCACAGTACTACGCCACAGATGCAAGCCACAAGGCTGCTCTGAAGGTCTAGAAATCACCGTCTGCTATATTTTAAGATGCTGTTTCACCCATCACCTTTTCTCCGTTTCTAGTTCGTTCACCGTCCGATGCTTTTGCTCCAGCTGTTCCTGGAGCTCTGTAATACGTTCATTCTCTGATCCTTCCTGTTGTAACATAAGCATCTTATTTTCATGCTGCAGACGAATAAACATTTCTCTGAATCAAAGAGAATGAAAAAGTCACCATTAATTAAGAAAAAGGTAACTAAGAGTAGGAGGTAATATTCCTGTTCACTCCCCCAACCTTACAGTGAGCGAAACAAGTTCTGCTTCAGGATATAGTTGGAGTAACAATACCATTTTTTATTAAAAGGTAACTTACATTTTTTAAACACCACAGCAATATATGAGACATGAACAAAGTTTTAAATTAAGGCACTTCAAACCCAGACTTTGTTGTGCCTTTATGTTTCAGTCTGCCAGACTTTAGAAGTAATATTAGCCAGCCTTTAGCTGTTATGTCTTATTTGCTGCATATTACTTATTTATTCTGTCTGGCAAGCTAAGAGTTGTTTCACTCCTTAAAGAGGATGTTTCAAGCCAAACTACATATATACAACAATCTGCATTTTTTCTTGAGAGCATATCAAAGTAATTATAGTACGGAGAAATAATTATTAACAGCTACATGAAGGTTCAGACAAGTATCATGGAGGGAAAGCAAGACATGGAATAGAGAGTCATGTTGCCAAAAATACCCAACTTTTATGGGAATACTGTAATTCCCAATCCATGAAATTCCCAAAACCACCTCAACCTTTTTGCCTTACCTATATTCCACTGGCAGAATTTCAGCAGCAAGATTCTCATGGCTTTTAACACGAGATGCACCTGAAATCAGATGGGAAGTTTGATTTAACAAACTTAAAGAAATCACTAATATACATAAAAAAGCCTCTGAAGATAAAGCAATACCTGTTTGACTCAGGTGATCCTGCTGCATCTGTGAATACCGGAGCTCTTCATTTGTCTCTTTTAATGCATCACACTGTACTATCAGTCTCTAAGAAGATATATTTGAGGTGGAATTAAGTTACACTGCATCACTTTAAGACCAAATAACTTAATTAGGACTAGTACTGACACATACACATTTTAACATATATTTTATGTTTTATATGTGTATTCATACACACATGTACGAGGTGCTAAACTTAATTTTTATGGCTACTTCTGAGAAGGTTTTCCTCAAACAGAGCATTGGAGGAAGATTTATTAGATGTTCAGATAAACTCTCATTCAAGAGACTTACCTCTTTTTCTTTGATTAAAGCGTCATGTTTTTCTTCAAGTCTCTTCATTTCAAATGCTAGCTTATCAGCTCTTTTTGATTCTTCAGACAGTTTGTTATGCAGCTCCTGGACCTTTTCATAAAAATACTGTATTCAGCACATGCATGTTGCAAGAGACTACCTTTAAAAGCTACATTAGAAACCTTCACTCCTGCCGAGTTCAGCCAAAAAAACCAGCTAGTCCTCCAAGCTTGGGAGAGGGAAGATGGGATGGAGGTATCTGTGTTTGGGGTGGTTTTTGGTTGTTGCTGTTTGTTTGTTTTGTTGTTTGTTTTGGTTTTTTAATTTGGTTTTGTTTAGCTTTTGGGGTTTTGTTGGTGGTGTTTTGTGGGGTTTTTTTGTGTTTGTTTTTTTTTTTTTTAAATATTTAACTCCTGCATCACTTAATTACTACAAAGTAAGTGAAATTGAAACAACATTTCTACAGTTTAAAATAAATTTCCATGAAGAAAGTTAAGAATATGACATACAAGTGACCCCAGTAATAGCTGAACAACCTCTCCCAGGCACAGGAAAAGCTCGCAAAGCAAGGACAGCCAATCAGTTGAGGGGGCAACTACAGTTAAACCTGCTAATTTAATAAACAGGGAAAAACAGAAATGGAATGGCAGAGTACAAAGGAGTGTTCACAAATAAGAAATTCTAAGGGGATGATACAGGTTAAGTCCAGGGGCTGTTAAATTAAGCTGTTCATTTGTTTTTCATTGAAACATAGCTAAATAATTTTATTTTAATTAAGACAACTATCTGAGGAAAAGGTAACATTTTGCTTATAGATGCAGCCTTACCTGTCTTTTGTAGGTTTCCAGTTGGGCACGTGCTGCATTGGCTTTCTTCAGTTCATCCTCCAGACTGACTGTGTTGTGCATATACATCATGTTGGTTTCTTGCAGAGACTTGACTTGTCTGCGGAAGTCATTGAGGTCCTGGAGCTTTTTACGATACACTTCAACAGTTGATTCCAGCTTACTTGCCTTGTCTGCAGTAGCCCTTAAAGTATAAACAGGAATGAGAAGAGTCTGTTTCTTCAAAAGATTAAAAAAGTTGAATTCTGCATTCATACACATTCAAGCCATTTTCAAAGGGAGATGGAGTGTGCTTAACAGCAGAGTTAAATCTTACTGTTTTATTTTTAAATGCATAATCAATGCAAACTTGAATTATGCAAGGACTGCTTATGAGAATTGAAATCAGCACACAGTTAAGTGGGAATAAGACTGACATTCGTATGCCAGAAGTACAAGCAAGGGTTATTATGTCAAATATTTCTAGGGAACTCTGTGGGGTGCAATATAAATGCAATACAACATCCTGTGATAGACAGTCATGTCCAAGTACTTGTACCTGGTAAGGAAAAACACACAGACATTCTCATTGCAGGGTTAGACCTAATTATATGTAGTTAGAACATAACCACATTATGAAAATTATCATTAGCAGGTATGACCAAGAATTACCAGATGATCATTAACAAAAATCTATGTGGTGAGAAAATATTTGGATTGGATAAATACACAAATTAGTTTTAATATCTGTGTTTAAAATCTGCCATCTCACATCACTACAATCTAGTACAAGAAAATTATGGAAAAAAATATATAGTTAAGATTTGTTTCAGATGTTATTTAAGAACCACTATAAAGTTAAACACCTGAAACCAGTTTTCTTTCCATGTTTTATTCATACTATTTTATGAATAGCAGACCTGCTTTTGCAATATAATTTGCTTTGGATATTTCTTGTGTGGTCTGGTATTTAACATAGTTTACCCAAACTGGAATTCTATTCTTACCAAGGTTATCAAGGTATTTCATCTTCCTTCTGTTTATCTGTTACTAATCTAAGTCTAGCCTAGAATGCTGACACCAAAAGTTATGTCGAAGTTCTAGCTGCAAGTATGCTTTTCTACACCAGAAATGGCAGCCTCTTGTCAACACAAATGTCCCCTTAATAACAATGCAAATACCACCACCCCTAAAAGTTTCTTAATTCTTGCAGAACTTCACTTTTCATCCCACGTGAAGAACAATTTTTGTATCAATTAATCCTGCTTCACAGAAAAATTCCATGTCACTATTCTTATGCATACAACCGACTCTATGCCTGAAAGTTTCTACTCCATCTCTGCTTTGTCAAAGGGCCCTTTTCAAACTTTTATTTTAGACTCCTTCAGATAAAATCTGTCTGCAGAAATAAAGCCTCGGAAAAAAAAAAATCTTGTTAAATACAAAGCCTTGGATTTAGTCATTAAATCCTGCTAATCTGTGTGCGGGGAGTTTTCTCTATCACATACCTAAGAATATCATTTTCATCTTTCAAGGCTCTAGATTCTTCTGCCAAAGAGGTTAGCTCATTGTTTCTATGTTGCAGTTCGATCAGTTGTTTTTCCAGGTCTTCACAATGGACACGATAATCATCTTTTGCAGCTTCAAGCCTATGAGGTCAAAACCAGGAATTCCATTAATAAACTCACTGTTACTATAAATTTTTCAATTACTGCTAGTACTATCAAAAACATATAAGACAAAGGAAACCTATTGATTTAAGTAGCCAGAAAAATAGTACTGTAAGCATGGAATGTTTTGGTAAATCATAATGCATTGCGTACTACAAATTTACTATATCAATATCAAGGGATCAAATAAAAGTTATTTTTTCCCCCACAGGGATCAAGACTAATACGTGAAAGAAATCAATACAGTAAAGAGATACGGTGGTCTTGGCATTCATTTTCTGCTTTCCATCACCATTTTTGAAGTGTCAAATGACTACAACATGGCAATTAGAGTATTTTCTACAAGTAACAGTTTCTTTTACTTTTTAAAGGCAAGGACTGTCTTTCAAATATGTTTATGCATATTTGTATAGAAATCTTTTATAGAAAAATGAGTTGAGATGGAAAATTCCAAGAGCACCAGAAATTCTCAGTATATATCTGACATGACTAGAGAAGGATTTTTGAGAGAAATCATTTCATACCTGAAGTTTTCTTCTTGCAGTTGCTCCAGCTGCAACTGTGCATGAAAATACTTTTTTGCAACCACAGTATTTGGATCATCAAGAGAGTCGTCTAATTGATCTAGCCTGTCATTCATAATCTCATTTTCCGACATCAAGCTGTTTTTTTCATCCTGGAGGGCAGCCACCTAATGCAGATAAAACACCATCAACATTGTAAGACCTGTCTCCAACCGCAAAGAACTAAAGCACGACAGCAGTACATCACCAAATTAGTTTATGAAAAAGGTTGAGCGTTTAGAAATTTTAGAATGTAATTCACGTAGCATACTTGACCATACAGATGCTTTAGTGTATGACAGTTATGAAGCACTAAAGGAAAAGTCCCTCTAAAAAAAAAAAAAAGACAAATTTTTGGAGCTGAAACCATGGTAAAGGCAGACAACGTGATATGGAGAGAAATTGGGACTTTGATTAAAAAGTATACCATGGACACCATAATAAACAAAACTTTGAAGGACTGGTGTAAAGCTACTCTCCATCTTGCTTGTACTTAACAATAAAAAGCAGGATGGCACTGGCTAGCACACGAACACAGTACTGCCGTGCGCTCAGCAGTGAACGGCTGCGCAAGAAGCAGTTTCAGGCGCCATAAGCCAGTAAGCACACACGCAAAAGGAAAAAAAAAAAAGACCTAGACAGCTTCATATAGAGCATGCATTTTTTGCAGCAATCAAACAAGTTTGATATTGAAAGTGTTCACAGCTAAGCAAATGAGAATACAACACTTCATTGAAACAGTAAGTATATTAACAGCCATAAAAACGGGGAAGGATTAAGAGGATAGAACCTTTAAAGTTTTTCTAGTGAAAGCTGTTGTGTTAATTTTAACATCCTGTCAAACATAAGAGCATGTAGCATGTGTTAGTTAACTGGCATTTAAACAGGGACAATACGCTTTTCGGGTTATGTTTTCCTGAATCATAAAGAAAACCTACCTTTCTTATACTCTTGGAAAATATCAAGGAAGACTGAGACCTTACAAGTGAATTTATTAAGAATTAGTTTAAATAAGAAGCGTCAGTCAATATTACGGCTTCAAATAAATAAAATTTAAAAAAAAAATCCCCAACATATGATGATGACATTATTAGATAAAACATCAGATATAGCCTAAAGTATGCAATATTAAGAAACAGTTTGTGATCTTAATTTAAAAGTCTACCAAACAGATGTAAGAAAAGAACCCAGTAATTAATCTGCCACTTCATTAGATGCTGGCTTTCTATTTCACTCTTTTATTACAAACCAGATGTCACTTTACTACAGACACACACACACCTGTGAGCAGAGAGCACACCTGAGCCTTGCTCAGTGTAATACTTCCTGTTCAAGGTCCAGCCACTCCTTAAACACATACAACACTTTTAACATTAAAAAAACCCCCACACTCGTCTCAAAAAAAAAACCAACTAAAAACCAACAAACCACACAAACCAAAAAACAAACCTTCCTGCAACTCCGAGCAATTTTTTCATCTTTTCTATTATTTCAGAATAACAGAAGCTGTGTCAAAGTCAACACAAATTATGAAGAGGTATTTTAAAAACATGTCCCAATATTAAAGAGCTATGGTGTCATTAACTCATCTGTTTGTACTCAGCAGCACCTTTCCCTCAAATGCCTTTACCTGGTGCACACTATGTTATGAGCAACTAGCTTTGTGTAACCTATCATTAATTAAGGGAGAAATCTTGAAGAGAAGTTTGTGAGAGGGGAGAATGCCTGGGACTTCTCTAGTGAGATGTACTAATTCCCCTAATGGAAGCAGAAAGTCCAAGTACATTGTTAACCCAGCACCTCTAGAAGAGAGTTTTTGAACAGTAAACATGCTTTTTGTGGTTCAAAGACTGTAACCTGCAAGTTCAGCTGTCAAATCTATCCTCTTGCCCATTTAAAAGAACTCATTTTCTCTTGCAGCTCCTGCTCGCAAGCATTTTCAGACCTCTGCTTTCACTAGGAAGCCTTATTACTGCCTCAAGGAAAAAGGAAATGAAATATCAATTCAATTCTAACAACAGCTTCCTGGGCATGGCAATTAGCTATGAGCTACTTATATAAAAGTATTCTACTTTTTCAGTCATCATTACCTCTAAGAAATATAAAACTGGCCTCTGCTTTTTTGTTGTTTTGTTTTTTTTTTTTTTGGGGTTTTTTTTGTTTTTTTGTTTGTTTGTTTTGTTGTTGTTTTTTTTCCAGGGGCACATACGGCAAATACAGCACTATGGCTCCTCTACGATGCCACCCAAATCTTCTTTTTCTACAGAATCAAATCTGAGATGAACTCCCTTACCAGATAAACCTCCTTCTATTCTCAAATTATAGTGCCATAAAACAGGAATCAGACTTAGGGCTAACAAATGGATTATTGTTTTTCCTTGAAAAAGCTGATTTTTTTCCTTAAAAAGCTGATTGAAATGCAAGTTCCTCTTTATTGTTATGAGCTCCTCCCTCCTCCTTCTAAAGAGAGACATGATTAACTTCTATATCAAAAACAAAAGTAGGGCTATTTTTACTGTGGTTTGAAAACGTCAGCAAGAATCTATTAGTTTCCATTATTTTTATTTCCTGAAATACCCTCCATGTTGCAACTGCGTACAAGAAGAGTAAATTTTAGATAAATTTCAAATTTTAGTCTTTCATCAACTCCTATTGAGACCAGCACGATTTTCCTATGATTAGATCTAATGACGGATTATTACATGAACTGGATTTTTTGGACACAGTTAAAAAAAACTAGGGAAAGCAGTGACTAAAAATGAAGTGGGCAATTTCTAAAGCCATGACAGCATTGTTTTAATGGCTACCTGCTACTAGGGTAAACATAAAGCTAGGAGATCAAACCACCTTTGAGTTAACAGTTGGCAGAGGACCTCAGCTTACACTTCCAACACAAAACTATTTCCAGTAATTGTATTTTGGAGTACAAAATGATTGGTTTTCCCTCACAAACAGCTAAGAATCCTCATAAAAACTTAAATGCAAAATTCTCTTTGCCCTTCAGAATTTCTGCATCTTAATAGCAGTCCCACTACCTGTTAAAGAAATAAGTGACTTCTTGTTTCTTACCTGTAAATCTAGCTCTTGACATCTCTGTGCCAACTCTTCTTTTTCTGCCAGTGCTTCCTGAAGATCTTCCAAAGCTTTTTTAAGCTTTCAAAAAATAAGATAGTCAATCATTCATTTCCAAGTAGAAACCAGACCAAGCAGTTTGTGCAGACAGAAGACATAAGAGTGCAATTTACTGTTGAGGTTCTTTAACTTTTAGGACTAAAGAGGAAGAGACTGCCCAGAATGGTGGCGAGTTTCTTTCTCTGGAAACATTCAAAACCTGCCTGGACGTGTTCCTGTGCAACCTGCTTTGGCAGGGGCGTTGGACTAGATGATCTCCAGAGGTCCCTTCCAACCCCATATCATTCTGTGAGTCTGTGAAGAGCAGCCCTCCTCTTCATTTAAGGGATAGCAAGATACTAACTTATTGTTCAGGTTTGAACTACAAGGACAACAAATATCAGGCAGTTACCTGCTGTTCCATTTCACTTGAAGCATCACCCGTGGAAGGACCCGTTACTTCCTTGCTCATAAGCTACAGAAACAGGACACAGGAAAAGAACGTTAAATTAGACGTGAAATATTTGTAAATTCACTGTCTACTGAGTACCAATTGTATTTTCCACCATGTCCTTCCATTCCCTTCAATATATCAAAACAGATAAATAACAAAACCACTTAATGGCTAGTAAAGGATTTAAACAAATCTAGAATAAGATGACTTTTTTTTACCTCCCCCTCCCCAAATTAACAGTAACATCTCACTGGATGAATCTGTGACCTGTTGAAGCTAGTGCTACCCCCTAGTCAAGTTAAAAATAGAGTGAACAGGAGGACAGAAATTCACTCAATTAATTTAATAGTTATTTGTGTCACGTTAATTGCCATTAAGCAAACAATGGGAACATTTACATAGCTTTCATCTCCAGTACGAAGATGTACACAGTATGTTTGTCAACAATTCTTCAGAAACAAAGTCTGATTAGTCAGAATACAACAAACAAGAGGCTTATGGATTTATTTCTCCCAACAGGACATGTACAGAATTAAATTGACTATGTAGCCTTTACAGCTAAGTTTTAAAGCCTACTACCACCTCCACTGCTACCTTGATGAGGGTGCAATTACACATTATATTTTATTTCTGGGCCCTGCTTGGTTGTGATCCTCCCAGATAATTTATGCAAGTACTTACACTCTTCCCTGACCTTTGCTTGGATGGAAGAATTCACAAAGATCGACAAATGGGTATTCGGACTTCTCAAATGACAGCATTAGGTTATGAATTATTACTTACCTCTTGAATGGCAGTCATGACAACATGTTGAACAGACTCTTCGAGGGTCATGATATTCTGTATGTGTTCTGTGAAAAGAATTTGTAGTGTCTCACAACAACATTCATCTTAACACCTTGAGTAATAAAAACAATTAATAAAAAAAGTAATTCCTAGCATGTTCATTCCCAATGCAGCCTGATGGATTATTTCCCAACCAATCTTTGATGCAGTCATTTCAGACCACCTAGGAATCGCATCTATGCTACTAAGAATCATGCTGAGGATTTCTTAGCCATCACAGCATTGACTATTAGCTCTGGTAAGGGGAGAGAAAGCTCAACTAATTCAGTCTCAAGCCTCAAGCCCCTGCAGATAAACAAAAGGCAGTTTCTAATATAAGGTTTTAATTTAATTTCCTTGATTTGCATTTGAATAAGAAGTTTTAGGTCTTGGTACATATTTTAACAAGTATGAATAATACACACACACTTCAGACTATTTTTTAAACCTACCCTGAGCAAAGTTTGAGTTTTATCCACAGAAGTTTCCCATAGATTTTCTGCTTTTGAGTGAACTTCAGTTTCAGAACAGTCATGCAACATATTAACAAGAGAGGCTTTTTGATACATAAGAAAGAAGAGTTTCCATATCTCTTACACCTTAACAATCGCCTGAGGCCACCTGCTGCTTGTTGACCCGATTAAGGTAGTACATACCTTGTTTCCTTTCACAGTTGACTGCACAACCTAAAATAAGCTGCAGAAGCCTGCCCAGTTCAGTGGGATTCGAGTTCTCAGATATCTGGTTTAAGTCTGGAATAAGGTCTTCTGAAATTTGCTGACCCAAAAACTGAAAAAAAGGGAAGAGAGAGAGTGAACTCCCACTTTTGTCCAACATGAAAATCTGGTATCACGTAAGAAATCTAGACTCAATAAGCCATCCAGAGAAAATAGGCTATTTATTACCATATAACTTATGGAAGGGAAGGATTTTAAACATTAAACATGGAGATACACATTAAAAAACATTGGCTTATGAGAGAGTACATAGATAGCAGTATCAGACTAGGAGATCTGAAGAGGCCTAGGCAAAGCAGATATTCTTAACTCATTTGTCAGAGGACTTCGCACATGAAACCCAGATGTCACACATTGTGCCTCTCTTGGGCCAGAAATGACAGTTTTACACGTCTGTCTCCATCCCCCAGTGCGGATGTGTGTTTGGGGGAAGGGGTACTCAACCCACTGCTCGCCAAGGACCTTTGCCATGCTTGGCACCTCGGATTTTTCCTCTGAATAGGCCTAAATTTAATCTAAAGTAGACAGCATTAAAAGCATACACAAAAAAAACCCTAGCAATTATCTAGTGCAATGAAGTTATGCACTTTAGTAAGAGTGCTATAAATTTTTTTCTGGCAAAACGACAAGTTTTGAAAGTCTCGCAACTAAAAACACAGTTAACTGACCTCTTAAACGTGAAAAAACAACAGCAGTAAGTTAAAAGTTCTTAGGCTAGACCTCAAATATGACAAAATTAATTTATTCTACCAATAAAAAAAAAAAAAAGGCCTTTAAAATCAGTTGCTCCATAATCCTTCAAAAAGCTCTTTGTGAACCTAAAGAAGTTCTACTTCTGGGCTTGCCAGAGAGCCTCAGTCCTGGCTCCTGCCCCTCTGGTATGGAAGGGCTTGGCACTCAGTACCATGACTAATCCCAGGTGAGACCAGGAAGCCATAAGATGATCTGGCAAGTTTTTCTGTACCATACCCATTATATAACTGTAATCAACTCCATACAAAATTCAGCAGTTATTTATTTTACAGCACCTTTTTATGACTACCATTCTCATCCTGCATGAGAGAAAGCAAACTATAACCCTTACTACGTCCAGGAGGATTCATAACTTATCTCCCAGCTTCCAAGTGAGCATCGTAAAACCCAGACTAGGGTTGCCAAATCTGTTATGCTGTGTAGAAAAGGATTAAAACTTCACTAGACAAAAGCAGATATGAAATGCACACAAAAAAGTCAATGGGATTCTTCAGCTCAGTCCTTATGATATTCACCTGGACAATATCAGAGACATGGTTTCCAGATTATACTCCAAGAAAATCTTATCTAAAGTACACCTGCTCAAGTTAATTTCACATTCACTTACACCTCCCACTTAACCAGGTAATTATCATATACTTTCTGCCCAAGTAGTCCTTAAAATAAATTACTTTGCCAAGAAACAAAAAGCTAGACGAAGGATGACAAGAATCATAATGTTTAATGATTAGAACAACAACAAAAAAATTGCTGCTTTTCCATACCTCATGATAGTAGTCCATAATTCCTTGAAGTATCTTCTTCAGATTACTGGACTAATTGTTGTACATGAAAGATAAGGGTATAGGCTTTTATTAAAATTCTTAGTTTTGCTGAAATGAAATAATAACTTGTATTAAAATGTTTACATAGCAGCTGTACAAGAGGACCCTGCAACGATAGTGGAAAAAAAATATATTGCAAGAAAAAAAAATCATGTAACAATGCTGGAAGGCACTTGTACTATCAACAGACAGTTCAAGTTCATTTAAAATTACCTTATAAAAAGTCTGAGCTTAATTCTGTATTTTTTTGACTGCTAGGTAGTCTCAGGACAGTCATGATATCCAACCCCACAAACTTTCACTAACTTCAGATTTGAATACCTTTATTCTCCAGTTGTCACCAACATCATCTTTAATGCGATTTAGCCAAGATGCATCAAACCAAGCAACATCTCTGAAACAAAACCAAATTATGAAACATCAATAAGCACACAAATAAATAAGATACCAGATTCCCAGCATTAAATCATCAGATGTTTTACTACAGCATCTAATAAGGCGTGAATTCCTGGGGACTGCAAGTTATACCTATATCACAGGAAATCTCCATCCTGCTGGCTGAATTAAGACACTGCTTTCCAAGGCAGGAAGGATTTCTGTATGTGCTTGAGCTACGTATCGCAAGGTCTTTGCCATGCTGAATTTTTATACCTAACAAAGTGATCATAATGCTGTAAAGAAACATCCTCTTCTGACTATGCTGACATTAGGTTTGATACCTACTCTCCTACATTTTGATTTTCCAACATTCGCTACAATTCGTCAAAGGCACTTATCAAGGAAAAAACCACAACATTTTAAACTACTGGCATTTCATATTTTTTGCATGCCTTTAGTTCCCCTGGGCAGGAGTATATTCACTTCACCAGCATAAATAAGGATGAGTTGCTGAGGAAGATTTTTACACACATCAAGCTGCTGAGCTGTACAATCACGGCATATCTAACAATAACTTAACTTTTACACCATACTGTTTATTGACTGGTCTCCAAGCACCTAATAAAAGACAATTATTATCCCTAGTTGCTTATCAACCAACTTGGTTGCAAAGAGGTCTGCCCAAAGCCTGTGGCAGCTGAGTACCACAACCACACGGGAAGTGACCCTCAGGGAATCTTCACTAAGCAATCCTAAATCAATTTTTGCCATACCCCAAGAAAAGGGTGAGCTTTGTCTTTACACAGCACGCTTAAAATCTTTTCAAGCAGACAGGGAGCGGTTCTGGGTGTGGGTTTTTTCAGGTTTTTGTTTTGTTAGGGCGTAGTGGTGGTGTTAGTTTTAAGTCATTTCTTTGTAATCAAAAATACAGATTTAGCAGGAGATGGTAATGCAGACTTCTCTTTTATTATTTGAGCCAACAACAACAATAAAATTGCAGTGATGACTTGTACCATGAGACTCTCTCACTAAAAGACTCATGTTACAGCCCTCTGAAATAACTGCAAATTTCAAAATTAGTGGGTCACTCAATCCAGTACCATTTGTCACCACACCAACAAAATATGAATTATTTTGCTTTTGATTAGCCCACTATTATTTTAAATAACAAATTTGCTATTGACATTGCACAAATCTTTTTTTCCACACAACTAACAAGTTACCATTTAAATCCCAGAACTTAAACCTAAACCAAGTGAGCAATCCCAAGAAGAAGAGAGCACAAACGCCTGCATTTTGAACTTCTAGTTTCTCATTCTAAAGAGAAGCACATTGCCTGAGCATGAATACCCATGGAAATAGTGTTGATGGACAAAGGGAATAAGATCATATTCTTCCTGCCCAAATTATCCTTAAGTATGTGTTTAATACTGCAGTATTAGAGTGTCGCATCGCCTTCTCCATTCTATCACACTATTATTCAACTATTATATCATCCCCAAAACAATATAAAGGTATATTTTATCTTCTGCTATAAAGCGTCTACTCTAAATTTCTCTCTAACTATACAAAAAACCTTTGGGCAGGAGAAAGCAATGTCAAACACAAAAACCTCAAGAAATTAAATACATCTTTTTCAAACTTAAATATCAACTTACATTTGGTGAAGTACCTGCGCCATGGCAACACCATTAGTCAAGTCCTGAACATCTCTGCAAGGTGCAGCAGTATGGAACGTCTGCAACTAAGGAGAAAACACCATTTCACGTCAGTAGACGGGTACAGCAAATCCCTTACTGTTTTCCTTTTCCTCTTTGAGGCACAAACATTTAGCAAGATGTCCTTCTACTTGAGGCAGGGGCTGAAGTACTTTTTGAACTGTTTATTTTTTAAGTCAACCCAATTATCTCAATACTTGTGACTGTTGATTATGACTAGTAGCTTAAAAAGTTAGTATTACCATGCTTTGCTTTTTCATGCTAGCCCTTCTATAGTAAACCAGGTTACGCAATACTAACTTGGGAAACTAAAGTCATATTTATCCATCCCTTAAATTATGTTGGAGTGCTTAGTTCTGGACACACAACTATCTAAACAAAAAATAGTATCAGAAGAAGAGGTGAAAGTTGAGGGGAAAAAAATAAAAATAAAAATCCAGTCTTTTACTATAAGCATTTAGTAACAGAAGTCATGACACCAATAAAGACCCCTGAAATTATTTGGTAGTTAAGAATGAAAGGGAAAAAAAATTGTGCAAAAACAGTGGAAAAAACAGTTGCCTGAAAGCTAAAGTCTGCACATTTTGAGGATATGAAAATAGCTGAAAAAGATTGAACTATTTCAAGTCCTGGGAGCTGGCAAAATATTTCCTTGCAATTCAGGAATTCACAAATTATTCTAAAGTTATTCCTATTTAAATATGCAACTCCAAAACACAGCTAAAACCCTGGAAAATTTACCACACCTGAAGTTATATATCTTTTCCTGGACATCGTATTTTATTCATAATTATTCCTAGTATTTAATATATATACATAGCTTCCTGTTATTTTCCAAGCACCACACTACCTAGTGTTTAAACACAGGGCAGTTTTACCCCATCTATATATTTTTTTCTAAAGATTAAGCAACGAAGTCCCAGTTTTCACTCTTCTCTATTACAAAACCAGATTATAGATGGTAGAATTTTATAGTGAGTTGCCTGATCTATTCTATATGACTTGGTAAATGCAATCTTTGTATGCTAGCTGGTGCTTCCAGGCACAAGTACAATCAAAGTCCCTTTGTTGTGGGGCTACACAAACAAGATGTAACTCCCATTCTACAGACTAAAATTTAATAGCTGAAGTGTTTTGCAGTTACCTTGTTCAAAAGAAACTCAAAGGACATGAATACATTTGACATGTCTGCATCCTTACACGGCACTGCAATAAACACCCAGCAGACAGCTCTATGCACAATAACCAAGCACCCCATCATCAACCTGATGTATAATCCTAGTTTATTACACATCCATAGGCAGATCTGCTGCTGCTCTGCTAACTTCTGTCTGCAATTCTGACTGCTTCATGTACAAAGCCTTGAAACACGGAGGCAGATTCTCAGATCACTCCACAGACTCTAAAAAGTGACTGCAAACTCTGCAAGATACTCTATCAGGCTCCAGGAATGTGTGCCTCAGAGAACCCCTGGAGCAGAGACAATAAATACATTTGTCTCTAACAGTCCTCAGTGAAGTTTTCTTCCATAAGCTGGCTGCAAAACATGTCTCAGCCAAATCTCAGATTCTGCAGGATATCCCCTCAGCAGAGTTTGTCACCTGCCAACTTAAACTCCCCTCCCCTGCTTCTTGTGCAAATGGTAAATGCCCTTCCCCAGTTGTCTTCTCCAAGAGCTCAATTCTGTATTGACTTTTATCATACCCATCTCTTCCCACTGGGTCTTTCCCAAGACCAACCATCCTCATTTATTCAGTCAATTCACATATGGAAGCTCTTCCACACTTCCCATAAAGATTGCAATTTTTCCTCCAAGTTTTCTGGTTTTCCTGCATTTAAGATGTGTAGGATAGGATTACCTAAATATAAAACATTTTAAACATTTATAGTTTATATTATAATTGCAATATTGTAGTCCCCCAAAAGCAATCAGCTCAGAGCTAACTATTCTAGGTCAGAGCGCCGCTTCCCCACCTGTGCCAGTTCATCACAAGGTTATTCAAGAAAATAAAAGCTCATCAGCAATTCTGTGAAGTTCAGCCTTCTTTAAGACAACAAATAAAAGAGAAAGGGGAAAGTCTGCTGTTAATACTGTTAAAAGGTGTATACGTGGAATACAATGGAAGCAAGAACAGATCCTTATAATCTCTGCAAAAATTGCCTTCTTAAATTTACTACATTACAATGTCCTAAATTACCTGTCCATCTGTGAGAGGCCTTTCCCAAACCTCCTGTGAAACACAAGCTTCTTCAGAGGTCACTGGTGAGTGACCCTGTCAAGTGTGCATGGGAAATGGAGCTACTTGGACCCGAGTGGTGGAAAAGCACACAGAAACTCACAGTTTCCAGCCATGAGAATCTGAGGCAGTTGTCATCCCTTCTGTGTTTATAGAGTCACTATATACACTGAGTATTTGTTTGCTTGCTTCAGAAAGAGTCTAATCAAGCCAAGAAGAGAAAAATATGCAAAGCAAGGTGTTTTTTTTTTAATTTTTTTTCAATTAAAAAGGTATTTTTTTAAATCCTATGTTCCAGCAAGCGAGAAGTCAGTAATCCCTGGTAGGTTACATAAAAGATTAAGCAGAACACCACACACTGAAGCAGCAGTGATTGACAGTGCTGGTCTCTAATACTAAAGCAGCCTTAATGCCAAGGCAAGAACAGGCACGCAGGCTCACGAGTCAAGACTGAGCATGCCAGAATTCAGTTTTACAGCACGTTATCGTGATGCTGCTGTTTGGAAACAGCCCCTTTTAAACCAAAGAAATTGCTAACTACAGGTACTACTATCTCACCCAAGCCTGTTAGAGCAAGTGGACAAAGCCATAGAAAGCCTTGTGATATGCAATGCTGTCTTACGTATGCCACTATCTCCCAGAACAGAAACAGCTAATTAAAATTAAACAAAAACAGGACTGAGAGTCTTAGTTTCTCCATATATTTAAGAGCTACATAAGTGCCTAAAAATAATGTGAGAGTAGTATTAATTATGGGTTGTCCAAACAAGTCCATGCCAGCTTGATTACTTCCTCACAACAGATTTTTACTGTACTTACAAAAACAATAAAGCTAACGATCATGGGGAGAAGGTTGGGAGAAGCAGTCGTAGACTTCAGGACTACGTGGTACTTCTAATCTTTTTTCAAATTTGATTAGTTTTACTAAATATAGCTTCAAGGTCATGCTGCTACTCACGCTGAAAAGCATTTCATGAATCTAGTTCAAATGCACCCTGCCACTTGCTGCTACAAGAGGAGCAAATATTTTTCTTTCAGACATACATTCACTATGCTTACAACATACATTTGAAAATTTAATTCTATATCACAT